>CM029018.1:81287785-81855658 GCA_016801055.1 Panax notoginseng
AACCCAAGGATGAATAGTGGGTGTTTTCTATGTGGGTCTATGGAGCATAAGGTGAGAGATTTTCCAAAGAGGAAAATGGAGGCAGGGAGTGTAACCACGGGAAAGGGCAGCGAGACTATGGCAATCACAGGACCGACTTCAACCAACAAACGAACCGCACGAGTCTTCAATATGACGGTGCAGGATACTGTGGCAGCTGGGAATGGGACTCCAAGTATTATTCGAATAACTTTTATTTTCATGTATATATTTGATTTTCCTTTATATAGCAAATTATTTTATAAATAAATTTTTTAAGAAGCAATTTGAGTTCTTTTAGAAATAAAATTTCCGTTTAATAAGATATACAAGCTTTATGGTGAATAGTTAAAGATCAGTTCGATCAAATATGATCGAGATCTACTTGCAATGATTGTGTATGTTATGTACCCCTGTATGTATGAGTTTTAAAACGGTGATTCCGGGGAAGGAATCCTTATAAGGGAGGGTGAATGTAATAACCCGATATTTCAACATAAAATAAATAAGAAATTTTGCATATAATTTTTTTTATTATTTATTTTAATGATGAGAATATGTGTCAAGTAATGTGTATGATAAATGCAAATATATTTATTACCTATAAATAATTTTAGAATTATCAATCACTACAAATTATATTCTTATAGTAATTAATTTTTGTAAGTAGAAATATTTTTATTAATTATTTTTCATGAAAACATGATTTTATATTATTTAATTAATATATGAAATAATTATTGGAATTATAATAATAAATATTTTATTATATGAATTTGTTCAGAATATTTAAGTTAATTATTTTAGCTTAATTATTAATGTTGTATATAAAAGATAATCAGATATGGAATCCAAACTCTAATTTTAGATTTTGAGCTATGAATGAGAATAATAATATTATATAAAATATAATATTAGTTTTCAGTGTTATGAATATATATTGTATGTGTTGGTCAATTACGGTGTTTACTGTCAAAACCTTATATCAATTTGTTAAAACCTATTTTGAAACTCAATTACGAGTTCAACACTGTGTAGTATTGGTGTTATAGGATTTATGTTGTGTATTATTAGATTTAATGTTAATTAGAGAAAATCCTAATTAATATTTGAAAATCCTAATCTAAAATTAGAAACCCTAATTGCAAATTTTAGAAACCCTATTTACTGTTTTAGTAAATTATAATGATAATTAGGAAACTCTAATTGTTAATTTGGAAACCCTAATGATAATTAAGGAACCCTAATTATTTAAACCCTAGTTTTCTATTAAAAATCCTAATTTCTATTAAAAACCCTAATTTAATTAGTGTGTTTAAAATTAAAATTTTATTATACTTTAATTTTTAATTGTCCAAATCCTAGCAATTATTTGGGAAATTTTAAGGCTTAAAATCTAGTGATTAAACCCTAGATTCAAGCACCTTGGACAAGAATACCCTTGAGATTAAAATAAAATTACTAAAATACCTTTTTTTGTCTCATTTGTGAATTATTGCTAGCCAAATCTTTGCAAATCTGGCCAGCCACCCCCTAGATCTACCTATAAGCTACATCACCAGCACATGATCAGCTACTAGCATACAAGTTCATTGCATCAATTCATTTGCTAGATTCAAGAGAGAGAAAGTGCACTTAATGGCCTAAATTATTCACAAGCACTTAACCATTTTCTCTCAAGCTCAAACCACAAAATTCTAGTGTTAGATCAGTCACAAATCAAGCCCCACGAACACCAACCTCAAATCAGAAGCATAGAAATCAGAATTGGAGCATAAGAGGTAAACCCTAATCTAGAAAGTTGACTTTTGATCTTATGTTAGATGTAATTTTTTTTGTGTTAAATATGTTGTATAGGGTGTTAATCAATGATCTGGGTTGCTAGATGTTAAACCCATAACATCTAGAGGCTCAGATTTGATAATTTTCAAAATCTAAAATTTTTGAAAATAAGGGTCTGACAGTGAATGTCAGGTCCCATAGATCTCGATCTGTTATGTGTTTTTGAGTTTTGAAACTTTGTACTTGTACTCTGTCAGGAGATCTTTAATATGTAACTTGAATCAGGTCCATATCTGTTGTAGATTAAAAGTTATTTAAGGTCAAAGTGGGTTGACCGACATTGACCGGCTGTTCTTGAAGCCCAGAATCAGCCCAGAAACCTCTGATAGTGTTTTTGCAGGGCTTGAATCTTGCTATGTTTAAGTTGTTTTACCATGTTGTTGTTTTTTGGTTGTAGACTGACATGAAGACTACATGTTAAAGCTTTTATATCACCTAGACACGTAAAAGAATCGATCTGAATGATGGTCAAACGTAGCTAGCCAAAACTGCTCAAGAACATTTCTGGGAAACCCAGAAATGTTCAAGAACAGTTCCGGGAGGGTACTTTGACCGGCCTATAGATCTTGATTGTTTTGATGATATGATGATCTGACGTTGTGTTATTGTTCCCTGACATGTATTCTATAATTATAAATCGTTATATCACATGAAGCAAGGCTGGAACCTAATGTAAATTGAGCACGAAACAAGGGACTCGAATTTCTGGGTTTCTGGGAAAACCCAAAAACGCCTGACAGGAAGTTTGAATGGCTAGATTGTCATGATGTTGTATGTTATGACCTTGATTTTGATTGTTAATTGTAGTGTTACATAAATACTACATGAACAATATGTTACATGACCTAGAAACATTTCGAGATAAGAATTAGACTCGATCAAACAGGGCACCTCGACCACTGACTTGTCAGTGTTCTTGAGGGCAAGAACACCTAACATGACAGATAAGTGTCGCTATAGCCTATAGCGACGGTTATTAATAATTTTATTTTACTAAATTCTGGAAAATGATTAAAAATAGAAAAATATAGTTTTAAATTATTAAAATTACAAATTAATGTACTAAAAATTATTTTAAAGTCTGAAAATTAGTTTTTAATTATTTTAAGTATATTTCATAAATATCTAATATTTTTGGAATATAAAAGGTATTTAATTTATTTAAGTATAATATTAAATAAATTATTTAAAAATGATTTTAATACATGAAAAATCATTTAAAAATATGTTATGATATAAAAAGATATTTTAAGTTATTTTCTATAATTTTTAATATTTTATGACGATTTTCATTATTAATTAGATATTAATGATAATTAAGTTATTTAATAAAGATATTAAATAAATGATGGAAAATAGAATTAATGATTTAAAATTTATATAAAAATGATTTAGAGATTATAAAAATATTTTAAGTTATAAAATATAACTTTTGATATTTTGTCATGAAACATATTAATATTTTAATATTAAGGATATTAGATTTATTTAATAATTATATTAAATAAAGTAAGGTAAAAATAATTTTAATATTAGAAAAATCATTTTAAATGAAAATAAAGTGTTTAAAGATATTTTAAGTTATAGAATATAACTTTTAATATTTAAAGGATAATTTCATTAATAATTTAATCTTAATGATATTTATTTAACATTAATGATATTAAATTTATTTAATAATTATATTAAATAAATAGTTTTAAAATAGTTTTAATAATTAAAAAATCATTTAAAAAGGGTATAAATGAATTAAAAATATATTAATTTATAATTAATGTCTTTTAATATTTGGATAAATAGTACATTAATACTTAAATATTAATGGTAATTATTTAAAAATAATTTTAAATGTTTTCAAAAATTATTTAAGGGTAATATTAATACGTTAAAAAATATTTTGAGTTATTATACATAACGTTAATATTTTGGCAATAGTTTCATTAATAATTTAATATTAATTAAATATTAATGATAATAGAATTATTTAATATTTAAATTATTTAATAATGATTTCAGTGTTTGAAAATTCATGATAAAGTATAATAATTATTTAAAATTATTATAAGGCTATGAAAAATAATATGACTGATATTTAAAATATCTAAATGACCATTGAACTACATGATAGAGTCTTAGACTCGATAATTACCTGATAAAGTCGTCGATACACCGACATATTTCAGAAATTGATCTGAACTTATATATTTTGACTGTATTAATGATTATTTGTGATTCAATGATTGTGGGATATGTGTGACAATATGATTAGGTTATGTGCTAACTGCAATTAGCAGTACTATGTGATATGATATATTATTCTAATTGAACGAATGATCTTATTACTGATAGTCGTTGTATAAAAGATTATTCTAAGTTGCGTTATTGTAAGCAGCAGCTCAGGCAAGTATCCTACTTTTACATTTACTTTATGCAATGGACATGAGTAATAATGTGATAACCCCAAAATAGGTCCATTCCACCCAACCTATTCTGAGTCGTCAAATACATGGTACAGAAAATAACTACAACTTTATTACAATAATTGTCGTGCAAAATACAACAACACATATGCTGTGAGTTTTGATACAAATATAAACCAACTGTGACTCTCATCCCAACCTTGGATAGTACATCACAATGACACCTTACATAAAGGTATAGTCAAAAACTGTTTTAGAAATTAGAATCTTTGGGAAGTGCTCAAGGAAACCTTCGTACATGGGAGCCCATACATCTAGGTTATGATAGATGTCATATGTCCACAGAATTATCCTTAGTTGACCCAATAGACCCCCAAAAAAAGAAGAGAAGATTACTATCATATTCTTTCCAATGGTGAGTCTTCTCTTGTCATATCATTATCTCCACTGTCTCTAATTGAGAGTTATACTTTAACCAAACACTAAGATTATATAGGTAGTGCTCGTAGATATACTCAGTAAGTGGATGTGCACAACTCTGTCTTATGATGACACGAGATTGTATGTCATTAGACATCTTGTATGATAGTGACGAAACACCCTTCCAACGTTGGGTTCGCATCACCCTATTTGATTCACCAAATATAACTATTAAATGATGTATAAAATACAGCACACTTTTCTATACTGTTTAGGGAGAACTCCATAGTTAGAGATCACCGTTCTATTCCCTTGTTACCCCCGCTAGACCCAGCTACACTTTTATTACCTGAAAGGAATTGTGAAGCAAAAGGGTGAGCTCAACTAGCCCAGTAAAGAATATCATGACTAAAGATAAATAAATTATCAATATCCTTCAACAGTAATAAATCAGAGATTTATAACATATGGTAGATGATAAAATTTTTCAACCATAGTTGCAGCAGAATGAGCAATCCATTAGAAGAGTCAAATAGACCATAAAGTCTATTATTTCTCCGTGTTAAAAATCCTCCAACAATGTTTTATCCCTGCAACATCAATCAACAGTTCTGATCCACAATCGTATGAATAACTCATAATCATAATTGTGATTCTAAATTCCTCTTCGCATCCAGGACGAAGATAATTTTCATCACATGTCTTTACCTGAAACATCAAAGATCATGGTTTACCAAATCACAGATCCTATTCATAATCATACTAATAAATTCATCTTTACACTACAGGACAAAGATATTTATCAACAGTTCATCTTTGCACTACATGCCAAAGATATTCAATAACAGTTCATCTTTGCATTACGGGCCAAAGATATTCAACAACAGATCATCTTTGCACTACCGGCCAAAGATATTAATATCTCAAAAAAAATATATAATTATTTCAGAATTTATATAAACAATAATTATAACCATGTTGATCAATTCACCTTTGCACTTAAGCTAAAAATATTCAATTATAACTTCAATGGTCATGATCATACCAGTCAACAATTCATCTTTGCATTACTGGCCAAAGAGAACCCATAGTCATGATCATACCAATAATCTACCCATCTTTACACTCAAGTCAAAGAGAAATATCATCATTAGGGTTATAAAAATATTATATATGATAATAAAAATAATATAATCAACATATAGATTTAATCTCAAGAGTAAGATTCATAAATCAACGATAATTTGGTCAGAAAAATAAATCAATTTTGTCGTGAATAGTACCAGTGAATAGTAACTCGTGAATAGTAACTCATAAATAGTAACTCGTGAATAGTAACTTGTGAATAGTAATCCCAACATGAAAAAGGTAGAAATTCTACAATAAAATTCATACCAATATTTCGGTATAATGATATTAAAAGAATAACATTTCTTAAACTTATAAATAATTTATTTTAATTGTTTACACTTTACTAAATAATGTATTTAATCATCCTAAAATGCCAAACTCATAAGATTTCATCACCAATAATCAAAACCCTCATCAAAAATCTGTATATACCTCATATATGATTCTCAAGCCATAAAATTCTATTTTCTAATTTTCTTACTTCACATAACATATTTAATTTATTTACTCATAACTAGTCTATTTTTATAAAAAATACCAAATCAGTACAAACAAATTTTCTTTTCTGAGATTTAGCAGAATATAGTCCCATATTGAACATATATTTTTCTCAAAATTTTTAAAATTCATTTACTATTTTTCATGTGGTCAAAACTGCAGAATATTTAGACATTTATCATAAATTATACTTTTATCCAAAAATTTCAAAATTTACAGAGTATACTGCTATTATATACATGTACTCCCAATAAAAATTTCACCAAATTTGGAGTTAACCACAAGGAGTTATAAGGATTTGCTTTTAAAATAGTCTTTTCCCATAATATTCATAACTCCTAATCTATACATCTAAAAATCGTCATTTTTGGACACAATCTAGAAAACTCATCAAATTATCATTTCAAATTTTTTCAGAATTTTTGAAGGTTGAAAAAATTATGAAACTGAAAAACATAATAACCCTTAAAATCCCTTACCTCAAAAGAACAGTACTTCTGATCAGAATATCGGATATGAGGCTGAATGAAACTTGTGATGAAAAGCAACTCTCAAAGTATCAAAATACTCATAAAATATGCTCAATAATATAGTGAAAGAAAGAGAGAAAACTTGTTTTTGGTATGATTTTCAATTCTAACTTAGCCCTCTATTTATAGGAAAATGTTAGCACGCCGAAGCAGACTTGACCTGCAACCTGATGGCTTTACTTGCTACTATTCCCACCCACCACTTTTGAAATAGAATTTCAGCACATTTTCACCAACCAAAGGTGGGGCCAACCAATTCTAGAATTTTCCACCAAAATGATAAATTCCGAAACTTCAACAATTTCTGAACCAGTCATCTCTTAAAATTCATAACAAATCATACGTTCATTTTTAACGGTTCAAAATTTGTGGACATATACTTAACTTATATATGTATAACATATCCAAAAATCACAATGATCCAATGGTCGGATTAAAAATTATAACTCACGCGATATATCTCAATAATATTGGTTTGATTTTTTAGTACCTCCATTCCGACAAAATACTAATAAAATACCTCAACATTAACTCCTTCATTTTAACCACAATAAATATATCCAACATTTATATCCACATAAAATAAATATTTCCTTATCATATGAATCAATAATTAATTATTCACAAATAATATTACAGAATCACATTTATAACAACCAGGCCGTTCCCAGGAAAGAGGGGGCTTTCCGATAAGGATTTCTCCTTACTGGCGCGCAATTAGGTGACCAAACCTCTCCTTGACAGAACTTTCTAGACATTGCCAATAATGGTATCTAATAATATTATTCAAATAATATGAATTATTGATCTGATAATGGGAAATACAGTGCAGTAACAATTATTAAAATAACAATAATATAAAATATCAACGCAGCAATTATTGAATCAATAAAATAAAATATTGAACAGTAACTACTATAACAATTATTGAGTAGTGCCTTCTAACGTAAGGATCAATAATTCAACAATATTGTGCAATACCGTGTGCTACTATGCAACCACACGTATTACTGTATTTTAACCACCGGGTATTCTAACAGTGTTAACGGTAACGATTACGCTGTTATTTATAAAAATTCAAATTTGTCATTTTTTTCATCCGATAGTTATTCTATTATGGGGCCCACAAATGGTTGCGCCGTCGTACGAATATTCCCCGACAAAAAAATATTCCACGACCAAACGAATATTCCTCGACAACAATGAATATTTTATAACCACTTGCTTATTTTGAAAAATTTGCACATTTCACCCATAACCAAAGCATTATATCAAATTAACACCTTATTATTCACAATAATAAATAGAGAAAATTCGATTTTATTCATTAAAAAGTTGGGATCTTACAAAAAAAGTTTTAGAATTATATTATTAGTGTGCCAGATTATAACTCTATTATTATTGATTATGTATCCAATCTTTGTATTCATACAAGTTCTTAAATTATCCGATCATTGTATTATTGTATAATTCAGATATTTATTATGTTCGTTAATTCGTATATAGGGTTAGACAAGTGTCCCCACTTGGATAACTATTGTATTTAATCATATGTTGATACATACTTGTTGATTTCAAGTATGTATACGTTGACTTAAAAGGCGTCTAAGCTATTTGATTTAGCTAGACATAAAAATATTGTTGAGCAAGATAAAACTTTATTGTATCCAACCAGATTGTTTTGGTTCGGATTCCCGACTAAGTATGAACATTCCGAACCTGAGAAAACTTTTGTGCACCTAAGGTGGATAGAGTGAACAATAATATCGTTCTTGCATGTAGTATTGATCAATATAGGGCATAACGGGCTGATCACCCCCCGTGCCCGTAGGTTATGATGGTTGACAGATGAATTTCTGTGTAACCTTTTGGAAAATAGAAAACAATGTTCATAGTATGTTGACTGATCTCCAGTTATAGTCAATACGTAGTTTCAAAAATTTCATATAGAAGTAATATGTTGTTATTATTGGTTCAGCTTATTTCACAACTGTTGATTCGTTGTAGAAGTGTCTTTCAAAGAAAATATTTAATTCTTACAGCTAATATATATTGTTGTTATTACTTGCTGGGCAATCAAATGCTCATTCTTGCTTTAAATTTAAATGTTTTCAGCTAAGTATGATCAACCAGAAGGTTCAGGCAAGAACAAGGGGAAAGGAAAGCTGTTCGGATGAGTTTTATAATATTCTATGTAATAGTTAAAGTTTATTAAGACAATGATAATTATTATCTATGATGTAATGAATGTTTAAAGGTCTCATACCTAGGATTTAGACTTTGATATATGTAAATTAAGTTTGATATTTATATTTATATTATTATTATTATTAGTATTATTCCGCTCACAGAAATGGTATCGTGAAGCACCGAGTTCGGGTTTCAAGTACCCGAATTTGGGGGCGTCACATCAGGTACCTGTAGATCCAGGAGGATGAGCCTGTGACCGATCCCGAGGAGGATAGTCTTGAGGAGATAGAGGATGATGATGATGAGGAGGATACTGAGGAGTTTCCACCAAACTCCGTATCGGCTAAGATGTATGACGCTCTGTATGGCCGTAACATAGAGTTACAGGATAATGTTGAGGAGCTGAAGGAGATGGTTGAGATGCATCACGTTGTGATGGAGCAGAAGGATGTGGAGATTTAGGAACTTGATTCAAAACTCAGAAACACGAAATGGGATCTAGTTGATACCAAGGGTTAGCATGAAGACTTGTTAGCAATGAATGAGAAGATGAAGACTAACATGGAGAAGATGAAAGATGACTTCAAAGAGGAATCAGCTAAGCGCGCAAGAGCAGAGGATGTTTGAATGAAGGCGACTCAACGTGCAGACCGTGCTGAGGCTAAAGTTCAAGTGAAGAAAGCCAAGATGAAGGAGATAGATTATGCTTTTAATTCTACGATTGATAGGGCCCAGGATCAAGTCCATTATTACCCACCTCAGTTTGAAGACTCGCCGTGGTTCGTGATGGATCGTAGAACGGCTTACCGTATCATGGAGGAGGAACGTCGAGAAGCCTTACGACGTCTTAATATGCCTAGATAGAATAAGAGTGATAATAATATGAGGTTAATTATGTGAATAAATAAATTGTGAATCCCTTATTTTGAGATAAATAAAGGGATAGTATGAATATGTAAACCTGAAACTAGTTTAGTTCAGGAAAGTGGATGTTTATAGTAGATATGCTATCTTTAGTATGTTTAAAACTTTATGAATGAATAAAATATTAGAGTTTATTTGAAATATTATGTGTTAAAGCTTCAATCTTGGAATGTTTAAGTTAAACTTTAAATACCCAAGAAGTTAAGTAATGAACTGATAATCATATATTTTAACAGAAAATGCCTCCTAGAAGAAGACAACCACGTCAACAAGCACCTCCTGAGGGGTCTACTAATAATAACAATGAGACCAACGCTAATCCAGTTCAGCAGTCAGTAGCTTTGTTGATGGGAGCACTTGCGAATCACTCGCAAGCTTAAGTTACGACTTTCAAGGAATTCAAAGCGGTTGGACTGCCAGAATTTCAAGGGTCTATGAATCCAGTAAAAGCCCAAACCTGGATCATGGAAATGGAGAAGGTGTTTGACGTTGCTAAAGTTAACAAAGATCAAAAGACTGTGTTCACAACATTAATGCTGAAGTCCGAAGCTAGCTACTGGTGGCAAGCAAATAAGGTTCGTGGAGGACAAGGAGTGATAGCGTGGGATAGATTTAAGGAGATGTTCTTTGAAATGTACTTTCCAGCGAGTTCTCGGAATCAGCTGGAAGTAAAATTTCTTGAGTTGAAGCAAGGAACAATGACGATACCAAAATATGTTGCGAAGTTTAACGAGTTGGAAAGGTTTGCCACATATCAAGTCAATACTGATGAACGTAAGGCGAGAAGGTTCGAACAAGGATTGAAACCCTAGCTGTATAGCAAGGTTTCAATGTTCCAGTTAAATACATTTACGACTGTACTGGAAAAGGCAATCATTGCAGAAGGTGGAAGCGAGGCCTTGACCAAGTATAACCAAGAACAGAAGAAGAGGAAGAATGATAACGAGAATAAGGCTGGTGGGAGTAATGTTGGACGTAACAATCAGAAGAGGAAGTGGAATGAGAATTCGTCTACGGGAGGACAACAGGGAAGTCAGCAAAAGAAAAAGTTTGAAGCTTGTGCTACTTGTGGGAAGAACCATACTAGGGTATGTTTGAAGGGAAAGCGGGCATGTTTCAACTGTGGTCAGGAGGGACACATTGCACCGAACTATTTTAGCCCAAAGAAAGGAGCATGTTTTACCTGCGGTTCGAAAGATCACATGGCTCGTGATTGTCCTAAAAATCCAGCGGGGAGTGCGAGTGGAGGAAAGGGAAACAACAACGGTGGTGGTGCATTGACTATCACTGGACCAGCTTAGTCAAGCTGGCCTACTGCAAGAATTTTCAATATGACTGTGCAGGATGCTGTTCAGTCTAAGGATGTGGTGTCAGGTATCATTCTGATTAATGGTATTAATACTTATGTACTGTTTAATTCGGGTGCTACTTGTTTATTTATATCCGATGAATTTGCTCAAAACTTAGATTTGCCTAAAGAAGAATTAGATTATCCTTTGAGCATAGAGATTGCAAATAGGGAAGTAATTCCTGTTAGGTTCATCTATAAGAATTGTAAAGTGGTTATAAAAGGGTCAAGAGATGAGGGTAGACTTGATACCAATTAGACTGGGGGAGTTTGATGTTATACTGGGAATAGATTGGTTATTCAATTACAGAGCAGTAATTGATTGCAAAAGAAAGTGTCTTAACCTTATGACTCCGTCAAAGGTTGTGTTCTATGGCAGCAAGTCACCTCGACAAGCAAGTTTTCTGACGGTGATGCAAGCCAAAAAGCTGTTAAGATAAGGATGTGTAGGATACTTAGCCTACATAGTTGATACACAAAAGAAAAGTGCGAAGTTAGAAGAGATACCGATCATAAGAGATTTTGCAGACGTATTTCCAGACGATTTGCTGGGTCTTTTGCCAGATCGACAAATTGAGTTCATGACTGATTTAGTACCAGGAACAGGCCCGATATCTAAGGCACCATACATAATGGCCCTGGTAGAGATGAAAGAGTTGATGGTGCAACTGCAAGAATTGCTCGACAAGAAGTATATTCAGCCGAGCGTATCGCCATGGGGAGCGCCAGTGTTATTTGTTAAAAAGAAGGATGGGTCGATGCGGCTCTGCATTGATTAACGAGAATTGAATAAGGCCACGATTAAAAATAAGTATTCGTTACCAAGAATTGACGACCTGTTTGATCAACTAAAGTGTGTGAGATATTTTTCAAAGATAGACTTGAGGAGTGGTTATCATTAATTGAAGGTGAGGCCAGAAGATGTACCGAAGACGACATTCAGAACTCGGTATGGTCATTACGAGTTTCTGGTTATGTCATTTGGTTTAACCAATGCATCTGCAGCATTCATGGATTTGATGAACAGGGTGTTTAAAGCATTCTTAGATAAATTTGTGGTGGTGTTTATTGATGATATCCTGGTGTATTCTAAGACCAAGGAAGAACATGTAGAACACTTAAGACTGACGTTGGAAACATTGAGAAAGGAGAAGTTGTACGCAAAATTTTCAAAATGTGAGTTTTGGATGGAACATGTACAGTTTCTCGGGCACGTTATTGATAAAGACGAAATTTCAGTAGATCCATCAAAAGTTGAAGCTGTAGTAAACTGGGATTAGCCGAAGACACCATCAGAGATAAGGAGTTTCTTAGGATTGGTAGGTTACTATATGCGTTTTATTCTAGACTTTTCCAAGATCGCGACCCCGTTGACGAATTTAACTAGGAAGGCGATTAAGTTTGTTTGGACGGAGAAGTGTGAGGAAAGTTTTCACGAATTAAAGAAGAGGTTAAGTTTAGCACCTGTGTTGTCATTACCTGATAATACATGGAATTTTGTGGTGTATAGTGACGCATTGCATAAAGGACTAGGCTGTGTGCTTATGCAGAACGACAGAATCATTGCGTATGCATCACGTCAGTTGAAAGATTACGAGAAGGGGTATCCGACTCATGACTTAGAGTTGGCGGCAGTGGTGTTTGCCCTGAAGATTTGGAGACATTGTCTTTACGGAGAGAGGTGTGAGATATATATTGACCATAAAAGTCTGAAGTATATCTTTACACAAAAAGATTTGAACATGCGACAAAGAAGGTGGTTGGAACTGATCAAAGACTATGATTGCGAGGTTTTCTACCATCCCGGAAAGGCGAATGTTGTTGCTAATGCTTTAAGCAGGAAGGGACGTGAGAAGTTAATGTTGTTGACTGCTCAAGAGAAACTAGTGTCGAAAATGGCTAATGTGACACGCCCAAATCCTGGTACTTCATTTCCTCAAGATTTGGTGTTCACTTAATCAAAACATTCATTACTAACTACCCAATCATAATAAAATTAAATAATAAGAACCTGCCCATACAGGATTAAACTTAAATAAAAATCTCTCAGGTTATCTAACCTTTAATTACAAATATTCAAATGCAGAAATTAAATTATTACATCACATCATTATAAAAAGTTTATTATCATAACTATAAAAATAAAATTACAAGTCTTCATCACTTGTACATTTTTTCCTTTCCTTTGCTAGTTGTAGGTTCATTTTCTGTGTCAACCTTAGCTGCAATAAGTATATAAATATGCAAGAGTGAGCAAACAAAGCTCACTTGAAATAAGAATAAGAATGAATAACTTTACATCATTACAACAATTGCCAAAATAGGCTCAATAGAACTAAATGATAGGTTCTATTACATTCTGAAACATACTACTGAGGGTCTAATGACCACGAATCATGTCCACAGTTATAAGTAATCTTTCAACTTTAACTTTAACAGTTATAACACTATAAGGACTCCACGTACTTAGGGGGATCAGCCCTTCGTACAATGTATTGTGCACAACCATTTCAACGCTAAGCGTAAACCTCTAATAAAGAGTTGTTCATCTCAGTATTTAGAATACAAGTCCGTACCAAAGTAGGTTTGGTTTGGATACATTATAAGGTAATTTAGAATTCAACGGTCATCAACTAAGGATTAGTTGAATACAAAAGAACTAACTGTATGCTATGGAATAATCATAACTGAATCGATATTTATAAATTAGTATCATGCTTCAGGAATAATCTAATAGCATAAACATTGAATAATCATAACATAATTTATTTGAACAATATTAAATCAAGGTTATTGAGAATTGGATACTAAGCATGCATAGTGAATAGTAATTTGAACGATAAAGTTTTTCAACACTAGAATATTAAAATATAGCGACTCACATGCTAAATAACAAGTTACATATTAAAGAAACTTGCTCAATATTAAAATATAAAATTTGGAATACTTGCATCATCATGAGTAACTAAATACAAGAACTTACTCAATAATAGGCAATCTAGCTCTACGAAAGTGTAGAGGTAGCAACTTGCAAAATTGTATTTGAATTTAAAAGCAATAATGTACTCAACGAAATTAAACTTGCACAACGAAGTTTTAGGGTTAGAGAACTTGCCTTGAGCACAAGCTTAACCTTATAACTTGAATCTTAATACCCTATATATATATGTCATCATGACATAATTAGTCACTACCAATATTTTATATATATAAACAAGTATATACATCATGTAGGTTTAATTATCAATTCACATAATCGAATTACGTTAATACTAATACTAGTTAACCCTTGATAACATGCTCATTCTTAGCTTAGTACTACTGAAATCATAATTTAACAGTCCACATAACATTTATTTTCAGACTTTGTATAATTAAATAAAACTGTCAGACCATTCTGCTAACTCGCGCTGCAGCGCCACAATTTACACTGTGGGTTGGCGCTATAGCGGTGAGCTGGTGCTGCGGCGCGATACACATGCCAACGATTGGCGCTGCGGCGCGGCGCCGGTGCTGCGGCGCGAAACTTACACTGCTGGGCTGCGCTGTGGCGCCAAACTCCAGACTTCGGCGACCAGCCTTGGCAACAACATGAACAAAAAGCCGAATTGGCCTACAAGCTCTAATCTAACAAACTAATTACATGTAATACACATATAGACTTCATATAAACATAATTTCAATACTCTTAACTTGTTTTTACACATATAATAACATAAACATCAACATTACAATATCCAATTTCACTGTTTTTGATAAAAACTCTATTTTTGACCTTTTTAGTGAAACTTATAACTGTAACTTTGTTTTTCAACCAAAACCATTAATTCAAACTATCATGTTTATTTTTATTCATCTACTTTCAAAATCAATAGTCAATATATATATATATATATATATATATATATATATATATATATATTATAACAACTAATCAAACCTTAATTTTATTTTAAACTAAGCCATATACATATATTTTCATATAAACACATTGTAATATGGGTTTCTTCATAAAACACATACATACATGAACTAGTTTCTCTATAATCATATATAAACTCATGAAACCATCTTATAACCAATAATTTATCATATAAAACTATATACCACATACAATTTATCCTTCATGAAGATTTTTACAAAGAATTTTAGAAGAGGAAAAACTAAACTTTAAAAATAAAAGGATTAAGATCCTACCTTTGTTTAAGAAGATGATACCCTTCCCTTTTGATCAAGAGCTTTCTTTTCTCTAAATCTTCTCTCAAAACCTCTCAAAAATTCTCTCTAATTCTCTCTTAGTTTCTTCTTTTCATCTTTTTCTTTCTTCTGAGTCTTTCTTCTCCTACTCTATCTTACCTACTAACATATAACGTATAATAGTAATAATATATATTAATTATATAATATAAATATAGATATAACTGTTATCAGTTATGTAAGTTTTCAAAATCACAAGCCATAAGGCTTGTTTGGCTAACATAATAAAAATAACTCATTAACTCATATACCTTGTTTGGTAAACCTAATTAAAATAAATCAATTAATCCCTATACCTTGTTTGGAAAAATACTATTAGATTAAATACTTAATATTCAGTAAGACTTGTTTGGCAAAACTAATTAAACTCCTTTAATTTATTTTAATAACTCTTTATAGCAAGGTTCTTTGTCACACTTCTATTTAATTAAATAATCAATTTAATCAATTCAAATATTAATCTATTAAATTACTTTAACACATAAATCATTACCACATAATTATAATTTTCTTTATAATTATAATTTTATTTAACCAACTAACACCTTATTTTAATTACAAATTCTAATTAAAATATTATAATTCATTTAATCATTATAAGCTCTCTAACTTAACTATTATATTAAATTAGTATATTATCTCATAACAATTAATTTTCTTAACTCCTTAATTATTTACTTAACAAATAATTAACTAAATCAAATCAAATCAAATTGAATAATTATGTATTCAACAATAAACATATCCATTAAATACTTATATACTTCAATAAATATTTAATATTACAATTTAAAATTCTGGAATGTTACAACTAAGATGGAGTTGGAAATTAAATGTCCGACAGAAGCCGATGAAAAGTTGTTCCAAATGGTAAATAGTTCAACGTTGGTGGATAAGGTGAGAAATGCACAACTTCAAGATGAAGACTGCGAAAAGATAAAACAGAAGATATCTGAAGGTGAGGAAAACAAAATCAAAATCGATTCAGAAGGGTTACTTCGATTCGAAGGGAGAATTTGGGTTCCGCCAGTACCAGAAGTTAAAGAGGAAATTTTGAGTGAAGCTCATAACTCACGATATTCGATTCACCCTAGAAGTACGAAAATGTACCAGGATCTTAGACATCATTTTTGGTGGCCGAATATGAAGAAGGATGTGGTTGAGTGTGTGGCGAAATGTTTAACGTGTCAGAAGGTTAAAGCTGAACATCAAAGGCCAAGTGGATTGTTACAACCGTTGGAGATACCAGAATGGAAATGGGAGCATATCACAATGGATTTTGTGGTAGGTCTTCCAACGACTCAGCAAGGTTATGACGCCGTTTGGGTGATTGTTGATCGATTGACAAAGTCGGCACACTTCTTACCAATCAAGATTAGATTTAACCTAGATCGGTTAGCAAAACTGTACGTGAAAGAAATCATTTCAAGACACAGTGTACTTGTGTCCATTGTATCAAACAGAGATCCACGTTTCACATCTAATTTCTTGAAACAATTGCAAGAATGTTTGGGAACACAGCTGAGAATGAGCACAGCGTACCATCCTTAAACTGATAGACAAAGGGAGAGAACTATCCAAACACTAGAGGATATGCTCAGAGCATGTATAATGGATTTCAAAGGAAATTGGGAGGACCATCTGCCATTGGTGGAATTTGCTTATAATAATAGTTACCACGCGAGTATTGGCATGTCGCCGTACGAAGCGTTATACGGTAGAAAATGCATAACCTTGTTATGTTGGGACGAGGTAGGTGAACGTCAGCTATTGGGTCCAGAATTGGTGCAGCAGACTGTCGCGATCATCAAAGTGATTCGAGCAAGATTAATAGCTGCACAAGATAGATAGAAGAAATATGCCGATCAGCATCGACAAAATCGGAAATTCGATGTTGGTAGTTATGTTTTCTTAAAAGTATCTCCCTGGAAGGGGAAAATTCGGTTTGGAAAGAAAGGGAAATTAAGCCCTAGGTTTATAGGTCCTTTGGAAGTGCTTCGACGTGTGGGTGAAGTGGCATACGAGGTAACTTTTTCTCCAGAGTTGGTGCATATCCATAATATTTTCCACATCTCGGTGTTGAGACCATATAAGCCAGACTATAAACATGTTATAGAAAATGAGCCCTTATAGTTTGAGAAAGACTTAACATATGAAGAAGTCCCTGTTTAAATTGTTGACATAAAAGAGCAAGCACTGAGGAATAAGATGATACCTTCTATTAAGGTAATCTGGAGGAACCACAATGCTGAGGAAGCAACGTGGGAACTTGAAGATGTTATGATGAAGAATTATCCTCAGTTATTTGCTTGATTTTGTATAGCGATTCTGGGGACAGAATTTTGTTAAGGAGGGAAGAATGTAATGAATGAATTTTTTGAGTTGTGATTCTGGGGACAGAATCCTTTTAAGTAGGGAAGGATGTAACGATTGACAAATTTATAATTTAATTTAAATATTTATTTAATTAAATAAATATTTTAAATAATTTATTTATTAAGGAAAATAAATAATTGATAATTGTGGTGAATTAGTTTAGTAATTAAATTGAATAATGATAATTTTATTGAGGGATTTAATTTAAGGAAATAATTAAATTAAATCAATTATTTAATATTTAAGAGAATAATTAAACTAAATGAATTATTTAATTTAATGGAAATAAATAAATTAAATAAAGTGATGTTTCTAATTTATTAATTAAATTAGATATATAATTATTTATTAATTATAAGTATAATGATAATAAGATTTTTAAAGTAAAGTTATCTAGGTTAACTAAATTAGAGTGTTACACAAAGTAACTATATAATATAAATAATATAATAATAATTTGGTTTGGGAAATAGGTGTTTAGCCAAACAAGACCTTGTGGCCTTTGGTTTTTTTCCAACTAACGCCTTTTATTTTTTTTTAACTGATGAAGTGGGGAGTCTTCAGTTTATTTTTTAAGCGTATTTTATTTTAAGCCAAGTTCATAGAGGGTTTGGGAGAGAAGAAGAAATACAAAGAAAAGCTGAGAGAGAAGGGAGAGAATTCTTGAGTTTTCCAAAGAAAATTCAGTGGTGATAACAAGGGTTTCAAGCAAATTGGAGGTATATTATTTAAACCTTAGTATTATGTATATATATTTATATACATATATGAGTTTACGACATAATTTATATGTTCTGTGAATTCAATTTTTTTGAATTGTTGCTAGACAATTGAATTGTGATGATTATATGTGTTAGTTATGTTTGAGTTTGTATGAAAAGCAAGAATTCGTATGCTAATTACAGTTTAAAAAGGAAGAAAAGTATGATAGTGTATATTTTTCCATATGGCTTGTGAATAGTACCAATTTTAGTGGCCAATTCGAATGTTAAACTGTAAAGTGAGTCTTGTTTATGCTAGCTTCTTAAGAAACGAGCATAACCTAATTTGAATTAAGTATTTTGGCTAAGTTTTGAGATGTCAGTGATGATTTTAGTGAAATAAGTTCAAAAATGTAGTTTTATATGAAAATATGGAATTTTGAGAAATTAAACTAGTTTTAGTTGATGATAAATTGTGTTAATTGGTTGTAAATGTTAGCAAACATGTTTGTAATAGTCTGTACCAATTGTAGAGGTTAATTTCACTGTTTGGTGGGTGAAATTTGTGTTAGTTGGGCTAAAAATGGCTACTATTCATGCCGAGTATGCGTCTGTCTGTGCACCAGCGCAGCTGCGCTGGTGCCTAGGAAAAAAACTGCGTAGCTGCGCCAGTCCCAAGTGCAGCTGCGCCATTGGGTTTTCTGCAGTCGAGCATTAGCGCAGCTGCGCCATGCCCTGAGCCCAGGCAGTGACTTTTGCCTATTTGTAGGTTATGTGTATCGGACTTATATTAGTCCAGCATGCACGTTAATGATGTCGAGACATAATATAGACTACAATAACGAGTTGTCATGTGTTGTAATGCAAAGTGTAAAGATTTGAAATAACTATTTAAATAAGTTATAAAATGAAACCAAATGTGATGTTTTCAAAGGTTAGAGATGAACGGTTAGGCGATGTTGGCTCGTAATGAGATTTCAGATTCGTTAAGTATGTTAACCAACATGGTTAGATACTAAGTTAAGGTTATGACCTAAATGATAGTTTAAACCCTTAAAGCTAATGTTTATACAACTAATTGTTGTTGCGGTTTTAATGATGTATGTAGGATAATTGGAGGTTATTTTACACTTGTATAGCTTACAAACAAGGCAAGTTCTCTAACTCTACTTTCATAATTGTGTAAGTTTCTAAATCTAAACTTTCATTGAGCAAGACTATTGATTCTATTTTTATGTACATTGAACAAGCTCATGTAACCTAATTCGTTACATCGAATGTGTTTTACATTCTCATTTATTGTTATTGTTATTCAAAACGTATATTATTCTAACACATTGATTCAAAGGAGATTGTTTTAATTCCTTGAATATAATACTTTGCATATATACCATACTTATTCAGTTATATATTATTGATATCCGATCTTTGACTTTGATAGCCTTGTTCAGTTATACACTCTTATATTAAACCTTTATTGTTGGAATTTGAATAAGTGTTCTAAAATTCTAGAAACACTGATAAGCTAGTTCCAAACTAAACTTTCTTTAGTGCGGAAATTCTATATTCAAACTGAGACGTACAACCCTAACATAGGGGATTTTGTACGTGTAACGTTTAGATGTTTGTGCACAATACATAGTACAAAGGGCTGATCCCCCTGAGTACGTTAAGAAGAGTCTGTACAGTTTAATGACTGCTAAGGTTAAGGTAATAATACCTAAACACCGTGGACATAGTTCGTGGTCTTAAGACCCTCAGATAATTAAAGTTCGAACTTGTTTTCTATTTTGATTCGTAGAACAAGTTATTTATTATTCAGAATTCGTTGTTCACTCTCATGTTGTTGTTATACTATCTTTATGTCAGTGAGCAATTGTTTGCTCACTCTTGCAATTAAATAATGCAGCTAAAGTTGAAAGAGGTGATGATCCATCTACTAGCAAGGGAAAGGGCAAGATGTTTAAGTGATGAAGAATTAGTTAAAGATTATTTAAATGCTTGAAGTTTTAAGACTTGTTTTATTTTATAATGTATTCCGCAAACTGATGTAATATTTTTAACGTTAGATTACCTGGGATTTATTTTGAGATTAAGATGTAACCCTTTAATGGGAGAGATTATTTTTTAAGTTATTTATTTAATGTTTTATCCTTTATTATGGGTAGTTAGATGTAATTATTTTGATAGTGAGCACCAAATTCGGTGGAAATGAAGTACCCGGATTTGGGGGTGTCACAACAATCGTATGGGGATGAGGATGATGAGGAAGAAGAGTTTCCACCAAACTCGATTTCAGCCCGTATGTACGACGAAGTATACAATCGCAATGTGGAATTTCAGGATAGAGTAGAGAAGTTGGAAGAGATAGTAGCTGAATAACATACCTCGATGGCACAAAAGGACGATGAGATCCGAGACCTTGATGGACGCTCGAGAAATGTCGAATGGAAGCTAATTCACACTAAAGGAGAGAACGAGTAAATGACAGAGGAGATCGCGGAGCTAAAGAACAAATTAAAAGAAGAAGCTGGTAAGAGAGCAAGAGTTGAAGACGCGTTTGAGAAAGCTTCTCAGCGTGCAGGAGTAATAGAAGGGGAAGCTCAAACAAAGAAGATCAAGATGGAGGAGATGAATAACGTATTCAACACCGTGATTAATCTAGCTCAAGATCGAGTTATGTATTATCCGATTAAGTTCGAGATATTACCGCCGTACATGTTAGATCGCCGAACGGTGATCTGTATTATGGAAGAAGAGCGTCGTATGGCTACACAATATCTTAGTAGGACATCGTAAGGAATGTACCTGATATGCAATTAATAATATGATAAATAATATGTAAATCCCTAGTGATATGTAATCAATGGGATATGATGTTGATGCTATCCTAAAACTTTAGTAGTTCAGGAAAGTAATGTAAATAGCAGTAATGCTATTGTTCTTATGTTTTCTAAAAGATTATGAATGAATAAAAGTTATTATTTTATTCAAAGTGTTATGTGTCATGTGATAATATTTTATGGTGTGCAAGTCAAGTAGAAAATACTTAAAGAAATTGAGTAATAATCTAATGAGTATATTCTAATCAAAAAATGCCTCCAAGACATTAACCTCAACAAAGAACCCCTGAGAGATCTACCAATAACAACAATGTTGAGGCTAACCCAGTTCAGCAGTTAGTGACATTACTGATGGGTGCATTATAGAATCAACCGCAGAATCAAGATGTGACATTTAAGGACTTCAAGACAGTTGGACCACCAGAATTCCGTGGGTCCATGAATCTAGTTGAGGCACAGACTTGAATCATAGATATAGAGAAATTTTTTGATCTAGCTAAAGTATGTGAGAACCAGAAGACTGCTTTCACAACATTTATGTTGAAAGCAGATGCTAGTTATTGGTGGTAAGCCAATAAAACTCGAGGAGGACAAGGGGTGATGACTTGAGATAGGTTTAAGGAGATATTCTTCGAGACTTATTTCCTAGAGAGTTCGAAGAATCAGATGGAGGTGCAGTTTCTAGAACTGAATCAGGGATCAATGACGATATCAGAGTATGCCGCAAAATTTAACGAATTGGCGAGGTTTGCGCCATATCAATAGATTGATCACCTAACATACTCGCATATGTAGTTTACCTTCTTCGTGATTGTAAACATACCTAGTACAACATGTTTTAGATTTGGTTGTGGTGGAATATCTATGACGCCCCCAAAATAGGTATACACAACCAGTTTTGAGTCGCCAAATACACGGTAGAGAATCCAAATACCAACTTCATTTATACAACTGTTGAACTGTCGTGTAAAATACGAAAACACATAAGCTGTGAGTTTTAATACAAATAATATCTCGTAGACAGTATCCAAACTAAAATTATTATAATTCCATATAAAATACAACAACAAATATTTTTAGAACCCAAAGAAGAACGAGAAGATTACTATCCTATTCATTCTAATGAGGTGCACTTTTGACGCTTTCAAAGTCGGGTTCTCATCACTCTATTGTTGTTAACCAAAATAAATTATTAAGTGACATATAATATATGACACACCCATCTTAGGTCCTCAATACAATTATATATTGCATGTCATTCAATTTTATAATGTATTGAGAAATTTTCACAGTCTCGGACCATCACACTATTCCCATGTTATCCCCGCTCGACCCATCTATACTTTTATTACCTGAAAAGAATTGTGAAAAACAAGGGTGAGCACAAATATCCCAGTAAAGAATATTATGACTAAGATAATGCATAATAAATTATCCTTAGCCTTCAACAGTATAAACACTAATAGAGTACAATAGACAACAAGTTTAACTGCAGCGGAACAAACAATCTATTAGAAGAGTCAAATAAAGCATGATATCTACTATCTTCTATGATTTAAAAGTTCATCATAAATATTTTATCTCTGTAACAAAGTTCAACAAATAATCTACATCACCGAATTATCCATACACTACGGGCCAATGATATTTATTATTATCACATCCACAAATTATCCATGCACTACGGGCCAAGGATATGCATTAGTATCACCAGTTGTTATGATCATACCAAACAATTATTCATTTTGCACCCTTGGCCGAAGATAACCCATGGTCATGATCATACTAATAACTGTCCATCAATGCACTACGGGCCAATGAGGACTTTTACCACATCATTTATAACATTACTGGTCATGATTATACCGATACATAATTTCTAGTCATAATCATACCAATCAACAGTTCATCTATGCACTAAGGGCCAAAGATGACTTTCATCACAATATAAGCATAAGGATGATGACAATGATATAATAATTTAATTAAATGAGAGCAAAGATAAATTTTAAAGATTTATAATTCAATTTATCCAGAGTTCAAGAATGTCCAAATTGTCAACATGATACTACTTTGTGAAATAAAATTCAAGAATAATAGTGACGTATCAAAAATATTTTGGACATAAAAGAATCAATTTTTCATCATGAATAGTACCCCGTGAATAGTACTTTGTGAATAGTACCCCATAAATAGTATCATATGTATGAATAGTACCGTACGTATGAATAGTGTCGTATGTATGAATAGTACCCATGAATAGTACTCCGGCATGAAAAACTTAAAAATTAACAAGAATGTTCAGAAAAATATTTCTGTGAAACGATACTAGATGGAGCGCAAATTTCAAGGATATTCTACTAATTTCACGGAGTATAGAAGCAATACATATCAAAATGAGTGTAGAATTCAGAATCTGAAGCGAAATAATATTACTTATATACTACAGAGTATGGAAAAAAATATTATTTCTTACGAATATTGAACAAAAATAATATCCCTTACTACTGCTGAACGAAAATAATATTCATATGAAAATTGAACGAAGATAATATTCCTTATGAATATTGAATGAAAATAATATTCCTTACGAATATTGAACGAAAATAAAAGTTCTTACGAATACGAAAAATAATATCGTAAGCGAATATGAAATAAATAATACCCCTTACCTTAGTAGAAGACTAGATGCTACAATAATGAAGCAGCAGAATACTCTTCTTCTTTCTCTCTATAGTTTCTCTTGTGATTCTTAGTGAATTATTGAGAATGAATGAAAAATGAACTTCTATTTATAGGAAAACATAGCTTCGATAATTGCACGTTTAGGGGCTCGACTTATTACAGTTTAATACATTCATCTTTGCCTCCATTTTAAATTTAGTCCATCAAGTATTATCAATCTTGCATAACATCCCCTAATAGTACATGCATGTGAATCAATAGTTCCTTGCATGTGAACCAATAGTTCTTTGTATGTAAACCAATAACAATTAATTACTCATTTATCCGATTAATTACCCGTTTGGTCAATTTAACATCCAGAAATAAACTATTATCGAAATAAATGTCGATTTCCACTAACACTAGTAATCCCAACACAATGGAAATATTTTTATCGACAATTTCATCTTTGAATTTTCGAAGTTAGACTTTTTCCAAAAAAGTCAACTGTTAACTTTTTGACCAAAAAGTCAACCTCGACAAATTTTGTGTTTATAGTCTATTTTTACTAATTTCATCATCCCAGAATCAAATATCTTGTCCGCGTCTCCAAATTTAACTCCGAACTCAAATTCAATTTTTAATTTCATTTTGTTGTGTTTTATACATGCTTTTGCTTTCTTAGTTAGTTCAAACTACTTAATTAGTCTTGACTAAATATTAAATTAAATTTCATCATTTATCGCTATTAAATATATATAACACATATTTAATCTTTTAATAATTATTCATCATTAATATTATAACTCACAATATTAATAACTAGATCATTCCCAGGAAAAAGGGTACTTTCCGATAAGGACTTCTCCTTATTGGCGCGCAATTAGGTGACCAAACCCCTTTCCTCGACAGAACTTTCTAGACATTGTGAATAATACAAATAATAATATGAATAACTTTGTCGTCTGAATTATTGATTTAATAATATAAAATATTGTACAGATGACACTGTGACAATAATTGAATCAATAATATGAGATATTATGCAGTAACTACTGTTGCAATTATTGATTATTACTGAGTGATTTCTTACGTAAGCATCAATAATCAGAGATAGTGTATAATATCGTGTACTATTGTGCAACCACGCGTATTACTGTACTTTTATCACCGGGTATTTCAATAGTTACTGGTAAAAGTCTTACCTTTATTTTTATAAAAAGGTCATTTCTGTCGCATTATAAATTCAACAGTTATTCCGTTGTGGTGTCCACCAATGATTGTTTCGTCGTACATGTATTCCCCGATAAAAAGAATATTCTTCGACCAAACGAACATTTTATGACAACTTGCTTACTTTGTAAAATTTTCACATATCACCCTTAACTTTAACATTTTATCAATTTAATCATTTACTAAACAGAATAATAATTATAAGAAAATTGAATACTTTTATTTCATAAAATTCAGGATTTTACAATATCCGTTAAACCTGAGAGTTCATGGTCTATATGACCCCTCAGTATAATATGAAAAGTTTTAATTCGTTAGAGAAAAGCTATGCTAGAATGTGATGATAGAAGAGAAATCCTCAGAGGAGGAAATTATAAAGGTTAAGTTGAAAACCTAGTTTTGATCAATAGAATGAGAAGAGATTAGTATGCTATAATTTTGAGGATAAAATTCTTAGAAGAATGGATGAATGTAATAACATGAAAATTATGAGACTTGTCTCAAATAAATAAATAAAGGTTTAAAGAATTAACTTAGATTTGAAAATAGAGTAATGATTAATATTTTTAAAAACCTATATGGGTTAATATTCGAAAGAATGTAAAGAGAATTACATGTGAATGAAAGAAATGAGAAGATGAAGAATGGACATGAGTAGTTATGGGTTACGAAAATTTAAAACCTAGAAAGAGATTATGTATGTGGATAAAATTTATTAAGGAATAAATTCCAAATGAAGATATATTATAAGGATAAAGTGAATGTGTATATGTATAGCTATATATATACTTAGTGTTGTGCTATATATATTTTAGCAAGAGAAATGATTAATTAAATTAATCATATAAGAATATTAGGTCACATTAATTATTTATCCATGATACTTTGTGACATATGAAGAATGTACATGTGATTTCATATATATATATATATATATATATATATATATATATATATATATATATATTAAATATGTGTATATATTTATTTATTATATAGAGAGAATTACTAAGAAAGCATTATAACATAATATTATATATTAGGAATGAAAATTAAATTACCTAAGGGTTATAGTTATTGAAAAATCATAGCAAACTTACACCAATAGATTTATGTGACATGTCTCAACAAATTAAATTATTTTGTGACATATAAAGAATGAATATATGAAGTAAATAAATAATAATATTATGTGATTGTATATATATTTATTTATTATATAATAAAAAAATAAAAGAAAGCTATTGTAAACTAATATTATATATTAGGAATGCGAATTAAATAACCTAAGGGTTATAGTAATTGAAGAATACTAGTATTTAAATTACATACTAGTAAATTAACTTAATATTTATCTATTTTTAAAGTAAAATTAGTTATTATGGTAGTGTGGTAAATTGTGATAATTGTTATGTGTGATTGTAAGTTATTTTAAGTTGCAAAAAGTATTTAGGTAATATAGTATTTTTTGAATTTTAATCTAATTTTTCGTTACGCCGTGCCTTCAGGCAAGAACAATTACTAGTATTTTAGTATATCTCAGCTAATTAATTATTTTAACCTATTTGGGTTATATAATTAAATCTATGTATGTAATCATTTAAATTTCAAAATAAGTGGAATGAAAACCCTAATTAAATAAATAGGGTAAGATAAAATTGTGTGTTGGATCCATGGTTATTTACATGGCCCAAACATTTTAATTAGAGAGCTTAACCATTTAAATGGGAGCCCAAACTTAGCCCAACTTGGGAGGGACTTGTTGGTCATTTTACTAAGCAAATATTGACAATAAAAATAAACTAAAAATGGGGGCAAAATGGGGCCAATATCCGGCCAATAAAAGGGGGAGAGCCCATGTGATGTTATCATTATCTTTAACCACTACCTTATGTGTCACTCCATAATTTAGTCTCCTCAATTGTTGAAGTGTGCAATCAACATTAAGATAAGTAAGAGAGAGAAGTATCGGGGTAAGTTATATATATATACATATAATATATCTATACATAATTACCAATCATAATAACTTTTTATCTTTGGGTAAAAACATTTCTCTACTTCCTTGTTTCTCTTCCTTCTAAAAAGAAAAGCAAAAGAACAAAACAAAGAGAGAGAGAAAGAGGGGTATTTTCGGCAGCTATATGGAAGAAGAAAGGAGAGAGTTTGAGTTTCATGAACTCTAAGATCATCAACTACTTTGGAAAAGTAAGAAGGGAAACCATTAAATCAAGGTATAATCCCAAAGTTCAATGTGACACCCCCAAAATAGGTACACATCACCCATTTTGAGTCGCCAAATACCTGGTATAGAAACAAATACAACTTCAGTAATATAATTGTCGTGCAAAATACGACAATACATATACTGTGAGTTTGGATACAAATATTGTCTACTAGAGAGTATACAAACTCAAAAGGAGTCCTCATTACAATTATTGATGTACTATTTTACAAAAATAGTGAGGACTTCTAAACAACTATCTTGAATCATCATTCCATACCCCGGCTAGTTCCTGCTAAATTCTCTCCTCCTGAGAAGAACAATGGAACAAAAAGGAAAAGGGTGAGCTCAACTAGCCCAGTTAAGAATATTGTGACTAAGATAATATACAACAATTTATCATTAGTCTTCAACAGGGAAAAATCTGATAAAATATAGTCGACAACAAGTTTTAGATCAATAATTGCAGCGGAAACAACAATCCATTAGAAGAGTCAAGTAGAGAAAGAATTCTACTATCTTCTAAGATTTAAAAGCCTATCATCAATATTTTATCCTTGTAACATCAATCAATATACATCTTGAATCAAATATTCATCTTTGCACTATAGGGCAAAGATATTTATTTGTATCACCAGTTGGTCATGTTCATCTCAACACCTGTTCATCTTTGCACTACGGGCCAAAGATATTCATTAGGTAATCATTCATCTTTAAACTACAGGCTAAAGATATTTAGTAATATCATCATTTAGGACTGAGGATGATGAAAAATATTTAAAGAAAATGAATCTAGTGAGACAGGAGGACAAATATTAGGGATTCGTATCACAGTTTATCCAAGATCAATAATACTCAATAATAACCAATTTTGAAGCATAATTCAAAAATAGAGATCAAAACATGGATACAATCAAAGATAGTAACCATAATAGACATCTTAGACAAAAAGAAAAAAAATTTATTTTTCGGTGAATAGTGCCGTATTCGTGAATAGTGTCGTATGCGTGAATAGTAACCCCAACACAAAAAGTTTCAAATTTGATAAAAAGTTCAGACTAATATTTCGGCATAATGATATTGAAGAAAATAATATCATTTAAGAAGAAAACAACATCCTTACCTCAAAATAACCGTACTTCTAACTGAATTTCGGATATAGTGCTGACAAAAACTTGCACTGAATAGCAACTCTCAAAATATCAAAATACTCACAAAAATACGCTCGATAATCTAGAGAGAAAGAAAACTTGTTTCTGTTGTGATTTTCAATTCTAACCTAAGCGTCTATTTATAGAAAAATGCTAGAACGCCATAGGAGACTAAAATAATAAATTAATATTATTTCTCATTCTTTCTTCTACGCATGCATCAATTGAACAAGCTAGCCACCAATTCAAAAAATTTTCAGCAGCCCATGTGCATTCAACACTAACCAAAAAGTGGATCCCACCCATAATTTAATAAAAATTATTTTATTTTCTGAAACTTCAGTAATTCATAGAAAATAGTCCGTTTATCAGAAAAATACGAATTTTATGTCAATTCCACACAAAATCAAATTCTCTACAACTTTGTAACTTTGAGTTTTTATAAATTCCAAACATAAAATATCCGAAACCCATAAACGGGTGATTTTTAATACCTCTACTTCGACAAAATACTGATAACACATCTCAGCATTAATTCTTTCATTAATAACCACATAAAATAAATAAACCCATCATTTATATCCACATCAAATAAATATTTTCTTATCATATAAATCAATAATTAATTATTCATAAATAATATTACAGATTCACAATTATGACAACTAGGCAGTTCCCAGGAAAGAGGGGGCTTTCCGATAAGGATATCTCCTTACTGGCGCACAATTAGGTGACCAAAACTCTCCTTGATAGAACTTTCTAGACATTGCCAGTAATGCTATCTAATAATATTATTCCAAATAATATGAATTATTGATATGATAATGGAGATGATGTGTAGTGACAATTATTGAGAAACAATAATATAAAATATTAACGCAGCAATTATTGAATCAATAAAATAAAATATTAAACAGTAGTTACTGTAACGATTATTGAGTAGTGCCTTCTTACGTAAGAATCAATAATTCAACAATACTATGCAATACTGTGTGCTATTGTGCAACCACGCGTATTACTGTCTTTTAACCACCGGGTATTCCAACAGTATTAACGGTAACAACTACACCGTTATTCAATTTTGTCATTTTCTTCATCCGACTGTTATCCATTATGGGGCCCACAAATGGCTGCGTCATAGTACGAATATTCCCCGACAGAAAGAATATTCCACGACCAAATGAATATTCCCCGACAAATGAATATTTTATAACCACTTGCTTATTTTAAAAATTTTGCACATTTCACCCATAACCAAAGTATTATATCAAATTAATACCTTATTATTCACAATAATAAATAGAGAAAATTTGATTTTATTCATTAAAAAGTTGGGGCCTTACAACCTCCCCTTCTTATGAAATTTCGTCCTCGAAATTGACGTACGTACCTGGTATTTCGAAAAGGTGAGGATACCTCGCTTTCATTTTTGATTCCAACTCCTAGGTCAAATCTTCAATAGCATGGTTTCTCCACAAAACCTTAACTTGTGGTATAACCTTCGTGCGTAGGACATGCTCTTTCCTATCCAAGATCTTAACAGGTACCTCCTCATACACTAAATCTTCGGCTATCTCGTCTGGTTCTAACTCAATAATGTGGTTTGGGTCTTTAACATATTTATAAAGTATAGATATGTGAAAAACATTATGAACACGAGACATGCTTGGAGGTAATGCGAGTCTATAGGCCACATTTCCTATTCGGTCAAGAATCTCAAATGGACCAACAAATCGTGGATTGAGCTTTCCTCACTTCCCAAATCTTGTAACTCCCTTCCATGGTGCAACACGTAATAATACACGATCCCCAATATTAAATTCCACGTCCTTCCGATGAAGATCCGCATAACTCTTTTGTCGATCCTGTGCCGTTTGTATACGTTGTCGAATCGTTTGGATCTTATCTGTAGTCATTCCTACCAACTCTGGTCCCAATAATGTTGCTTCACCCACCTCATCCCAGCATACTGGAGAATGATATTTTCTTTCATACAATGCCTCGAATGGAGCCACACCTATACTTGCCTGATAACTGTTGTTGTAGGAGAATTCCACCAATGGTAGGTACTTATCCCAACTCCCTTTGAAATCTAGGACACAGAGTCTTAATAGATCTTCAAGAGTTTGAATAGTCCTCTCTGATTTCCATCCGTTTGAGAATGGTATGCCGAACTGAATCGTAAATCCCTGTCCATAGCTTTCTGCAAGCTAACCCAAAATTGTGAAGTGAATCTTGGGTCACGATCCGAAACTATGGATACTGGCATGTCATGCAATCTCACAATCTCATTCACGTACATACTAGCAAGACGTTCAAGGGAATAAGTCTCACGTATAGGCAAGAAATGGGCAGACTTAGTTAATCTATCAACAATAACCCAAATTGCATCTATTCCTTGAGAAACCTTGGGAAGACCCGTAACGAAATCCATAGTAATGTGTTCCCACTTCCATTTTGGAATCTCAATTGGTTGTAATGGACCATTTGACACTTGATGCTCTGCCTTTACACGTTGACAAGTTAAACACCTCGAGATAAACTTTGCGACCTCTCTTTTCATATTGCTCCACCAAAATGTATGTCGAAGATCACGATATATTTTGGTACTCCCAGGATGAATTGCAAACGGTGTGTTATGTGCCTCCATCATGATTCTATACTTCAAGTCAGAATCGTTAGGAACAAAAAGTCTGGAGTTGACTCGAAGTATTCCTTATTTATCGATTCTTGCTTCTGGAATAACACCTTCTTGCACTTTCTTCTTCATACGCATCAGCTCCATGTCCGTAGCTTGAGCAGCATTAACTTTATCGATTAAAGTCGGTTCTACTCGTATGTTTGATATCATTACGTGGGTACTTGGAGCCTTTACCTCTATCTCCATCCTTTGCAAGTCATACAAAATGGACCTTTGTGTTAACAATATTGCACTCGTACCCGCATATGATCTTCTACTCAATGCGTCAGCTACCACGTTTGCTTTTCCAGGATGATATTGGATGGTATGATCATAATCTTTCAACATCTCAAGCCAACGTCGTTGCGGCATGTTGAGTTCCTTTTAGGTGAAGAAATATTTGAGGCTTTTATGATCTGTATAGATCTCCACTTTCTCCCCATACATGTAATGTCTCCAGATTTTCAACGCGAAAACGACTGCTGCCAACTCGAGATCTTGAGTAGGATAATTCCTCTTATATTCTTTGAGTTGCCGTGAGGCATAGGCTATGACTTTCCCATGTTGCATTAGAACACATCCTAACCCTTTGCCTGAAGCATCGCTGTAGATAACAAATCCATCCGAACTAAATGGAATTGTCAGAACAGGTGCCAAAATGAGTTTTCTCGTGAGTTCTTTAAAACTCTTCTCACAATCCTCGCTCCAACTGAATTTTATATCTTTACGAGTCAGCTGAGTTAACGGAGTAGCGATTCAAGAAAATCCTTCCACAAATCTCCGATAGTAACCAGCTAAGCCCAGAAAGCTATGTACTTCGGTCACCGACTTCGGTTGCTCCCAACTTTGTATGGCTTCAATCTTCGTCGAGTCGACAGATACTCCATGTTTTGACACCACATGCCCAAGGAATGCTACTTCCTCAAGCCAGAACTCACATTTCTTCATCTTGGCATAAAGCTTGTTATCGCGAAGCCTTTGAAGTACCATCTTCAAATGGTGCTCATGATCTTCACGGCTTTTGGAATAGATGAGGATGTCATCAATAAAGACAACAACGAACTGATCCAAATATTCTTTGAACACATGGTTCGTCATATCCATGAAAGCAGCATGAGCATTAGTCAATCCAAAAGACATGACTAAGAATTCATAATGCCCATACCGAGTTCTGAAGACAGTCTTTGGAATATCCTCAGTTTTAATCTTCAGCTGATGATATCCAGAACGAAGATCGATCTTTGAAAAGAATTGTGCTCTTTGCAATTGGTCAAACAAGTCATCAATGCGAGGTAGCGGATACCTATTCTTGATAGTGACATGGTTCAATTCTCGGTAGTCAATACAAAGTTGCATACTCCCGTCTTTTTTCTTTACTAATAACACATGAGCATCCCAAGGAGATGTACTAGGACGAATGAAACCGATATCCAACAACTCCTGTAGTTGAACCTTTAACTCCTGAAGTTCAATATGAGCCATTCGACATGGGGTTTTAGAAATGGGCTTTGTACCAGGTTCAAGATCAATAAAGAATTTAACTTCACATTCTGGGGGTAGACCGGGAAGTTCTTCAGGAAATACGTCAGGAAATTCACTAACATCAGAAATTTTATTCAAATCTGACGTGTTTTTGTTTAAGTCCGTAACATGGGCTAAGAAAGCTTGACATCCATTTTTCAATAAACGAATAGCTTTATGGCTTGATATGACAGTGATTGACTTTAATGGTTTGGTTGTTTGAATTCGCATAATAGGTTGGTTAGGAATATGAAAACTAACAACCTTACGAAAACAATCAATTTTAGCATGATGCGTGGTTAACCAATCAATCCCTAAAATCACATCAAATGCAAGAATTTTCAACGAAATAAGGTCAGCAGGTAATGTGATGGTACCGACTTGAATCAAGCAAGATTTATAAACAGTAGATGTAATGAAAGAAAACAACATTCCTTACCTCAAAATAACTGTACTTCTGACTGAATTTCGGATATAGTGCTGACAGAAACTTGCACTGAATAGCAACTCTCAAAGTATCAAAATACTCACAAAAATACGCTCGATAATCTAGAGAGAAAGAAAACTTGTTTCTGGTGTGATTTTCAATTCTAACCTAAGCGTCTATTTATAGGAAAATGCTAGAACGCCATATGAGACTAAAATAATAAATTAATATTATTTCTCATTCTTTCTTCTACGCATGCATCAATTGAACAAGCTAGCCACCAATTCTAAAAATTTTTCAGCAGCCCATGTGCATTCAACACCAACCAAAAAGTGGGTCCCACCCATAATTTAATAAAAATCATTTTATTTTTTGAAACTTCAGTAATTCATAGAAAATAGTCCGTTTATCAGAAAAATACGAATTTTATGTCCATTCCATATGAAATCGAAGTCTTTATAACTTTGTAGCTATGAGTTTTTCCAAATTCTAAACAGAAAATATCCGAAATCCATAAACTGGTGATTTTTAATACCTCCACTCTGACAAAATACTGATAAAACATCTCAGTATTAATTTCTTCATTAATAACCACATAAAATAAATAAATCCACCATTTATATCCACATCAAATAAATATTTCCTTATCATATAAATCAATAATTAATTATTCATAAATAATATTACAGAATCACAATTATGACAACTACGCAGTTCTCAGGAATGAGGGGGCTTTCCGATAAGGATTTCTCCTTACTGGCGCGCAATTAGGTGACCAAACCTATCCTTGGCAGAACTTTCTAGACATTACCAATAATGTTATCTAATAATATTATTCCAAATAATATGAATTATTGATCTGATAATGGAGATTCTGTGCACTGACAATTATTGAGCAACAATAATATAAAATATCAACGCAGCAATTATTGAATCAATAAAATAAAATATTGAACAGTAATTACTGTAACAATTATTGAGTAGTGCATTCTTACTTAAGAATCAATAATTCAACAATACTGTGCAATACCGTGTGCTACTGTGCAACCACGTGTATTACTATATTTTAACCACCGGGTGTTCCAACAGTGTTAACGATAACAACTACGCCGTTATTCAATTTTGTCGTTTTCTTCATCTGACCGTTATCCATTATGGGGCCCACAAATGGCTGCGCCGTCATACGAATATTTCCCGACAGAAAGAATATTTCACGACCAAACGAATATTCCCCGATAAATGAATATTTTATAATCACTTGCTTATTTTGAAAATTTTGCACATTTCACCCATAACTAAAGTATTATATCAAATTAATACCTTATTATTCACAATAATAAATAGAGGAAATTTGATTTTATTCATTAAAAAGTTGAGGTCTTACATTCTAAGCTTTTGTTTGATAAAATAAAGAGATATTTTTTAACTCCAAAACTTTAGATCTACATGTGAATGAGTGTTACATGTATGGATCTAAACCTTTTGAGTGTTGCATGTATGGATCAAAGGAAGAAAATGAAACTAGTTTTCTAAAGGGCTAGAAAACTCTAACTTTCTTCCACTTTGATCAACTATCATTTGAAATCTATACTTTTTTTACGATCCGTTAAAGAGGGGTGCTACATATGTAAGTTAACTTATAAACCCAAGTGGTAGCACCAAAAATTGTTTATTTTACAAGCCATGGTGGCTGCTTTAGTCAAAACAGTCAAATTAAAGAAAAAAAGGGATTTTGTTGTTTTTGGCCAGTTGCTTGTAGGGGTATTTTCATCCGCTTTCTTGATTTAAAAATTCTAAAAAAATTTGGAATGTTAATATGATGAGTTATTAAGATCTGGTCCAAAGATGACGATTTTTGGATGTGTAGAATGAAAGTTATGAATTTTACAAGAAATGATTATTTTAAACGTAAACTGAAATAACTATGTGGTTATTTCCAAAAATTATAAAATTGTTACTAGGAGTAGATGTATATAACATGAGTATGACTTGAAAATTTTAGAAGTTTTGGACAAAATTTCAATTTACGAAAATGTTGCAAGATCTGATTGTTTTTGACCATTTAAAAATAGTAAACGAAATTGGAGAATTCCAAAAAATATATATATGTTCATGAGGAAACCATATTCTGTTGATTTATTGAAAAGAAAAATTTTCAGATCTGTTTTGATATTTTTCATGTAAATGTTTGAGTTATGAATAAATGAGAATAAAAAGTTATGTGATGTCATAAATGGTAAAAATATAATTTTATGGCTTAAAAATCCTTAAAAAGATATGTGCAGATTTTTAGGTGGTATTTTAGTCATTTTTGATGAAATGTTATATTTATGACATTTTAGGTTTATTAAATAAATTGATTAGTAAAGGATAAAAAATTAAAATTAATTATTTATGAGTTTATTAGATAATTAAAATATTACTAAAAGATTAATAATATTACATTAAAATATTATTAAGTACTACCTCCGTCCCATAATAAGTGCTTTTTTAGCTTAAATCACACATACCAATACACAAGTTAAAATGGCGAAAATACCCTTAATATATTTTCTTTGGAGTTGAAGAGTTAATGAGTGTCATTTAATTGTAGTGATTGCAAGATGCAATAAATACCATTGGATGTATAAGGGCATATATGAGAAAATATTATAAAAATTGTATTGGAGTTCTAACACATCACTTATTTTGGAAAAAATATTAAGCCTAAAAAAATACTTATTGTGGGACGGAGGTAGTAATTAATAATATTTAAAATTAAAATATTATTAAAAGATTAATAATATTAGATTAAAGTTAAATTAAAATATTATTAAATTATTAATAATATTAGATTAAAGTTAATTTAAAATATTGTTAAATAATTAATAATATTTTTAAAGAATTAAAATATTATTAAATGATTAATAATATTAGTGTGTGAGAAAAATATTATTAAAGGATTAATAATGTTTGAGAATGGTTAAACAATTATTAAATGATTAATAATATTAGAAGGTGATGATTAATTATTTAATCAAACAGATGCTCAGCGATGCTATGAGTTATCATTTGAAGCAAATTATGAATGAGGATGAATTAGATGATAAAACGTCGGTGCACGCGAGTTTTTCAGAACTTGAGTTTATATGTTAAGTATAAAGAAGGGGAAACGTAATAAGACATGCAATGAGGTTTAACTTAAATGCGACAGTCCCAAATCTGGGTACTTCATTCCCACATGATTTGGTGTTTACTGTACAATCATTCATTTCTAAATACCCAAATATAATAAAATTCAAACAATAAATCTTCCGATTAAAGGATTACATAATTAAATCCAATAAAATCCCAGATTGTCTAACCTTAAAAACATTCATCAAATGCGAAAAAGTAAATAATTACATCACATAACTAAACTAATTCTGAAAACATAAATATCAATAGATTGACAAGTCTTCAACACTTGTTCATCTTTCCTTTCCCTTTGCTAGTGATTGGCTCATCAACCTCCTAAACTTTAGCTGCAATGGTTATATATATACAAGAGTGAGCAAAACAAATGCTCACTTGAAAGAATACAATAACTGGCAATGAATAAACTCAATTGAACTAAATAACACATCTTAATATCGATAATCAAAAACTGATACTAGAAATTATCTGAGGGTCACAAAACCATGAACTATGTCCAAGGTTATAAGTATTTATTGCAACTTAAACCTAAACAGTCATTAGACTGTAGGGACTCCCCGTACTTAGGGTGATCAGCCCTTCGTACCATGTATTGTGCACAAATATCTAAACGCTTCCGCGTAAATAATCCCCTATAATAGGGTTGTTCATCTTAGTATAATATATGAGTCCGCACCAAAGTAAGTTTGGTTTGGATAAGTTTCAAGGGTAATTTAGAGTTCAACGAACATCAACTAAGGATTAGTTGAATCAAAAGAGTAATAAAAATGCAAAAGTTCAATAACAACATAATAAAAGGTAGTTGTGATGCCCCAAAAATAGGTATACATCACCCATTCTGAGTCGCCAAATATATGGTACAGAATACAAATACAAACTTAAATATACAACATGAGCTGTGAGTTTTAATACAAATATTGTCTTCTAGACAGTATTCAAACTCAAAATAAGTCCTCAATACATTTATTATCACACTATTTCACAGAATAGTGAGGAATACTAATGCAAACATCTGGACCGTCACTCCGTTTCCCGACTAGTCCCATCTATATTCTCATTTCTTGAAGAGAATAATGAAAGCAAAGGGTGAGCTCAACTAGCCCAGTAAGAAATATTATGACTAAGATAATGCAAAATAAATTATCGTTAGCCTTCAACAGTGTTAAACTGATAAAATACAACAAACATCAAGTTTAATTGCAGTGGAACAAGCAATCCATTAGAAGAGTCAAGTAAAATATGAAATCTACTATCTTCTACGATTTAAAAGAATTTATCATCAATTTTATCGCTGAGACTCAGCTTAATAAATAGTCCACATCATCGAATCATCCCTGCACTATGGCCAAGGATATTCATTAGTATCACGACCAAAAATTATTCATGCACTACGGGCCAAGGATATTCGTGTTTTCATCAATGGTCATGATCATGCCAACAACTATACATCAATGCACTACAGGCCAATGAGGACTTTTATCACATCATTTGTAACATTACGGTTATGATTATACCGAATAATCCATGGTCATAATCATACCAAGTCCATCTATGCACTACGGGATAAAGATGACTTTCATAATAATATAAGCATGAAGATGATGACAATGATATAAGAATTCAATTAAAAGAAAGCAAATGATAAATTTTTTAAATAGTTATAATTTAATTTATCCAGAATTCAATAACGTCCAAATTATCAACATGATACTTCTTTGTGGAGTAAAATTCAAGAATAATATTGTATCAAAAATGATTTGGACCAAAAAGAAATCAATTTTTATCATGAATACTACCCCGGATGAATAGTAACTGAGTAAATAGTATCCCGTGAATAGTACTTCGGGAATAGTAACCCCGTGAATAGTACTTCGTCATGAAAAAAGTTAAAAGTTATCAAGAATGCTTAGAATAATATTTTCATGAAAAGATACAGGATGAAGTACAAATATCAAGGATATTCTACTAATTTCATGGAGTATAGAAGCCAAAAATTTAACAAAATGAGTGTAGAATTCGAAATCTGAAACGAAATAATATTACTTACATACTACAGAGTATGGAAGAAAAAATTATTTTATATGAATACTGAACAAAAATAATATCCCTTACCTTAAAAAGAAGAGTATTCCAACTGGTATAGCGGGAATATTCTTGAAGAAAATTTTCATTGTTTTCTATGCTCAAAGCTTTCTAAAACTCGAAGGAAATACGCTCAATATTATAGAAAAAGAATTCTCTGATTTTGGTGTGATTTTCAATTCTAACTAAGCATCCTATTTATAGGAGAATGGAAGGAGTACTGTTAAGAAATAAAATTACGAACAAAATAATTTACGAAATCACGGACGTCTTACCAACATTACAAGCGATTGAATTCAAAGTAATTATCAAGTAAAAACAAAAAAAACATATATATATATATATATATATATATATATATATATATATATATATATATATATATATATATATGACTTTTTCAACCACCCGTGACAATCATCAGATTACTCCCCATTACATTCATTTTCTTCCAACATGTGGGTCCCACTCGTGGCCCCCACCTCTTTATTATATATATATATATATATATATATATATATATATATATATATATATATATACACACACACCGAATAACTTTCTATTGATTATTTTAAAAAATAGGTAAATAGGGGTCCATAAAATAAGTAAAATTTACATCAAATACTTCATAAAAATTCCCTCAAAATTTTTAACAACATTTATTCATCATTATTATTATTCGCAATATTTAACAACTAGATCATTCCTAGGAAAGAGGGGGCTTTCCAATAAGGAATTATCCCTATTGGCCTGCAATTAGATGACCATACCTCTCCTCGACAGAAATTTCTAGACATCGTCAATATTGCAAATAATAATATGAATAAATGTATCGTCTCAATTATTGATTTAATAATGTATAAAATATCGACAATAATTGAATCAAATAAATTGAAATACTATGCAGCAATTACTATAGCAATAATTGAATAAAATTGAGTGACTTCTCACGTAAACATCAATAATCAATATCGTGTGCTACTATGCAACCACGCGTATTACTGTACTGTTAACACCGAGTATTTCAATAGTTAACGGTAAACTTTCATCGTTATTTTTATAAAATGATATTTTTATCGTTTTCTCAATCCGACAATAATTCCGTGGTGGGGTCCACCAATGATTGTGTCATCGTACGAATATTCCCTGTTAAAACGAATATTCCCCGACCAATCGAATATAATATAACAACTTACGTACTTTGCATAATTTATAAATATTACCCACAACTATAACATTATATCAAATTAACTCCATAATATTCAAAAATGATATTTATAGAAAATTCATCTTTATTTATAAAAGTTGGGGTCTTACAACATCCCCTTCTTATGAAATTTCGTCCTCAAAATTAGGGTACGTACCTAGTATGTCGAAGAGGTGAGGATACTTTGATTTCATTTTAAATTCTAACTCTCATGTCATTTCCTCAACATTGTGGTTTCTCAACAAACTTTTGACTTGAGGTATAACCTTGGAGCGTAGAATATGTTCCTTTTTATCCAAGATTTTAACATGAACCTCTTCATACGTTAAATCTTCCGCTATTTTGTCTAGTTCTAACTTAATAATGTGGTTCGGGTCTTCTACATATTTACGTAACATGGATATGTGAAAAACGTTATGAACACGAGACATACTTGGCGGTAAAGCGAGTCTATAGGCCACAATTTCTACTCGGTCAAGGATTTTAAATGGGCCAATGAATAGAGGATTGAGTTTTCCCCTCTTTCCAAATCTCTTAACTCCCTTCCATGGAGCAATACGTAATAACACATGATCTTCAATATTGAATTCCACGTCCTTTCGATGAAGATCATCATAACTCTTTTGTCGATCTTGTGAGGTTTTTATACGTTGCCGGATCATTTGAATCTTTTTCGTAGTCATGCTTACCAATTCTGGTCCCAACAAAGTTGCTTCACCTACCTTGTCCCAGCATACTGAAAAACGACACTTTCTTCCATACAACACCTCAAATGGAGCCATGCCGATACTTGCTTGATAACTGTTGTTGTAGAAAAATTTTACCAATGGAAAAAACTTGTCCCAACTTCCTTTGAAGTCAAGGACACAGAGTCTTAATAGATCCTCAAGAGTTTGAATAGTCCTCTCCGACTGTCCATTCGTTTGAGGATGATACGCCGAACTAAATAGTAAATCTGTGCCCAGAGCTTTTTGCAAACTTATCCAAAATTGTGAAGTGAATCTTAGGTCTCGATCAGAAACTATGGATACTGGTATACCATGCAGTCTTACAATCTCATTTATGTATATACGAGCAAGACGTTCAAGTGTATAAGTTTCTTGTATAGGTAAGAAATGAGCCGACTTGGTCAATCTATCAACAATGAATAAAATTGCATCTATGCCTTGAGAAACCTTGAGAAGACCAGTAACGAAATCCATGGTAATGTGCTCCCACTTCCATTCTGGAATTTCAAGTGGTTGAAATGGACCTTTTGGCACTTGATGCTCCGCCTTGACACGTTAACAAGTTAAACACCTTGAGATAAACTCCGTGATCTCTCTCTTCATATTGCTCCATCAAAATATATGTCGAAGATCACGATACATTTTGGTACTCCCAGGATGGATTACAAACGATGTGTTGTGCGCCTCTATCATGATTTTATACTTTGAATCAGGGTCGTTAAGAACACAAAGCCTAGAGTTGACTCGTAGTATTTCTTCTTCATCGATTCTTACTTCCGGAATAGCACCTTCTTGCACTTTCTTCCTCATACGCATCAGGTTCAGGTCTTTAACTTGATCAGCTTTAACTTTATCGTTTAAAGTCGGTTCTACTCGTATATTTGGCATCATCACATGGGTTCCTGGAGTCTTTAACTCTATCTCCATCCTTTGCAAGTCATAAAAAATGGGCCTTTACGTTGACAATATCGCACTTATTCCCGTATATGATCATCTACTCAATGCGTACCATGTTCACTTTTCCAGGATGGTATTGAATAGTATGATCATAATCCTTGTTGAGTTCCTTTTGGGTGAAGAAATATTTGAGGCTTTTATGATCCGTATAGATCTCCACTTTCTCCCCATACAGGTAATTCCTCCAGATCTTTAGTGTGAAAATGACAGCTGCCAACTCTAGATCATGAGTAGGATAATTCCCCTCATATTCTTTGAGTTATCATGAGGCATAAACTATGACTTTCCCATGTTGCATGAGAACACATCCTAACCCTTTGTCTGAAGCATCATTGTAGATGACAAATCCCTCCGAGCTAGATGGTATTATCAAAACATGTGCTGAAATGAGTCTCCTCTTGAGTTCTTGAAAACTCTTCTCACATTCCTCGCTCCAACCGAATTTTGTATCATTTTGAGTCAGCTAAGTTAATGGAGTAGCGATTCGAGAAAACCCTTTTACGAATATTCAATAATAACCAGCTAAGCCGAGAAAGCTACGTACTTTGGTCACTGACTTAAGTTGCTCCCAGCTTTGAATTGCTTTAATCTTTGCTGGGTCAACAGATATTCCATGATTTGATATCACGTGCCCAAGGAATGCTACTTCCTCAAGCCAGAACTCGCACTTCTTCAACTTGGCATACAAGTTTTTTTCACGAAGCTTTTGTAGTATCAGCCTCAAGTGTTGCTCATGATCTTCACGGCTTTTGGAGTAAATGAGGATTTCATTAATAAAGACGACCACAAAGTGATCCAAATATTCCTTGAATACTCGGTTCATCATATCCATGAAGCCAGTAGGAGCATTAGTTAATCTAAAAGACATGACTAGAAATTCATAATGCCCGTACCGAGTTCTGAAAGCCGTCTTTGGAATGTCATCGGTTTTACTCTTCAATTGGTGATATCTGGAACGAAGATCAATCTTTGAAAAGAATTTGGTGCCTTGCAACTGGTCAAACAAGTAATCAATGCGAGGCAACGCGTATCTATTTTTGATAGTGATATGGTTCAACTCCCGATAATCAATTCAAAGTCGCATACTCCCATCTTTCTTCTTCATGAATAGAACAAGAGCACCCCAAGGAGACGCACTAGGATGAATGAAACCGATGTCTAACAATTCATGCAGTTGGGTCTTTAACTCCTGAAGTTCAATAGGAGCCATTCGATATGGGGCTTTAGAAATGGGTTTTGTACCAGGTTCAAGGTCGATACAAATTCAATTTCACGCTCTGGGGTAGGCCAGGAAGATCTTCGAGGAATATGTCATGAAATTTATTAACAATAGAAATATCATTCAAATTTGACATATTTTTGTTTAAATCTGTGACATGGGCTAAGAAAGCTTGACATCCATTTTTCAATAAACGAATAGCTTTCTGGCTTGATATGATAGTGATTGATTTTAATGGTTTGGTTGCTTGAATTCCCACAATAGGTTGGTTAGGAATATGAAACCTAACAACCTTACAAAAATAATTAATTTTTGCATGATGAGTAGTCAAATATCTTGGTGATTTACTTTGTGACACCCCCAAATCCTGGTACTCCATTTCCTCAAGATTTGGTGTTCACGTAATCAAAACATTCATTTCTAACTACCCAATTATAATAAAATTGAATAAATAAAACCTGCCCATACAGGACTAAATTTAAATAAATCTCCCAGGTTATCTAACCTTTACAAACATTCATTCATTCATGCGGAATAATTAAAATAACATTCATTACAATCTTTAAACAAGTCTGAAAATAAACTATTCAATCCATTACAGGTCTTCAGCATTGTTTCATCTTTCCTTTCCCTTTACTGGTGCTAGGTACATCACCAGTTTCAACCTTAACTGTAAGAAAGTTTACATGCAAGAGTGAGCAAACAAAGCCCACTTGAAATAATAATATATAAATCATTTAACTTTACATCATTTGCCAATATTAGGTTTAATAGAACTGAACAATAAATTCTATTACTTTTTGAAAACTTTAACATTTACTGAGGGTCTAATGACCACGAATCATGTCCACAGTTATAAGTAATCTTTCAACTTAAACTTTAACAGTCATAAGACTATAAGGACTTCACGTACTTAGGGGGATCAACCCTTCGTAGAATGTATTGTGCACAACCATTTCAACGCTAAGCGTAAACCTCTATTAAAAGAGTTGTTCATCTCAGTATTTAGAATACAAGTCCGCACCAAAGTAAGTTTGGTTTGGATAAGCTTTCAAGGAAATTTGAAATTTAATGAACATCAACTAAGGAGTAGTTGAATAAGACCAATAACACTATACTATAGAATAATAGTGATTGAATCAATCATAGTAAACTAAAGTCATGCATTAGGAATAATCTAATAGCATACAATTTGAATAACTATAGCATACCTTGCTTGAACAATACTAAGCCAAGGTTAATTAGAATTGAATACTAAACATGCATAGCAATTTATTTATGCATGCTAAACAACAAGTGTAATACAAGAATAATTTGTTCAACGTCAAACCAAAGTTTAGACAGCTTGCATCATTATAAGGTAATCGAATTGAAAATAAAAATTAGTTCAATAAGATAAAGGATTAGAAATCTTGCATCGTCATGAGTAACTAAATATAATGACCTACTCAATAATAGACAATTTCGCTCTACGAAAATGTAGAGGTAGCAACTTGCAACAATTGTAATTGAATTTGAAAACAATAATGTACCAAATGAATTTAAACTCGCACAATGAAGTTTTGAGTTAGAGAACTTGCCTTGTTCGTAGGCTAAACCGAATCAATTTGAATCACAATATCCTATATACATATGTCATCGTGACATAGTTAGTCATTAACACATAACTAATACATTCATCGTGTAGGTTAAACAATCACTACTCACGTTCACCAAAGGTCCTACACATATCATATGTATTGACAATACACATTAGTTATACTAACATTAGATTCATATAGCTTACTAACAAAATCGCATCTTTTCATGAACAACACTATTTAGCTTTATTACAACTACTTAAGTGATCATGCCATTGCACTATACACACATTAACAACTTGATACAATATCCTATTACATGTCTAACATGTTATCATTAGAATATACTAATACACAAAGGATTGCACTTGCATCTGCGCATTCCGACGCCTTTCGATGGCCTCCAAATACACAACAGTCCTAAATATGGCCATTTTTACTACTGTTACAAACCTCAAATTAAAAAACTTAAAGAATGAAAGTTGTAGGTCTACTCGTCCTCTTTCCGAATCATCTTGAATTATCTCAATCGGAGTTCGTATGAAAAAGTTATACTCATTTTAGTAAACTACGTCCGGTCAGTTTTTTTTTTAAAAATTTTGGCTTGACAGAACACCCCCCCGCCGGGGCGGGGGTTTTTGCACTAGGGGGCCCGCCGGGGCGGGGGTCACTACTGCGATTATGCGATTTTAGCTCTAGAACACTACGAAAAGCCAAATTAGGCCTCCAAACTCCTTTCTAACAACCATACCAAGCTACCCAATGAGTAAATAGGTTTACATAAACATAATCTAATACTTTCTAACGCGTTTCTAGTCATCTAAACAACACAAACATCAAATTTACAACACCCGATTTCAATGTTTTTGGCAAAACTCCATTGTTGACAATTTTTAATGAAAATCAACACTGTGACTTTGTTATTAAATCAAAATAGAAATTTCTAAACATCATGATTATGATTCTACATACTCTAGCAATTCTAACAATCAATTTATCAATACCACAACCAATTAGACCTTAATTTCTATTTTAACTAAAGCCATATTCATACATAAAAACTCTCTGTAAAATATTTTCTTCATAAATTACATACTTACATGAATTAATTTCTCTATGATCATGCATAACTCACGAAACACATATACAATTGATAATCATACAAAATTATAATCATAACAACAAAATTTCGTTTATAAAATTTTTCACAGAGACTTTTTGGGAAGAAGAAAATTTTTAGAGTTTTACAAAAGAAAAGATGGCCTACCTTGGATTATGAAGAAGATGATGACTCTAACTCTTTGATTATCAAGCTTTTGTCCAAAACCTATAAAAAAAACTCTCAATTCTCTCTAGTTTCTTCTTACTTTTTCTTCTTCTTCTTCCTCTGAGTTTTCTCTTTTTCTCTCCTTTCTCTCTCTTCTATCTTACGTATAATATTATAACGTAATAATAATAATAACATATATTAATGATATAATATAAGTACTGATATAAATATATCAGTTATAGGAGTTTTAAAATTTAAAAGCCAAAAGGCTTGTTTGGCTAGTCTAAATAAAAATAATCTATTTATCCTTACTCCTTGTTTGGTAAATTGAATTAAAACATAATAGATTAATCCTTATACCTTGTTTGCTAAAATCCTAATAGATTAAAGACTTATTACACAATAAGGTATGTTTGGCAAAACTAAATTAAACTCTTTTAATTTATTTTAATAACCCCTTTATAATAAGGTTATTAATCACACATTCATTTAATTAAATAAATCAATTAAAACATTAATCTATTAAATTACTTTAACACATAAATAATTATAATTTCTTTTATAATTATAATTTCATTTAACCAACTAATATTTTAAACTACAATTTCTCATTTAAAATATTATTGTTTATTTAAAACCACTATAAGCTCTCTAGCTTATTAATTAAATTAATTATTATAAATCTCATAACAACTAATTTATTTAGCTCCTTAATTAATTACACAACAAATAATTAATTAAATCACATCAATTCCAATTGCCATAATTCGATAAATATTTAATATTGCCAATAAATATTTAATATCTACTATTTAATTATTTATTCAACAAATAATTAAATAAACTACATCACTCAAATTAAATAATTAATTATTCAATCAATAAACCTATCCATTAAATATTTATATAAATCAATAAATATTTATTATAACAATTTAAAATTATAGAATGTTACATCATTCCCTCCTTACAAGGATTCTGTCCTCAAAATCACAATTTAAACAAATCATTCGTTACATTTTTCCCTACTTACAAAGATTCTGTCCCCAGAATCGAAGACACGGATTAAACAAATAACTCAGGGTAATCTTCCATCATTTTCTCTTTGAGTTCCCACGTAGCCTCTTCAGCGTTGTGGTTCCTCCAAATCACCTTCACAGAAGGTATCACCTTATTCCTGAGCACTTGTTCTTTCCTGTCTACTATCTAGATAGGAACCTCTTCATAAGACAAATCTTTCTCGAACTGCAACGGTTCATACTCGATCACATGCTTGTAGTCGGGTTTATATGGTCGTAACACAAAAATGTGAAAAATATTATGAATGTTTTCCAACCCTGGAGGTAGAGCTACCTCGTAAGCCACTTCTCCCACTCTTCGCAGCACTTCAAATGGTCCAATAAACCTCGGACTTAGTTTTCCCTTCTTACCGAAACGAATTTTTCCCTTCCAGGGAGAAACTTTTAGGAATACAAAAGTTCCTACGTCAAATGCACGATCTTGTCTGTGTTGATCAGCATACTTTTTCTGTCTGTCTTGAGCTGCTACCAACCTTGTTCTGATGAGTTTGATAACTTCAGCAGTTTGTTGTACCAGTTCTGGTCCTAACAGTTGGCGTTCACCGACTTCATCCCAACACAGTGGAGTTCTGCACTTTCTGCCGTACAATGCTTCGTAAGGTGGCATGCCGATGCTCGCGTGATAACTGTTGTTGTAAGCAAATTCCACTAATGGTAGTTGATCTTCCCAGCTTCCTTTAAAATCCATGACGCATGCTCTCAGCATATCCTCCAATGTCTGAATCGTTATTTCGCTTTGGCCATCTGTTTGTGGATGATAAGCCGTACTCATTCGCAATTGAGTCCCCATGCATTCTTGTAGTCTCTTCCAGAAATTCGATGTAAACCGCGGATCTCTATCAGACACTATTGATACTGGCACCCCATGTCTCGAAACGATTTCCTTAATGTACAATCTTGCCAACTGATCAAGACTGAACCTAATCTTTATTGGTAAAAAGTGCGCTGACTTCGTCAGTCTGTCCACTATCACCCAAATCGTATCGCATCCTCTCTGAGTAGTTGGAAGACCCACCACAAAATCCATCGTGATGTGTTCCCACTTCCATTCTGGTATTTCCAACGGTTGAAGTAACCCGCTGGGTCTTTGATGTTCGGCCTTTACTCTCTGACATGTTAAGCACTTCGCTACACATTCTGCGACGTCCCTTTCATATTTGGCCACCAAAAATGTCGGCGCAAATCTTGATACATTTTCGTGCTCCCTGGATGAATTGAATATTTTGAGCTATGAGCTTCGATCAAAATTTCTTCTTTCAGTTCTGGTGTTGCTGGAACCCAGATCCTTCCCTCAAACCGTAGTAACCCTTCGGTGTCGATCTTGTATTTTACATCACCGCCTTCAATCAAATTCTCTTTAATTTTCGCACACTCTTCGTCTTGTAGTTGGGCACTCTTCACTTTGTCCATTAAAGTTGGACCAACTTCTATCTGAAATAATTGTTCGTCAGATTCCTTTGGAAATTTGATCTCCAACTCCAGTTTTGTCATTGCTGAAATGAGCTCCTCCTGAGTTGTAATCAGCATCAACTTCTCCCTACCTTTCCTGCTTAAAGCATCAGCTACCACATTCGCTTTGCCCGGATGATAAAAGATCTCACAATCGTAATCTTTTATCAGTTCCATCCACCTTCTCTGACGCATGTTCAAATCTTTCTGAGTGAAAATATACTTCAGACTTTTGTGGTCTGTGTAGATCTCACATTTCTCTCCATAAAGATAGCGTCTCCATATCTTCAGAGCAAACACAACTGCAGCCAATTCCAAATCATGAGTCGGATACCCTTTCTCATAATCTTTCAATTGTCTTGATGCATACGCAATAACTTTGCCATTCTGCATAAGAACACAACCCAACCCTTTGTGTGAGGCATCACTATACACCACAAAATTTCCTGTATTGTCTGGTAACATCAACACAGGTGCTACACTTAGCTTCTTCTTCAAATCTTGAAAACTTTCTTCACATTTCTCCGTCCACACGAATTTTACAGCTTTCCTTGTCAAATTTGTTAACGGAGTGGCTATCTTAGAAAAATCTTGAATAAATCTTCTATAATAACCAGCCAATCCCAAGAAACTCCTCACTTCTGATGGTGTTCTTGGTTGTTCCCAATTGATTACAGCTTCCACTTTCGATGGATCCACTGAAATCCCTTCCTTGTCAATAACATGACCCAAAAATTATACACGATCGAGCCAAAATTCGCATTTAGAGAATTTCGCGTACAACTTTTCCTTTTTTAGTGTCTCCAATGTCAAACGTAAGTGTTCCACGTGTTCTTCTTGAGTTTTGGAATACACTAGAATATCGTCGATGAATACCACTACAAACTTGTCTAAGAATGGTTTAAACACCCTGTTCATCAAATCCATGAACGCAGCAGGTGCATTGGTTAAACCAAAAGACATCACCAGAAACTCGTAATGTCCATACCGAGTTCTGAATGCCGTTCGTGGTATATCCTCCTTCCTCACTTTCAACTGGTGATACCCACTTCTCAAATCAATTTTTGAAAAGTATTTAGCACCCTTCAACTGGTCAAACAAGTCATCTATTCTTGGCAACGGGTATTTGTTTTTAATAGTGACTTTGTTTAACTCCCTGTAATCAATGCAAAGACGCATTGACCCGTCCTTCTTCTTCACGAATAAAACTGGCGCTCCCCATGGCGATACACTTGGTTGAATATATTTCTTGTCTAGCAGTTCTTGCAACTGTACCATCAGTTCCTTCATTTCTACTGGAGCCATTCTATACGGAGCCTTTGATATCGGTGCTATTCCCGGCACTAAGTCGATCACGAATTTAATTTCTCTGTCCGGCGGAAGTCCTGGCAAATCTTCTGGAAACACGTCTTCGAATTCTCTCACTACCGGTATTTCTTCTAATTTCACACCTTTCTTCTAAGTATCGACTATGTAAGCTAAATAGCCCACACAACCTTGACTCAACAACTTCTTGGCCTGCATAGTCGTCAGACATTTCATTTGTCTTGGCGACTTGCTACCATAAAATACTACCTTTGACGGAGTCATAAGGTTTACGCACTTCTTTTGGCAGTCAATTACTGCTCCATAATTGAACAACCAATCCATTCCCAAAATTACATCAAATTCCCCGAGTCTAATCGGAATCAAATCTACTAACAAGATATTCCCCTTAATGTTCACCCTACAGTTCTTGTAAACGAACCTAACAGGGATTATTTCCTTATTCGCAATTTCTATGTTCAAAGAAAAATTCAGTTCTTCTCTAGGCAATTCTAACCTCTTAGCAAATTCATCAGATATAAACGAGCAAGTAGCACCCGAATCAAATAATACATATGCATCAATATCATTGATTAAGATAATACCTGACACCACATCCTTTGATTGCACAGCATCTTGCACAGTCATGTTGAAGGTTCTGGCTGTGGGTTTGTTTGATGCTGCTGGTCCTGCAATAGCCCACGTACCTCCATTGTTACCTCCTCCATTGTTTCTGGTTGTCACTCCCTCCTTCTTCTTAGGACATTCACGAGCAAAGTGATCCTTAGATCCGCACGTGAAGCACACATTCTTCTTTGATTGAGTGCAATTTGGGGCGATGTGACCTTCTTGGCCACATTTGTAGCAAACTCGTTTCCCCATCAAACACGCTCCCTTGTGAAACTTCCCACATGTCGCACACGCTTCAAACTTCTTATTCTGCTGGTTACCCTGCTGGTTTCCAGTACCCATACTTCCATTCCACTTTCTCTTCAAGTTGTTGTTGTTGTTGTTGTTGTTGTTTCCACCGCTACCACCTCCACTCTTCATCTCATTTTCATTCTTCTTCTTCTTTTGTTCCTGGTTGAATTTTGTTACCGCCTCGCCTCCACCTTCGACGAGTACTGCTTTCTCCATTACTGCTGCAAATGTCTTCAACTGGAACAGGGAAACCCTACTGTATAGCCAGGGCTTCAGTCCCTGTTCAAACCTCTTCGCCTTGCGTTCGTCTGTGCTAACCTGATATGGCGCAAACCTCGCCAATTCGTTGAATTTTGCGGCATACTCGGATACCGACATCGTCCCTTGCTTCAGCTCCAGAAACTGTACTTTCAGCTGACTCTTTGAACTCTCCGGGAAATAGGTCTCGAAGAACAACTCCTTAAACCTATCCCAGGTCATCACTCCCGGCCCTTCACGAGTTTTATTGGCCTGCCACCAATAACTAGCTTCTGCTTTCAACATGAAAGTTGCGAAAGTCGTCTTCTGGTCATCCCCTACCCTAGCGACATCGAACACCTTCTCTATCTCCATAATCCAGGTTTGAGCTTCAACTGGATTAGTGGACCCACGGAATTCAGGTGGTCCAACCGCCTTAAACTCCTTAAACGTTGTACTATAGTTTTGAGGTTGATTCTGCAACGCTCCTGTCAATAGTGTCACTAGTTGTTGAACGGGATTCGCATCAACATTGTCGTTAGCTTCTTCGGTGGTTCTCTGTCGTGTTGGTTGACGTCTGGGAGGCATTTTCTGTTTAAAATAAAACATCTATTAGACCATTACTCAACTTCTTTAAGTATTTTTAATTAACTTGCCTCAACAAAAGAAATAACCACATAGCACATAACACTTTGAATAAAATAATAACTTTTATTTATTCATAAACTTTTTGAAAACATAACACAATAGCATCTCTGCTATCTACATCCTTTCCTGAACTACAAAAGTTTCAGGACAACACCATTATTATCATATCCCATGGTTACTTAACACTAGGGATTTACACATTATTTAATACATATTACGTGCATTACAGGCACACTTTCTACGATGATCTATTAAGATACTTCTTAGCCCTATCACGTTCTTCCTCCATGACTCAAAACATCGTTCTTCGATCTAACATAAATGATGGCAGCGTCTCGAATTGAATCGGATATCCCATAACTCGATCTTGAGCTCGATTAATTGCGGTGTCGAATACTTTGTCCATTTCTTCCATCTTCATCCTTTTTGCCTGTGAGCTCCTTACTGCTCTTCCAGTTCGTTGATAAGCTTTCTCGTATGCATCTTCAGCTCTTGCCCTCTTAGTCGCTTCTTCTCTCAGCCTGTTCTTCAGTTCAGCAACCATCTCGATTAATTGTTCCTTCTCTCCTTCAGTCTGTGTTAGTTTCTCCTCGGCGTTTGTCAGTTGTTCATCACGATCCTGGATCTCGCCGTCTTTTTGTGTAATTGTAGTCTGTTGTTCAGCTACTATCTCCTGCAACTCCTCCACTGTATCTTGTAGTTCCACGTTAAGGTCGTGCACTTCATCATATACACGGCCAGCTATCGAGTTAAGCGAAATCCTTTCCTCCTCATCCTCGTCATCCTCATCCTCCTGCGGTAACTCAATGGGATCCTCCTCGTCTGTCTCCACATCATCATCCTCATCCTCAACTACTGTGACCAACGGGGCTGACTCCCGTGGCAATAGTTGTTTCCAAACTACCTGAACATCGCGAGGTTCCTCCTCTATAGGCATTTGAGGTCCCTCCTCCCTAGCCTGACTGGACTCTCCAACATTAGTCATCCTGACAACAAAATTTTAAAGTTTTAATTAATAATTATTACTACTCGACACTCACGAGTACATAAACATAAACACATAAGCACATAAGTGTTTTATTACTTCTTTCTTAAAACTCGATAAGAGTTAACTCCACTATCTTTTCAAAAGGTTACTTCCTAAGGCTTTCCCCCCACCTAAGGTTCATAACCTAAAGCTTTGATACCAACCTGTGACACCCCCAAATCCTGGTACTCCATTTCCTCAAGATTTGGTGTTCACGTAATCAAAACATTCATTTCTAACTACCCAATTATAATAAAATTGAATAAATAAAACCTACCCATACAGGACTAAATTTAAATAAATCTCCCAGGTTATCTAACCTTTACAACCATTCATTCATTCATGCGGAATAATTAAAATAACATTCATTACAATCTTTAAACAAGTCTGAAAATAAACTATTCAATCTATTACAGGTCTTCAGCATTGTTTCATCTTTCCTTTCCCTTTACTGGTGCTAGGTACATCACCAGTTTCAACCTTAACTGTAAGAAAGTTTACAAGCAAGAGTGAGCAAACAAAGCCCACTTGAAATAATAATAGATAAATCATTTAACTTTACATCATTTGCCAATATTAGGTTTAATAGAACTGAACAATAAATTCTATTACTTTCTGAAAACTTTAACATTTACTGAGGGTCTAATGACCACGAATCATGTCCACAGTTATAAGTAATCTTTCAACTTAAACTTTAACAGTCATAAGACTATAAGGACTTCACGTACTTAGAGGGATCAACCCTTCGTACAATGTATTGTGCACAACCATTTCAACGCTAAGCGTAAACCTCTATTAAAAGAGTTGTTCATCTCAGTATTTAGAATACAAGTCCGCACCAAAGTAAGTTTGGTTTGGATAAGCTTTCAAGGAAATTTGGAATTTAACGAACATCAACTAAGGAGTAGTTGAATAAGACCAATAACACTATACTATAGAATAATAGTGATTGAATCAATCATAGTAAACTAAAGTCATGCATTAGGAATAATCTAATATCATACAATTTGAATAACTATAGCATACCTTGCTTGAACAATACTAAGCCAAGGTTAATTAGAATTGAATACTAAACATGCATAGCAATTTATTTATGCATGCTAAACAACAAGTGTAATACAAGAATAATTTGTTCAACATCAAACCAAAGTTTAGACAGCTTGCATCATTATAAGGCAATCGAATTGAAAACAATAATTAGTTCAATAAGATAAAGGATTAGAAATCTTGCATCGTCATGAGTAACTAAATACAATGACCTACTCAATAATAGACAATTTCGCTCTACGAAAATGTAGAGGTAGCAACTTGCAACAATTGTAATTGAATTTGAAAACAATAATGTACCAAATGAATTTAAACTAGCAACCTGTGACACCCCCAAATCCTGGTACTCCATTTCCTCAAGATTTGGTGTTCACGTAATCAAAACATTCATTTCTAACTACCCAATTATAATAAAATTGAATAAATAAAACCTGCCCATACAGGACTAAATTTAAATAAATCTCCCAGGTTATCTAACCTTTACAAACATTCACTCATTCATGCGGAATAATTAAAATAACATTCATTACAATCTTTAAACAATTCTGAAAATAAACTATTCAATCCATTACAGGTCTTCAGCATTGTTTTATCTTTCCTTTCCCTTTACTGGTGCTAGGTACATCACCAGTTTCAACCTTAACTGTAAGAAAGTTTACAGGCAAGAGTGAGCAAACAAAACCCACTTGAAATAATAATAGATAAATCATTTAACTTTACATCATTTGCCAATATTAGGTTTAATAGAACTGAACAATAAATTCTATTACTTTCTGAAAACTTTAACATTTACTGAGGGTCTAATGACCACGAATCATGTCCACAGTTATAAGTAATCTTTCAACTTAAACTTTAACAGTCATAAGACTATAAGGACTTCACGTACTTAGGGGGATCAACCCTTCGTACAATGTATTGTGCACAACCATTTCAACGCTAAGCGTAAACCTCTATTAAAAGAGTTGTTCATCTCAGTATTTAGAATACAAGTCCGCACCAAAGTAAGTTTGGTTTGGATAAGCTTTCAAGGAAATTTGAAATTTAACGAACATCAACTAAGGAGTAGTTGAATAAGACCAATAACACTATACTATAGAATAATAGTGATTGAATCAATCATAGTAAACTAAAGTCATGCATTAGGAATAATCTAATAGTATACAATTTGAATAACTATAGCATACCTTGCTTGAACAATACTAAGCCAAGGTTAATTAGAATTGAATACTAAACATGCATAGCAATTTATTTATGCATGCTAAACAACAAGTGTAATACAAGAATAATTTGTTCAACATCAAACCAAAGTTTAGACAGCTTGCATCATTATAAGGTAATCGAATTGAAAATAAAAATTAGTTCAATAAGATAAAGGATTAGAAATCTTGCATCGTCATGAGTAACTAAATATAATGACCTACTCAATAATAGACAATTTCGCTCTATGAAAATGTAGAGGTAGCAACTTGCAACAATTGTAATTAAATTTGAAAACAATAATGTACCAAATGAATTTAAACTCGCACAATGAAGTTTTGAGTTAGAGAACTTGCCTTGTTCGTAGGCTAAACCGAATCAATTTGAATCACAATATCCTATATACATATGTCATCGTGACATAGTTAGTCATTAACACATAACTAATACATTCATCGTGTAGGTTAAACAATCACTGCTCACGTTCACCAAAGGTCCTACACATATCATTTGTATTGACAATAAACATTAGTTATACTAACATTAGATTCATATAGCTTACTAACAAAATCGCATCTTTTCATGAACAACACTATTTAGCTTTATTACAACTACTTAAGTGATCATGCCATTGCACTATACACACATTAACAACTTGATACAATATCCTATTACATGTCTAACATGTTATCATTAGGTTATACTAATACACAAAGGATTGCACTTGCATCTGCGCATTCCGACGCCTTTTGATGGCCTCCAAATACACAACAGTCCTAAATATGGCCATTTTTACTACTGTTACAGACCTCAAATTAAAAAACTTAAAGAATAAAAGTTGTAGGTCTACTCGTCCTCTTTCCGAATCATCTTGAATTACCTCAATCGGAGTTCGTATGAAAAAGTTATACTCATTTTAGTAAACTACGTCCGGTCAGTTTTTTTTTTCAAAATTTTGGCTTGACAGAACACCCCCCCGCCGGGGCGGGGGTTTTTGCACTAGGGGGCCCGCCGGGGCGGGGGTCACTGCTGCGATTATGCGATTTTAGCTCTAGAACACTACGAAAAGCCAAATTAGGCCTCCAAACTCCTTTCTAACAACCATACCAAGCTACCCAATGAGTAAATAGGTTTACATAAACATAATCTAATACTTTCTAACGCGTTTCTAGTCATCTAAACAACACAAACATCAAATTTACAACACCCGATTTCAATGTTTTTGGCAAAACTCCATTGTTGACAATTTTTAATGAAAATCAACACTGTGACTTTGTTATTAAATCAAAATAGAAATTTCTAAACATCATGATTATGATTCTACATACTCTAGCAATTCTAACAATCAATTTATCAATACCACAACCAATTAGACCTTAATTTCTATTTTAACTAAAGCCATATTCATACATAAAAACTCTCTGTAAAATATTTTCTTCATAAATTACATACTTACATGAATTAATTTCTCTATGATCATGCATAACTCATGAAACACATATACAATTGATAATCATACAAAATTATAATCATAACAACAAAATTTCGTTTATAAAATTTTTCACAGAGACTTTTTGGGAAGAAGAAAATTTTTAGAGTTTTACAAAAGAAAAGATGGCCTACCTTGGATTATGAAGAAGATGATGACTCTAACTCTTTGATTATCAAGCTTTTCTCCAAAACCTATAAAAAAACTCTCAATTCTCTCTAGTTTCTTCTTACTTTTTCTTCTTCTTCTTCCTCTGAGTTTTCTCTTTTTCTCTCCTTTCTCTCTCTTCTATCTTACGTATAATATTATAACGTAATAATAATAATAACATCTATTAATGATATAATATAAGTACTGATATAAATATATCAGTTATAGGATTTTTAAAATTTAAAAGCCAAAAGGCTTGTTTGGCTAGTCTAAATAAAAATAATCTATTAATCCTTACTCCTTTTTTGGTAAATTGAATTAAAACATAATAGATTAATCCTTATACCTTGTTTGCTAAAATCCTAATAGATTAAAGACTTATTATACAATAAGGAATGTTTGGCAAAACTAAATTAAACTCTTTTAATTTATTTTAATAACCCCTTTATAATAAGGTTATTAATCACACATTCATTTAATTAAATAAATCAATTAAAACATTAATCTATTAAATTACTTTAACACATAAATAATTATAATTTCTTTTATAATTATAATTTCATTTAACCAACTAATATTTTAAACTACAATTTCTCATTTAAAATATTATTATTTATTTAAAACCACTATAAGCTCTCTAGCTTATTAATTAAATTAATTATTATAAATCTCATAACAACTAATTTATTTAGCTCCTTAATTAATTACACAACAAATAATTAATTAAATCACATCAATTCCAATTGCCATAATTCGATAAATATTTAATATTTCCAATAAATATTTAATATCTACTATTTAATTATTTATTCAACAAATAATTAAATAAACTACATCACTCAAATTAAACAATTAATTATTCAATCAATAAACATATCCATTAAATATTTATATAAATCAATAAATATTTATTATAACAATTTAAAATTATAGAATGTTACATACTTTATCCATGTCTTTGCCTTAAGTGGTTTTAGCTCTCTTAAAAACTCCGGTGGTCCCAGCTTCTTGAACTACTTAGCGGTGACCGTCCGAGAGTTGCACGTGTTTACACCTGCATTTTGGACAAGAGCCGCTCTCGCCTGATGTTGCATGAATTTCATAAAGCCTCTGAACATCCCATCGTTCATCATTTGATCGGTATTATTATTTACCTGAGGATTATTGTCTTCTTATTGCACATTATCATGGGTATTGATCTGTGGTGACTCAACGGTCTCCTGTGCTCTATTGCTATTCTTAACATTCTCGGATGTCATTTTCAAATACTGCCACAAAACAAGGGTTAATTAACACACCAAATATTATCCCTATATTCTGACCGACCAATTAAATAAAAAATAAACTTAGGTAGGTCATACTAGCGAAGGAATTACCCATCTCTCCCCCTAGTTCTAGTCTAACATCTTAGCCAATGATTATATCCCTAAGCTTTGATACATACTGTGACGCCCCCAAAATAGGTATACATCACCCATTCTGAGTCGCCAAATACATGGTACAGAATACAAATACAAACTTAAATATACAACATGAGCTGTGAGTTTTAATTCAAATATTATCTTCTAGACAGTATTCAAACTCAAAATAAGTCCTCAATACATTTATTATCACATTATTTCACAGAATAGTGAGGACTACTAATGCAAACATCTGGACCGTCACTCCGTTCCCCGACAAGTCCCAGCTATATTCTCATTTCCTGAAGAGAACAATGAAAGCAAAGGGTGAGCTCAACTAGCCCAGTAAGAAATATTATGACTAAGTTAATGCAAAATAAATTATCGTTAGCCTTCAACAGTGTTAAACTGATAAAATACAATAGACATCAAGTTTAACTGCAGCGGAACAAGCAATCCATTAGAAGAGTCTAGTAGAACATGAAATCTACAATCTTCTATGATTTAAAAGAATTTATCATCAATTTTATCGCTAAGACTCAGCTTAATAAATAATCCACATTATCGAATCATCCTTGCACTACGGCCAAGGATATTCATTAGTATCATGACCACAAATTATCCATGCACTACGGGCCAAGGATATTCGTGTTTTCATCAATGGTCATGAGCATGCCAATAAGTATCTATCAATGCACTACAGGCCAATCAGGACTTTTACCACATCATTTGTAACATTACGGTCATGATTATACTGAATAATCCATGGTCATAATCATACCAAGTCCATCTATGCACTACGAGCCAAAGATGACTTTCATAACAATATAAGCATGAGGATGATGACAATGATATAAGAATTCAATTAAAAAAAAGTAAAGGATAAATTTTTTAAATAGTTATAATTTAATTTATCTAGAATTCAATAACGTCCAAATTATCAACATGATACTACTTTGTGGAGTAAAATTCAAGAATAATATTGTATCAAAAATGATTTGGACAAAAAAGAAATCAATTTTTATCATGAATAGTACCCCGGGTGAATAGTAATCGAGAAAATATTACCCTGTGAATAGTACTTCGAGAATAGTAACTCCATGAATAGTACTCCTGCATGAAAAAGTTAAAACTTATCAAGAATGCTTAGAATAATATTTTCATGAAAAGATACTAGATGAAGCGCAAATATCAATGATATTCTACTAATTTCATGGAGTATAGAAGCCAAAACTTTAACAAAATGAGTATAGAATTCGAAATCTGAAATGAAATAATATTACTTACATACTACAGAGTATTGAAGAAAATATTATTTCATATGAATACTGAACAAAAATAATATCTCTTACCTTAAAAAGAAAAGTATTCCAACTGGTATAGCAGGGATATTCTTGAAGAAAACTTTCACTGTTTACTACGCTCAAAGCTTTCTAAAACTCGAAAGAAATACGCTCAATATTATAGATAAAGAATTCTCTGATTCTGGTGTGATTTTCAATTCTAACTAAGCATCCTATTTATAGGAGAATGGAATGGGTACTATTAAGAAATAAAATCATGGACGAAATAATTTACGAAATCACGGACGTCTTACCAACATTACAGGCAATTTAATTCAAAGCAATTATCAAGTAAAAACAAAAAAACTAAAAAAAAATATATATATATATATATATATATATATATATATATATATATATATATATATATATAACCATGACTTTTTCAATCACCCGTGACAATCATCAGATTACTCCACCCCACATTCATTTTCTTCCAACATGTGGGTCCCACTCGTGGCCCCCACCTCTTTATATATATATATATATATATATATATATATATATATATATATATATATACCGAATAACTTTCGACCGATTATTTTAAAAAATTGGTAAATAGGGGTCCATAAAATAAGCAAAATTTATATCAAATACTTCATAAAAATTTCCTCAATATTTTTAACAATATTTATTCATAATTATTATTATTTGCAATATTTAACAACCAGATCATTCCCAGGAAAGAGGGGGCTTTCCAATAAGGATTTCTCCCTCCTATTGACGCGCAATTAGGTGACCAAACCTTTTCTCGACTGAACTTTCTAGATATCGTCAATATTGTAAATAATAATATGAATAACTGTATTGTCTCAAGTATTGATTTAATAATATATAAAATATTGACAATAATTAAATCAAATAACGTGAGATACTATGCAGCAATTACTGTAGCTGTAACGACCCCAAAACAGGTCCATTCCATCCAACCCATTCTGAGTCGCCAAATACATGGTACAGAAAACAACTACAACTTTATTACAACAATTGTCGTTTTAAATACAACAACACAAATGCTGTGAGTTTAGATACAAATATATACCAAATGTGACACATGTCCCAACCGCGGACAGCACCTCACAGTGGCACCTTACATAAAGGTATAGTCAAAGACTGTTTTAGAAATTAGAATATTTGGGAAGTGCTCAAGGAAACTTTCGTACATGGGAGGCCATGCTTCTAGGTTGTGATAGATATCATATGGCCACAGAATTATCCTTGGTTGACCCGATATACTCCAAAGATAAATGAGAAGATTACTATCATATTCTTCCCAATGGTGAGTCTTCTCTTGACTTATCATTATCTCCATTGTCTCTAATTGAGAATTATACTTCAAACAAACACCAAGATTATATAGGTAGTGCTCGTAAATATACTCAGCAAGTGGATGAGCACAATCCTGTCTTATAATAACACGAGGTTGTATGTCATTAGACATCTTATATGATAGTGGCAAAATGCCCTTCCAACGTTGGGTTCGCTTCACCCTAGATGATTCACCAAATATAACTACTAAATGATGACCACCGTTCTATTCCCCTGTTACCCCCGCTCGACCCAGCTACACTCTTATTACCTGAAAGGAATTGTGAAACAGAAGGTTGAGCACAACTAGCCCAGTAAAGAATATCATGACTAAAGATAATTAAATTATCAATAGCCTTCAACAGTAATAAATCAGAGATTTAGAACATATGGTAGATGATAAAAATTTTAACTATAGTTGCAGCGGAACGAGCAATCCATTAGAAGAGTCAAATAGACTACAAAGTCTATTATCTTCTCCATGTTAAAAATCCACCAACAATGTTTTATCCCTGTAACATCAATCAACAATTCTGGTCCACAATTGTATGAATACCTCATAATCATAATTATAGTTTTAAATCCCTCTTCTCATCCAGGACGAAGATAAATTTTATCACCTATCTTTACCTGAAACATCAAAGATCATGGTTACACCAAATCACATTTTCTGTTCATAATCATACTAATAATTCATCTTTGTACTACGGCCAAAGATATTCATTTGTATCACCAGTTGGTCATGTTCATCTCAACACCTGTTCATCTTTGCACTACTGGCCAAAGATATTCAACAACATGTCATCTTTGCACTACGGTCCAAAGATATTCATCAACAATTCATCTTTGCACTACTGACCAAAGATATTCAACCACATGTCATCTTTGCACTATGGGCCAAAGATATTCATCACCAGTTCATCTTTGCACTACAGGCCAAAGATATTCAACAACAGTTCATATATGCACTACATGCCAAATATATTTATCAACAGTTCATATTTACACTATAGGCCAAATATATTAATATCTCAAAGAAATATATAATCATTTCAGAATTTATATAAACAATAATTATAACCATGTTAATCAATTCATCTTTACACTTAAGCTAAAGATATTCAATTATAAATTCAATGGTCATGATCATACCAGTTAACAATTCATCTTTGCACTACAGGCCAAAGATATTCCTCAGTCACGATCATACCAATAATTTACCCATCTTTACACTCAAGTGAAAGAGAAATTCAACATCAGAGTTATAAAATGTTATATATGATAATAAAAACAATATGATCAAAATATGGATTTAATTTCAAAAGTAATATTCATAAATCAACTATAATTTGGTCAGAAAAAGAAACCAATTTTGTCGTGAATAGTAACTCGTGAATAGTAACTCATGAATAGTAAATCCGACACAAAAAGGTAGAAATTCCACAAAAAAATACATACCAATATTTCGGTATAATGACATTGAAAGAATAATATTTCTTAAGCTTATAAACAATTTATTTTAATTGTTTACACTTTACTAAATAATGCATTTAATCATCCTAAAATGCCAAACTCATAAGATTTTATTACTAATAACCAAAACCCTCATCAAAAATCTGCATATACCTCATATAGGATTCTCAAGCCATAAAATCCTATTTTCCAATTTTCTTATTTCACATAACATATTTAATTCATTTACTCATAACTAGTTCATTTTCATGAAAAATACCAAATCATTGTAAATAATTTTTCTTTTCTGGGATTTAGTAGAATATTGTCTCATATTGAACATATATTTTTCCCAAAATTTTTAAAACTCATTTACTATTTTTTATATAGCCAAAACCGCCGAATATTTAAACATTTATCATAAATTATGCTTTTATCCAAAAATTCCGAAATTTATAGAGTACACTGATATTATATAGATATACTTCCAATAAAAATTTCATCAATTTTGGAGTTAACCACAAGGAGTTATAAGCGGTTACTTTTAAAATGGTCTTTTCTCATAAAATTCAAAACTCTTAATCTATACATCCAAAAATCTCCATTTTTGAACACAATCTAGAAAACTCATCAAATTACCATTTAAAAATTTTTCAGAATTTTTGAAGGTCAGAAAAATTACGAAACTGAAAAACATAACAACCCTTAAAATCCCTTACTATCCCTTACCTCAAAAGAGCAACACTTCTGACTGGATATTGGATATGACGCTGAAGAAAACTTGCACTGATGAATAGCAACTCACCAAGTATCTAAATACTTACAAAATACACTCGATAATCTAGAGAGACAAAGAGAGAAAACTTATGAATTCTGGTGTGATTTTCAATTCTAACTTAGCCCTCTATTTATAGGAAAATACTAGCACGCCGAAGCAGACTTGACCTGCTACCTGATGGCTTTACCTGCTACTATTCCACCCACCAAAAATCAGTCATCTTCCCCAACAACCAAAAGTGGGGCCCACCCATTTCTAGAATTTTCCACCAAAATTATTTATAAACCTAATTTTCGAATCAGTCACCTCTTAAAATTCATAACAAATTATACGTTCATTTTTAACGGTTCAAAATTTGTGGACATATACTCAACTCATATATGTATAACATATCCAAAAATTACAACGATCCAACGGTCAGATTAAAAATTATAACTCACACAATAAAGCTGTAAGAATTTTGATTTGATCTTTTAATACCTCCAATCCGACAAAATACTGATAAAATACCTCAACATTAATTCCTTTATTTATAACCACATAAATAAATCCATCATTTATATCCATATCAAATAAATATTTCCTTATCATATAAATCAATAATTAATTATTCACAAATAATATTACAGAATCACAATTATGACAACCAGGCCGTTCCTAAGAAAGATGGGGCTTTCCAATAAGGATTTCTCCTTACTGGCGCGCAATTAGGTGACCAAACCTCTCCTTAAACAGAACTTTCTAAACATTGCCAATAATGCTATCTAATAATATTATTCAAATAATATGAATTATTGATCTGATAATGGAGATGATGTGCAGCAACAATTATTGAAACAACAATAATATAAAATATCAACGCAGCAATTATTGAATCAATAAAATAAAATATTGAACAATAATTACTGTGACAATTATTGAGTAGTGTCTTCTCACGTAAGAATAAATAATTCAAAAAATACTGTGCAATACTGTGTGCTACTGTGCAACTACGCGTATTACTGTATTTTAACCACCAGGTATTCCAACAGTGTTAACGGTAATAATTACGCCGTTTATTTATAAAAACTCAAATTTGTCGTTTTCTTCATCCGACAGTTATTCTGTTATGGGGCCCACAAATAGCTGCGCCGTCGTACGAATATTCCCCGATAGAAAGAATATTCCACGACCAAACGAATATTTCCCGACAACAATGAATATTTTATAGCCACTTGCGTATTTTGAATTTTTTTTTTCATATATCACCCTTACTTTAACTTTTTATCAGTTTAACCATTTACTGAATTGTAATTATAAGAAAAATTGAATACTTTTATTTCAGAAAATTCGGAGACTTACAATCTCTCCTCCTTATGAAATTTCGTCCCCGAAATTTACGTACCTGGTATTTCAAAGAGTTGAGAATACCTTCCTTTCATTTCAAATTCCATCTTCCTTGTAATCATAATTTCTCCATTGCTCATCTCCTGTATATCAAATATCATTCTAGAATACAGCTTCAAAACAAGGGTTAATTTAACAAATTAACATATCACATAATATCTCGATATTATGATTGACCAACAAATAAGCTTAGGTAGAACACACTAACGAAGGATTTACTCATCTCTCCCTTCCTAGTTATATTCCCCGATCTCCGTCAGAGACCATATCCCTAAGCTCTGATACCAAAATGTAACGACCCCAAAATAGGTCCATTCCATCCAACCCATTCTGAGTCGCCAAATACATGGTATAGAAAACAACTACAACTTTATTATAACAATTGTCATTTTAAATACAACAACACATGCTGTGAGTTTGGATACAAATATATACCAAATGTGACACATGTCCCAACCGTGGACATCACCTCACAGTGGCACCTTACATAAAGGTATAGTCAAAGACTATTTTAGAAATTAGAATCTTTGGGAAGTGCTCAAGGAAACCTTCGTACATGGGAGGCCATGCTTCTAGGTTGTGATAGATATCATATGGCCACAGAATTATCCTTGGTTGACCCAATATACCCCAAAAAAAAATGAGAAGATTACTATCATATTCTTCCCAATGGTGAGTCTTCTCTTGACTTATTATTATCTCCATTGTCTCTAATTGAGAATTATACTTCAAACAAACACCAAGATTATATAGGCAGTGCTCGTAAATATACTCAGCAAGTGGATGAGCACAATCCTGTCTTATAATAACACGAGGTTGTATGTCATTAGACATCTTGTATGATAGTGGCAAAATGCCCTTCCAACGTTGGGTTCGCTTCACCCTAGATGATTCACCAAATATAACTACTAAATGATGACCACCGTTCTATTCCACTGTTACCCCCGCTCGACCCAGCTACACTGTTATTACCTGAAAGGAATTGTGAAACAGAAGGGTGAGCACATCTAGCCCAGTAAAGAATATCATGACTAAAGATAATTAAATTATCAATAGCCTTCAACAGTAATAAATCAGAGATTTAGAACATATGGTAGATGATAAAAATTTCAACCATAGTTGCAGCGGAACGAGCAATCCATTAGAAGAGTCAAATAGACTATAAAGTCTATTATCTTCTCCATGTTAAAAATCCACCAACAATGTTTTATCCCTGTAACATCAATCAACAATTCTGGTCCACAATTATATGAATAACTCATAATCATAATTGTAGTTCTAAATCCCTCTTCTCATCCAGGACGAAGATAATTTTCATCACCTATCTTTACCTGAAACATCAAAGATCATGGTTACACCAAATCACATTTTCTGTTCATAATCATACTAATAATATCTTTGTACTACGGCCAAAGATATTCATTTGTATCACCAGTTGGTCATGTTCATCTCAACACCTGTTCATCGTTGCACTACTGGCCAAAGATATTCAACAACATGTCATCTTTGCACTACGGGCCAAAGATATTCATCAACAATTCATCTTTGCACTACTGACCAAAGATATTCAACCACAGGTCATCTTTGCACTATGGGCCAAAGATATTCATCACCAGTTCATCTTTGCACTACAGGCCAAAGATATTCAACAACAGTTCATATATGCACTACATGCCAAATATATTTATCAACAGTTCATATTTGCACTATAGGCCAAATATATTAATATCTCAAAGAAATATATAATCATTTCAGAATTTATATAAACAATAATTATAACCATGTTAATCAATTCATCTTTACACTTAAGCTAAAGATATTCAATTATAAATTCAATGGTCATGATCATACCAGTTAACAATTCATCTTTGCACTACAGGCCAAAGATATTCCTCAGTCATGATCATACCAATAATTTACCCATCTTTACACTCAAGTGAAAGAGAAATTCAACATCAGGGTTATAAAATATTATATATGATAATAAAAACAATATGATCAAAATATAGATTTAATTTCAAAAGTAATATTCATAAATCAACTATAATTTGGTCAGAAAAAGAAATCAATTTTGTCGTGAATAGTAACTCGTGAATAGTAACACATGAATAGTAAATTCGACACAGAAAGGTAGAAATTCCACAGTAAAATACATACCAATATTTCGGTATAATGATATTGAAAGAATAATATTTCTTAAGCTTATAAACAATTTATTTTAATTGTTTACACTTTACTAAATAATGCATTTAATCATCTTAAAATGCCAAACTCATAATATTTTATTACTAATAACCAAAACCCTCATCAAAAATCTGCATATACTTCATATAGGATTCTCAAGCCATAAAATCCTATTTTCCAATTTTTTTATTTCACATAACATATTTAATTCATTTACTCATAACTAGTTCGTTTTCATGAAAAATACCAAATCATTGTAAATAATTTTTCTTTTCTGGGATTTAGTAGAATATTGTCTCATATTGAACATATATTTTTCCCAAAATTTTTAAAACTCATTTACTATTTTTCATATGGCCAAAACCGCTGAGTATTTAGACATTTATCATAAATTGTACTTTTATCCAAAAATTCCGAAATTCACAGAGTACACTGATATTATATAGATATACTTCTAATAAAATTTTCATCAATTTTGGAGTTAACCACAAGGAGTTATAAGCGGTTACTTTTAAAATGGTCTTTTCTCATAAAATTTAAAACTCTTAATCTATACATCCAAAAATCGCCATTTTTGGACACAATCTAGAAAACTCATCAAATTATCATTTCAAATTTTTTCAGAATTTTTGAAGGTCAGAAAAATTACGAAACTGAAAAACATAACAACCCTTAAAATCCCTTACTATCCCTTACCTCAAAAGAGTAGCACTTCTGACTGGATATCGGATATGACGCTGAAGAAAACTTGCACTGATGAATAGCAACTCACCAAGTATCTAAATACTCATAAAATACACTCGATAATCTAGAGAGAAAAAGAGAGAAAACTTATGAATTCTAGTGTGATTTTCAATTCTAACTTAGCCCTCTATTTGTAGGAAAATGTTAGCACGCCGAAGCAGACTTGATCTGCTACCTGATGGCTTTACCTGCTACTATTCCACCCACCAAAAATCAGCCATCTTCCCCAACAACCAAAAGTAGGGCCCACCCATTTCTAGAATTTTCTACCAAAATTATTTATAAACCTAATTCCGAAATCAGTCACCTCTTAAAATTCATAACAAATTATACGTTCATTTTTAACGGTTCAAAATTTGTGGACATATACTCAACTCATATATGTATAACATATCCAAAAATCACAACGATCCAATGGTCAGATTAAAAATTATAACTCACACAATAAAGCTGTAAGGATACTGATTTGATCTTTTAATATCTCCAATCCGACAAAATACTGATAAAATACGTCAACATTAATTCCTTCATTTATAACCACATAAATAAATCCATCATTTATATCCACATCAAATAAATATTTCCTTATCATATAAATCAATAATTAATTATTCACAAATAATATTACAGAATCACAATTATGACAACCAGGCCGTTCCCAGGAAAGGGGGGGCTTTCCAATAAGGATTTCTCCTTACTGGCGCGCAATTAGGTGACCAAACCTCTCCTTAGACAGAACTTTCTAGACATTACCAATAATGCTATCTAATAATATTATTCAAATAATATGAATTATTGATCTGATAATGGAGATGATGTGCAACAACAATTATTGAAACAACAATAATATAAAATATCAACGCAACAATTATTGAATCAATAAAATAAAATATTGAACAGTAATTACTGTGACAATTATTGAGCAGTGTCTTCTCACGTAAGAATCAATAATTCAAAAAATACTATGCAATACCGTGTGCTACTGTGCAACTACGCGTCTTACTGTATTTTAACCACCAGATATTCCAACAGTGTTAACGGTAATAATTACGCCGTTTATTTATAAAAACTCAAATTTGTCGTTTTCTTCATCCGACAGTTATTCTGTTATGGGGCCCACAAATAGCTGCGCCGTCGTACGAATATTCCCCGACAGAAAGAATATTCCACGATCAAACGAATATTCCCAGACAACAATGAATATTTTATAGCCACTTGCATATTTTGAATTTTTTTTTCATATATCACCCTTACTTTAACTTTTTATCAGTTTAACCATTTACTGAATTGTAATTATAAGAAAAATTGAATACTTTTATTTCATAAAATTTGGGGTCTTACAGTAGCAATAATTGAACAAAACTGAGTGACTTCTCACGTAAGCATCAATAATCAATACCGTGTGTTACTATGAAACCACGCGTATTACTGTACTTTTAACACTGGGTATTTTAACAGTTAACGGTAAACTTTCACCGTTATTTTTATAAAAAGATATTTTTGTCGTTTTCTCAATCCGACAATAATTTCGTTGTGGGGTCCACCCATGATTGTGCCATCATACGAATATTTCCTGTTAAAATGAATATTCCCTGACCAATCGAATATAATATAACAACTTGCGTATTTTGTAAACTTTATAAATATTGTGACGCCCCCAAATCTATGCGCCCGCGGTATCCGATTTATTGCTCACGACTAATTAATTAATATAACGCATTTAAATTTATAAACCCATGGTTTTCGATTTTATGCTTATATCTAATTGATTGACTATATAATTATTACAAGATACAATTCTCATAGATCCAGGGTTCACAGTATCCCATAAAAGATAATAGTTCTCGTCAGAACTATTGTTGTGTTTGGATACCCTCACTTGTATATATAAACTGTATCTACGAATAGTATCTATCTATCCGAAATTCAAAGTACTAGTAATAACATGAACAGTCCATATTACCAATACCCTCACTCAGATGTATAGTCTATATCATGCAAATTTACACTATCCTATCGATAGTAACTATCTATCCAAAATCCATTGTATTAATAACAACATGAACAGTCCATGCTATTAATACCCTTACTCAGATAAATAGTTCCCAAGGATCTCAACAAAATTGAAGATTCTAATTACATCTATATATGTAAGGAAAACACGGTTGCGGAAATAAAAGATGTTATATATCATAAATATTAAGGTTCGATTACATGATTCTCATAAAGAATTTCTTATTACAAAGTATTCAGCTAGACAATAATATAACCTAATCTAAGCAGGGACGCTTCCCTTTATCTACTCCAGATGTTCCAGGATTACCATCTAAAACTACAAAGGGAATAATTTGCAAGGGTGAGCTATGACAAGCTCAGCAAGTTTTGTATTTATAACAATATATGATTTGAAGAAATACAACAATTCAAATTTCGACTGATAGTTGTTACCATTTCAATATGGATTTTTATTTCTGTCAGTCACACAGACTTAGAAATTTTGTTTAGATATGAGATAGGGGATCATCCTATTCAACATCTTAGGAGTATGCATCTCATCCTACCAGTGCTCAAATGCACCCAAATTAGAGTCAATATATTATCGACCGAATGATCCCATATGGGATACCCAACTTCAAAATAGGATGCCTTACCAAACACTTTGTTCTGACACAACAATTTAAGCTTTAACAATTAATATTAAGAAATAATTCATTTCTTAGTTATGCTGAAGCTATAACAATAACCTTTCAACAAAAGGTAATTCAATTGTAGGTGTATTATATTATATCAACAAAATATCAAGATAAAAATCTTGTTCAATGCACAAACAAGGTTTAAGAAATTTGAAATAAAGAAATAAGGTTCAGATACTTGCTCGAAATGAGATTTAAGGATAGAGAACTTGCCTTGATGTTTAGTATACTAAACTATAAGCGCAACCTTGTTAAAATAACCCTACACAATCATATAGTACATAAGCGATTAGATTAATCATTTTATATAACTTTATATGTTATATACTAACTTAACTTAACTATGTTCATAGGTGATATAAGCTTTATAACACCCTAGTTCTTTTAAGCTCTTAAATTAGAGAGCCTTCGAGAATTTTCAACTTTGACGTCCTTTACGGAAATTACCATAACTTCTTCGTTTTAAAACATTTTTGGGTGATTCTTGCGCCTACGCGCTCCTAACTTCCATATCTACAACTTTCTTAAATATTCAAAAGCATATTACCATTTTAAAATTTCGTAAAATGGATATAAATGTCAGAATTGTGATTTTGGTTAACAATTCTTCATTTCTTTTGGTAAAACATGATACCATGAGCATTAATTTGCTAGGATAACATGTTCTAACACTTAAGGACACATCATAACATAAAAATAGTAAAATCATAAACCTACATATGTAAAATTTATGCTTTTTTCTCAAGAACATACGAAGAACGCGAAGAACACGAAGAACGAAAAATCTAACATGGTAACGACTTATGTTCTTGAGCTTTTGGTTTTCATAATAAAATATTTTGGGCATTATAACGGCTTGTATATGTGATTATAACATTTTATAAAAGAAATAACATAAACTTAAATAATATTAGATTTGATCAAGAACACATGAAGAGACACGGAGAAAAATCCGAACATGGTAACGACTTGTGTTCTTGACATGTCTACAATAAAATTACATAAATTGAACATAATAACGTCTTGCTCAAGAACTTACGAAGGACACGAAGTTGGAAAATCCGAACATGGTAACGACTTATGTTCTTGAGCTTATAGACTATAAAATGAAATAAAATCGAACATAACAACAACTAGAGATATTACCTCTTGTAGTTGCCAGCTTTACTTCCAATTCCGTAGCGCTTGGATGCTTCGAAAGTAATTATTTTCTCACAATATCTCTCACAATATAAATATATAGTATTTTTTCTCTTGAATTCCTTGAGAATTGGTAGGAAATGAATGAATTTAGCTTACTATTTATAGAAAAACATAGTTTCACTAATTGCACGTTAGGGGCTTGGCTTATTACAGTTTGCACTTGGCTTATTACACTTTGGTAGCTAGGTTAATTACACTATTTACACTTTACACTCGGCTTATTACATTTTGGTACCTAGGTTAATTACACTTTAGTACCCAGCGTGTTCCAGGTGTGTGCCGGCGTGTGCCAGGCATGTGTCAGTGCGTGTCAGGCATAAGCACGACAAAGCATCTTGTTAGTATAAACACGACAAAGCATTTTGTCAGTGTAAGCACGACAAAGCAGCTTGTCAAAACAAATATACCGAAAAATCCATAGGCGGAAGAAAAAATTTTAACCAAGACATTTTTCGGAGAAAATTTTTTATTGGACAATACGACTTTTCACAACGTATTACTGGTAGATCTTGAAACGGAAAGTCAATACGACGTATGGATCTCTCAAAAGAACTTAGGGTCAAAACCTAACTCGTATCGTTCTTCATGTGAATAGTATCTTTTACACAAACTTTCTCCGAATTTTTTTATTTTCGTCTTCAAAATTCTTAATTATTTATTCTTGTACGTAATAAAAATACTACAATATTATCACCATCCTAGGTCATAAAACGACTTTTAAACACACAATTCAAATAATATTCAAATCTTAAATTTTAAACTAAGTGGAATTTCTCGATCGTTACATTCTTTCCCTCTTATAAGGATTCTATCCCCAGAATCACAATACACATTACCCATAAAAAGATGTTGATAACTATTCTTCATCTATATCTTGATATTCCCACTGGCTTCAAAAACATTGTGCTTACAATCATATTACCTTTACAGAAGTTATATTTTACTACTCAACACTTATCTTTCTTATCAATTATATGGATACACTGTCTCTTTAAAGACCAAAAATTAACTTACTCTCAGCCAAAATTCATTAGGATTGACTTAGTGCACAACTTCTTCCTTTTTAGTGTTTCCATGCTATCCTTAATTTTCAACATGATCCTTCTATTGATCAAAAAGAATTTCTATTATAACAATCTGTACTTTTTTTTAATCGTTACTTTGTTCAACTACTTATAGTCGAACAAAAGTCTCAACATTTCAATCTTCTTCTTCTTGACAAACAAGAATGGTGCTTCCTATATAAACACACATGATTGAATAAATTTTATACCTAATAATTCTCCATTTCTATCATCAATTCCTTCATTTATTATTTATACTTACAAAATTTTACACAGAACATAAAGTTTTTTATGTTATTTTATGTGTCAGTTAATATTTTTATGGACTCGAAGACTATATACTAAGAAACCTCTTCCTTATATCTATAGCTTTAACTGCTTTGATACCATTCTGTGACGCCCCCAAATCTATGCGCCCGCGGAATCCAATTTGGTGCTCATGACTAATTAATTAATATAATGCATTTAAATCTATGCACCCACGATATCCGATTTTATGCTTATATCTAATCGAGTGACTATACAATTATTACAAGATACAATTTCCATAGATCCAGGGTTCACAGAATCCCATAACAGATAATAGTTCTCGTCAAAACTATTGCTATGTTTGGATACCCTTACTTGGATGTATAGACTGTATCTACGAATAGTATCTATCTATCCAAAATTCATAGTACTAGTAATAACATGAACAATCCATATTACCAATACCCTTACTCAGATGTATAGCCTATATCATGCAAATTTACACTATCCTATCGATAGTAACTATCTATCCAAAATCCATAGTATTAATAACAACATGAACAGTCCATGCTATTAATACCCTTACTCAGATAAATAGTTCCCAATGATCTCAACAAAATTGAAGATTCTAATTACATCTATATATGTAAGGAAAACACGGTTGCGAAAATAAAAGATGTTATATATCATAAATATTAAGGTTCGATTACATGATTCTCATAAAGAATTTCTTATTACAAAGTATTCAGCTAGACAATAATATAACCTAATCTAAGCAGGGACGCTTCCCTTTATCTACTCCAGATGTTCCAGGATTACCATCTAAAACTACAAAGGGAATAATTTGCAAGGGTGAGCTATGACAAGCTCAACAAGTTTTGTATTTATAACAATATATGATTTGAAAAAATACAACAATTCAAATTTCGACTGATAGTTGTTACCATTTCAATATGGATTTTTATTTCTGTCAGTCACACAGACTTAGAAATTTTGTTTAGATATGAGATAGGGGATCATCCTATTCAACATCTTAGGAGTATGCATCTCATCCTACCAGTGCTCAAATGCACCCAAATTAGTGTCAATATATTATCGACCGAATGATCCCATATGGGATACCTAACTTCAGAATAGGATGTCTTACCAAACAATTTGGTTTAACACAACAATTTAAGCTTTAACAATTAATATGAATAAACAATTCATTTCTTAGTTATGCTGAAGCTATAGCAATAACCTTTCAAAAAGAGGTAATTCAATTGTAGGTGTAGTATATTATATCAACAGCATATCAAGATAAAAATCTTGTTCAATGCATAAACAAGGTTTAAGAAATTTGCAATAAAGAAATAAGGTTCAGATACTTGCTCGATCTGAGATTTAAGGATAGAGAACATGCCTTGATGTTTAGTATACTAAACTATAAGCGTAACATTGTTAAAATAACCCTACACAATCATATAGTACATAAGCGATTAGATTCATCATTTTATATAACTTTATATGTTATATACTAACTTAACTTAACTATGTTCATAGGTGATATAAGCTTTTTAACACCCTAGCTCATTTAAGCCCTTAAATTAGAGAGCCTCCAAGAAATTTTTAGCTTTGACGTCATTTACAGAAATTGCCATAACTTCTTCGTTTTAAAACATTTTTGGGTGATTCTTGCGCCTACGCTCTCCTAACTTCCATATCTACAACTTTCATAAACATTCAAAAGCATATTACCATTTTAAAATTTCGTAAAATGGATAGAAATGTCAGAATTGTGATTTTGGTTCGCAATTCTTCATTTCATTTGGTAAAACATGATACCACGGTCATTAATTTGCTAGGATAACATGTTCTAACACTTAATAACACATCATAACATAAAAATAATTAAATCATAAACCTACATATGTAAAATTTATGCCTTTTTCTCAAGAACATACGAAGAACGCGAAGAACATGAAGAACGAAAAATCTAACATGGTAACGACTTATGTTCTTGAGCTTTTGGTTTTCATAATAAAATATTTTGGGCATTATAACGGCTTGTATATGTGATTATAACATTTTATAAAAGAAATAGCATAAACTAAAATAATATTAGATTTGATCAAGAACACATGAAGAGACACGGAGTTCGAAAATCTGAACATGGTAACGACTTGTGTTCTTGACATTTTTATTATACAGTTACATAAATTGAACATAATAACGTCTTGCTCAAGGACTTACAAAGGACACGAAGTTGGAAAATCCGAACATGGTAACGACTTATGTTCTTGAGCTTATAGACTATAAAATGAAATAAAATCGAACATAACAACAACTAGAGACGTTACCTCTTGTAGGTGCTAACTTTACTTCCAATTCCGTAGCGCTTCGATGCTTCGAAAGTAATTATTTTCTCACAATATCTCTCAGAATATAAATATAGAGTGTTTTTGCTCTTGAATTCCTTGTGAATTGGTAGGAAATGAATGAATTTAGCTTACTATTTATAGAAAAATATAGTTTCACTAATTTTATGTTAGGGGCTTGGCTTATTACAGTTTGTACCTGGCTTATTACACTTTGGTACCTAGGTTAATTACACTATTTACACTTTACACCTGGCTTATTACATTTTGGTACCTAGGTTAATTACACTTTAGTACCCAGCGTGTGCCAACGCGTGCCAGGTGTGTGCCGACGTGTGCCAGGCATGTGTCAGCGTGTGTCATCGTGTGTTAGGCGAAAGCATTACAAAACATCTTGTCAGTATAAGCACGACAAAACATTTTGTCAGTGTGCAGCTTGTCAAAACAAATATACCGAAAAGTCCATAGGCGGAAGAAAAATGTTTAAGCACGACATTCTTCGGAGAAAATTTTTTATTGGACAATATGACTTTTCATGACATATTACTGATAGATCTTGAAATGGAAAGTTAATACGAAGTATGGATCTCTCAAAAGAACTTAAGGTCAAAACCTAACTCGTATCGTTCTTCACGTGAATAGTGTTTTTTACGCAAACTTTCTCTGAAATTTTTTATTTTCGTCTTCAAAATTCTTAATTATTTATTCTTGCATGTAATAAAAATACTGCAATATTATCACCATCCTAGGTCATAAAAAGACTTTTAAACACACAATTCAAATAATATTCAAAACTTAATTTTTAAACTAAGTGAAATTTCTCGATCGTTACAAATATTATCCACAACTATAATATTATATCAAATTCACTCCTTAATATTAAAAAATGATATTTATAGAAAATTCATCTTTATTCATAAAAGTTGGGGTCATACAGTAGTTATGAACCATAAATGAATATTGTACTGTATTAAGGTCATGCTTTAAGAATAAAGTTATAAGCATTGAAAATATGCAATGAACTTTGCTTGAACAAAAATTGTAAGCTAAGGTTACCCTTTCTAATAAGGAAACAAAAATAAAGACTTTACCCAGTAGAATTTAAGAATTTGTGTGATTTACAAACAAAATAGTATAACAAACTTGCATATTCATGAACAAGGTAGGATAAGCTCAAATAAAGATTAGAGATAGAGAACTTGCATAAAGTAAGTAAGATAGGATAAACTCAAATAGAGATTAAGGTTCGATAACTTGCTCAATTTTAAACAAGATAGGGTAAAGAAAACTTGCCTAGTGCGTAGGTTAAATGATCACTACTCACATTCACCACAAGTCCTACACATACCATACGTATTGAAAAAACTCATTAGTTATACTAATATTAACTTCATGAGTTTAGTTCCGACTTTAAATATGGCTCGTTAACTTTGTTTAAGTTTAAACAACATCACATCTTTTCATGATCATCACATTTTAGCTCTATTACAACTAATCAAATTATCATGCCATTGCACCATATACACATTAACAACCTAATATAACATCCTAGTACATGGTCAACATGTTATCATGCTCTTTAGATTAGGTTATACTAACACACAAAGAAATGCTCTTACATGCATGCACCCCGACTTCCTCCGATTGCCTCCGAGTGCACAACAATCCTAAAGATGACCATTTGGACCCCTATTAACGACATCAAATTGAAATAATTAAAGAACAAAACTTGTAGGTATTGTGACGTCCCCAAATCTGTGTATCTTTCAATCCGATAGATGGTGCTACACGGTGAATTGAATGTCTAGCCGAAAGGATTGGCTTTGACTTCTTCAGACATTAACTCATGCGAAGAATACATGAATCATAAAGACTTGTCCAGATCAAACTGGAACAAGGGTTAGAGTACTTGCCTTTAGCGTCTGCTACAGTTTATAACACGTGCACTTTAAGTCTTTAAGTCTCTACAATAAATAATAACATCACATAGCACATTAGGTCATGAATGATCACACATGGTTTCTAAAGAATCTTACCCTTCTTCTCAATCTAATTACATATTAGATTTGTTATTATTGGTTCCGGCTTTCCATTTCCTTATTCTTACGTTCATATGCAATTGTCTTAACTTAACCCTAAGTGTGCATACTTAAGGCTTAATTATGTCTTAACAATGATTCATGAAGATCCTTATTAATGTTCATCAATTACTCTTCATGCTTAACATGTAAACAATTTTCATTATCTAGGTCATGAAGCTGGCGTTGCGGCGCCGGCTATTGCACTTTGTTCCGCGCTGCGGCGTCACCAATTAGTGCCTAGGAACTGAACTCGGCACAGTGGCGCGAGTTTGCAGGGGACATAGGCCACTTTGGCACTGCGGCGCCTGACTTTTGGCTTGGAGTCGCGCCGTGGCGCGGACTCTATTTCACAGAAATGTTTGACAGATTTTTCAAATGGTGAGATTCCCGGACTTGTAACTTCTTCGTTATAAGTCCGAATTGGTTCGTTCAAGAGCCTACGATTCATAAATCACATACTCTATACGTTCATGAAAGAATTTTATCTATTCAACTTTGTTTGCTAAAATTTCACCTATTTGTCCATTTTTAATGAAAACGATAAACGTTCGTGAACGTTCAACGCTCGTTTCTTCGTTCTAAGTCGAAATCCGACCATTTTCGAGTCCGCAACTCTACAATGCCAAATATAACTTGTCTCCATCGAAAACCAATGTTTCCTAGTTTAAATAAAAAATATAACTTCCATTCTGAGAATTTCACGAATTCGACGATTATCGTCCAATCGTGTGAATTCCGGCAAAACTCCATTACTAGTGATTTGTTCATCATTCTAAATACATTCATTTTATTATCTAGACATCTTAACTTACATGATACAACAACTTATATTCAAATTAGGTTATGGCTTACTTCATATAAGTTCATAACTTAATAATTCTTCAATACTTGATTTCCATTTCCTTATTACTTATTATTGGTTTTAGTTCTTTACTCAATGATCTCACATCTTATTCAAAATACTAATCCATATGACAATCATATGACAAGTTCATTATAAGTTAATAACTTATTTAGGTTTAATTTACTTATTATAACCTTATGCGGCTTAAGTCCATTTCTTATCAACTTCTCTTATGTTCTTAACATCTAAGTTCATTAGATTGCACTTCTCTTATCAACCTACCATGATAGAGATAGAAGAGACAAGATCAATTACCTTTGAAGATTACTTCTCTTGCTTTGGAAATCTACTAATGAAGGGTTAAGCTTCAAAGTGCTTATTTGCTCTAGCCAATAAGTTATTCAAGAGAGAGTTTGTTGAATGAAATAACAAGCAACAAATAAAAATTAAGCTAGATATTTATAGAAGTCTCTAAGCTAGGGCATAATGGTCATTAAGACCATCCACCTCCTTAACTAACCTCCTTACTATTCCTTCCTTAATCCCTAAGTAAACTTGGCCATCACCCTTAATTCTTGCCCATCACACAAAGTACTTGGTTACCACTTCACCCATGGGTTACCCCATAGATCCTACTTTACCCATTAGATCATACTTTGGGCTTAGTTTAGTTAATTAATCTATTTCTTGTGGGCTTGCATTTATTTAGCTTGGGCTTCATATTAATAATCACTTGAGCTAAATATTGTTACAACTTGAGCTTGTCCCTTAATGCTTAATGAGCTTGCACATCCTACTAGATTACACAAGTTCATTCTTTAGACATTAATTTCCCAACGCTCTCAATTTAAGTCCGCATGCAAAATATTGCGTTTTCCATACTTAGATTATTATTACATAATCCATCTCGCCTCGATATTCTAACGTTATGTATTTCTCAAAAGTTCAAAAATAATTCCCGAGCGATAAATGGTGAATAGTGTTTTTCGTAAACTTTCTCGGAAATTTTTTATTTTTGTCTTGGAAATTCAAATACTTTAATTCATTCACGTGGTTCAAATACTACGATATTCCGACATTTCTAGGTTATAGAACGATATACATCTTATTAACACATATAATAACAAATAATATTATTTTATTCCTTATTTAATTCTTTCAAGTATTTTACAATTGATCCGAATTTCTCGGTTGTTACATTCTTCCCCCCTTATAAAGATTCTGTCCCCAGAATCCCGCCCTACATTACTCAAACAAAAGAGGGTAATCCCTCTTTATCTTCTCTTCCAACTCCCACGTTGCTTCCTCGACATCGTGGTTCTTCCATAATACCTTTACCGATGATATTACCTTATTTCGCAGAACTTCCTCTTTTCTATTGATGATTTGAATCGGCATCTCTTCTTATGTTAAGTCCTTCCCGATTTGAATAGGCTCAAATTCTATCACGTACTTATAATTCGGTTTGTAAGGACGTAGCACTGAAACGTGAAATACATTATGTATTAGCTCTAGGTTTGGAGGTAATGCTACCCTATAAGCTACCTCACCTACCCGTTCTAATACCTCAAAAGGTCCTATAAACCTTGGGCTTAGTTTTCCTTTCTTTCCAAAGCGTATCTTTCCTTTCCAGGGAGATACCTTTAGAAATACGTACGAGCCTACCTCAAACTCCCTATTCTCTCGATGTAAGTCTGCGTATTTCTTCTGTCTGTCTTGAGCTGCTACTAGACGCATACGAATCAACTTCACCACTTTCGCTGTTTGCTGCACCAATTTTGGTCCTAACATTCAGCGTTCTCCCACTTCATCCTAATACAATGGTGTTCTGCATTTCCTCCCATACAAAGCTTCGTACGACGGCATACCTATGCTTGAATGATAACTGTTGTTATATGCAAATTCTATTAATGGTGGATGATCATCCCAACTACCCTTGAAATCCATAACGCAAAACTTCAACATATCTTCTAACATCTGAATTGTCCTCTCGCTCTGTCCATCGGTTTATGGATGATATGATGTACTCAACTTCTACTGTGTCCCCAACTGCTCTTGAAGACTTCTCCAAAAGTTTGATGTGAATCGTGGGTCACGATCTGACATTATTGAAACTGGTGCTCCATGTCTAGAAATAATTTCCTTAACATAGAGTGTAGCTAATTGATCAAAGTTATACTTAATTCAAATTGGCAAAAAGTGAGCCGACTTCATCAACCGGTCCACTATTACCCAAATCGCATCATATCCCTTTTGAGTAGTCGGAAGTCCCACCATAAAGTCCATCGTGATATGCTCCCACTTCCACTCCGGAATCTCCAATGACTATAACAAGCCACTTGGTCGTTGATGTTCGGCTTTAACTCTTTGACAAGTCAAGCACCTACTCACATACTCCGCTATTTCCCTCTTCATATTCGGCCACCAAAAACTTTGTCGAAGGTCTTGATACGTCTTAGTGCTACCAGGATGAATCGAGTACCTCGAACTGTGAGCCACTTGTAATACTTACTGCTTTAATTCCATCTCATTTAAAACCCAAATTCTTTCCTTAAATCTTAATAATCCATCATTATCAAGACTAAACTTAATATCTTTTTCATTGGTCAACCGCTTCTTCATCTAGTCACACTCATCAGTTTTGAGCTGCACCTCCTTTACTCTCTCTACGATGGTAGACTGAATCTCCTTCACAAACAATCTCTGATCCGGCTCACTTGGCAACTTCACCTCCAACTCCATCCTAGCCATCTCTGTTATTAACTCAGTTTGAGCCGTTAACATAGAAAATGTCTCCCGACCCTTCTTACTTAAGGCGTCGGCCACAACATTGGCTTTTCCCGGGTGATACAGGATTTCACAATCATAATCCTTTATCAACTCTAGCCATCTCCTCTGTCTCACATTCAACTCCTTCTATGTGAAGATATATTTTAGACTCTTGTGGTCTGTGTATATCTCACAATTTTCCCCATAAAGATAATGTCGCCATATTTTTAAGGCAAACACCACCGCGGCCAGTTCCAGATCATGAGTAGGGTAAACTTTCTCATAATCCTTCAACTGCCTAGATGCATACGTAATGACCTTGCCATGCTGCATGAGCACGCAACCAAGTCCTCTATGCGAAGCATCGCTATAAACTACAAAATTTCCTGTGTCATCGGGCAATGACAAAATAGGCGCTTCACTCAACCTCTTCTTCAGTTCTTGAAAACTATCTTCGCATTTCTCAGTCCACATGTACTTCACCGTCTTCCTCGTCAAGTTAGTCAACGGAGTAGCTATCTCCGAAAAGTACTGAATGAACCTCCGATAGTATCCTGCTAATCCTAAGAAACTCTGTACCTCAGTCGGCATTTTTGTTTGTTACCAATCCATCACGGCTTCCACCTTCGCTGGATCTACTGAAATCCCCTCATGGACAATAACATGACCTAAAAACTGCACCTTCTCTAACCAAAATTCACATTTAGTGAACTTCGCATATAGCTTCTCCTTTCTTAATGTCTCTAACACTATTCTTAAGTGTTCAGCATGATCTTCTGGCGTCTTAGAGTAGACTAGAATATCATCAATAAACACCATGACGAACTTGTCCAAATATTGTTTGAACACTCTGTTCATCATATCCATAAATGCAGCTGGTGCATTAGTCAACCCAAATGACATTACCAGAAACTCGTAATGACCATAACGAGTCCTGAATGCCGTCTTTGGTACATCTTCATTTCTAACCTTCAGCTGATGATACCCCGTCCTCAAATCTATTTTGGAAAAATATTTTGCCCCTTTTAACTGATCAAAAAGATCATCGATCCTGGGCAATGGATACTTATTCTTTATCGTTAACTTGTTCAACTCTCGGTATTCGATACAAAGTCTTAACTATCCGTCCTTCTTCTTGGCAAACAGTACCGGTGCTCCCCACGACGACACACTCGGTTGAATGTACTTCCTGTCCAACAATTCTTGCAATTGCACCATCAACTCCTTCATCTCCACTGGCGCCATACGATACGGTGCCCTAGAAACTGGTGTCACTCCTGGCACAATATCTATTATGAACTCGGTCTCCCTATCCGGCGGAAGACCCGACAATTCGCTCGGAAATATATCCACGAATTCCCTCATTATAGGTATTTGTTCCATAGTCGCCCCCACTCTCTTGGTATCAACCACATGACACAAATAGCCTACACACCCCTTTTTCAATAATTTCCTAGTTTGTGTCATGGTAAGACAACACGAACGTCCCGACGATTTATTCCCATAAAATATTACATGAGATTATCTTATGTTTTAATATTTACGTATTTCTTTTGACAATCTATAATTACCTCGTGAATAATCAACCAATCCATTCCGAGGATTATGTTGAATTCTCCTAACTTTATCGGTATCAAATCTACCGATAATTTACAACCTCTAATGTCTACGCAACAATTCTTATGAATATCTTCAACAGGAATTATCTCCTCATTTGCAACGTTAATGTTTAAAGGTATAAGCAACTTTTCGGGAAGTAATCCTAATCGTCTAGCAAAATCACATGCGATAAACGAACAAGTAGCACCCGAGTCAAACAACACGTATGCATTTAAGTCGTTGGTCGGGATAATACCTGCGACTACGTCCCCCGAGGCCATCGCGTCTTGGATGGTAATATTAAAGGTACAGGCCATCGGCCTGCCCGGCTGCGCTGGACCCCCAATAGTTAACTTACCACTATTGGTGCCCCTATTCCCGTCTATTCCCTTCTTTGGGCAGTTCTTTGCCATGTGGTCAGTTGACCCATATACAAAGCATCCATGGTTCTTCTTCGGACTTGGACAGTTTGGCACAATATGCCCCTCATGTCCACAGTTATAACAAACGACCTTACCCTTGAGGTAGACTCCTAAATGAGTCTTCCCGCAGGTATTGCAGGCCTCCACCCTCCTCTTAGGGTCTCCTTGTTTCACTTCAGTATTCCCAGAGCTTACTACCTTCCTCTTATAACCCTCGCCACTCCCACTGGCACCTTCAACCTTTATTCCCCCATCCACCTTCCCCTTGATTTTCTTGTCCTTGTGGTATTGGCTCAATGCCTCGCTACCAACTTCGGCAATTATTACCTTCTCTAAAACAATTCCAAAGGAAGTACTTTGGAACACAAAGATATGGTTATAGAGCCAGGGTTTCCAGCCCTGCTCGAACCATCGAGCTTTCCTCACCTCGGTATCCACTTGGTGTGGAGCGAACCTTGCTAGTTCATTAAACTTGGCGGCGTATTGGGGAACCGTCATGTCCCCTTGTTTCAACTCTAGAAACCGCATCTCCATCCTTCCCTGCATGCTCGTGGGAAAATAGTTCTCGTAGAATATTTTCTTGAACCTCACCCACGTTATCACATCTATTCCGGCCCTAGCTTGATTGGCCTCCCACCAAAATTTGGCCTCTCCCTTCATCATATAGGTTGCAAAGGCAACCTTTTGGGCCTCGTCGATATTTGCTATCACAAATGCCTTCTCGATCTCTTTTACCCACATTTGGGATTCGATAGGGTCCGTAGTTCCTTTGAACTCCGGCGGACCCATACTCTTAAAGTCCTTGAATGTAGTAGCTCGTACTACACCAGGATTTACGGGGATATCAACCCCTGTCCTATTAAATGCTGCGTTGACTATATTTACGAACTCCTGCATGGGGTTAACCGGACCTCCCTCCGGTTGGTTTGTGTTCGCACCTTGATTACGTGGTACTCTTCTTGGCGGCATTTTGTTGTTACAATAAACACATATTTCGTTATTATTCATTTCCTGTCAGTTAGTTATTATTCAATTATAAACAATAACTTAAACGTTCATTACTCAACATTTTTTGAAAAAAAAAACTTATATTAATTCATTGTAGTATAATACTACATTGGTTACATTACACAGCCTAAGCTGAATACATTACTTTCCCACAATTACTTTCCAAAAATTGAGATTTACAAAAGACTACCCTTGATTATACAAAAGAGGGTTTTACGTCACTACTAGATACAAAATATGTACATATCTAACTACTCTAACCACTACTAGATCACATTTGCCTTAAGGCATTTTCAAAATCCACCTTGGCAAGATTGGCAATAATATCACGGCTGATAGTATGTCGTGTCTGCCCTGTCTCTACGGGATAACCAGCTACCTGTAACTGGAAATCCTCATGAGAATTCCTATAGATATAGGATATTCTCCCTATCTTCTGCTTCTTGGTCTTTAGCTCCCCCTTGAGCTCAAAGACCTCCTGTTTCAGCCCATGGACCTTGTCCTTGGCCAAAACCCTTTCATCATGTTCCTGCTCCCACATGGACTCCACGTCCGTCTTATCCTCTATAACAGCTTGGAGCTCTGCCTTCGGCTCCTTAACCTCCTTACAGTAGTGGATGTTCCTATCTAGCACTGACATGAATAATGACATCATTGACTCCCCCGGAGCCATCTCCGCTGCTATAGCTACTAGGTTGAAGGACACTACCTCCACTTCTTCTACCAAGCCATCAAACACTGACATGATATATAAACTCTCTTAGTCTCCAGACTCAACCACCACTATCTCGGGATCTGCTGCTATGGGACTCGGTATAATCTCTACCTGATTAACTGATCCTTCACTGACTACCTGTACGTCTCTATTTTCTCATGACATCTACAACAACACAAAAGTTTGATTAGTACACGTTAGTAGAATAATAAAAACACATAACATATATAATGCATTTGTATAAGGTTAACTTCCATCTTTTATTCTTTGACTTTTCTTAAGGTTATGACTTAAGGTTTTATTTCCCCCCTTAAGTTTTATAACCTAATGCTCTGATACCAACCTGTGACGCTCCCAAATCCGTGTGTCTTCCAACTCGATAGATGGTGATACACGGTGCTACAGTTCACATACACATTCAATTGAAATGCCTCAAAAGAACGGATATGTCTTATATATATATAAAACGAATATTTACATTCCCCAGGTTCTTTACAACCAATACGTTTTTCTTTGTCATAATATCAATATTATTCTTACAAAACCTATACTATTACATATGTAATCTACGGGTTTGTCTTTGCCTTCCCTTTATCCTTATCAGATCCATCGGGCCGTTCGGTCTTAGCTGCATTCATATGGTTCAAGCAAGAATGAGCCTAACTAGCTCAGCAAGTACAACAATTCTAGTAAAATAACATGCTTGAAACATAGGAATCGTATATCTTCAATAACTGAACAATAGTTACGAAGTACTATCGATAATTCAAAATAGCACTTCTTTTCATTCAAAACGTTTTACAACAACAATATTCAGTAAAACATCAATTCCGATTCAAGACCGTAAGCATATCATAAGTACTTTGAAAAGGACATCCCGGCACGAAGTTCGTAAGTCTGACATAGCTTACGAGCACATCTAGGTGACCAGCCTATAGTACTCTATGTTGATCAACACTATATTCATTAAACGTGTATACGTTTAAGTTGTGGTAACCTCACGTGCCTGTCGTTTGACAACAAAACAATTTAGCATATTCAGTCTACTTTTGAAAACAACAACAATATTAGTTTGGTAAATCCTTATCAACACTTGATAGAATAACATAACATACGTCTAGCCGAAAGGATTGGCTTTGACTTCCTCAGACATTAACTCATGCGAAGAATACATGAATCACAAAGACTTGTCCAGATCGAACTGGAACAAGGGTTAGAGTACTTGCCTTTAGCGTCTGCTATAGTTTATAACACGTGCACTTTAATTCTTTAAGTCTCTACAGCAAATAATAACATCACATAGCACATTAGGTCATGAATGATCACACATGGTTTCTAAAGAATCTTACCCTTCTTCTCAATCTAATTACGTATTAGATTTGTTATTATTGGTTCCGGCTTTCCATTACCTCATTCTTACATTCATATGCAATTGTCTTAACTTAACCCTAAGTGTGCATACTTAAGGCTTAATTATGTCTTAACAATGATTCATGAAGATCCATATTAAAGTTCATCAATTACTCTTCATGCTCAACATGTAAACAATTTTCATTATCTAGGTCATGAAGCTGGCACTGCGGCGCCGGCTATTACACTTAGTTCCGCGCTGCGGCGTCACCAATTAGTGCCTAGGAACCAGACTCGGCGCTGCGACGCGAGTCTCTTTGTTATCTGTTGCGCTGCGACGCGAGTTTACAGGGGACACAGGCCACTTTGGCGCTGCGGCGTCGGACTTTTGGCTTGGAGTCGCGCCGCGACGCGGACTCTGTGCCACAGAAATGTTTGACATATTTTTCAAATGGTGAGATTCCTGGACTCGTAACTTCTTCGTTATAAGTCCGAATTGGCTCGTTCAAAAGCCTACGATTCACAAATCACATACTCTATGCGTTCATATAAGAATTTTATCTATTCGACTTCGTTTGCTAAAATTTCACCTATTAGTCCATTTTTAACGAAAACGATAAACGTTCGTGAACGTTCAACGCTCGTTTCTTCGTTCTAAGTCGGAATCCGGTCATTTTTGAGTCCGCAACTCTATAATGCCAAATATGACTTGTCTTGCCAAATATGACTTTTCTCCATCAAAAACCAACATTTCTGAGTTCAAATACAAAATACGACTTCCATTCTGAGAATTTAACGAATTCGACGATTATCGTCCAATCGTGTGAATTCTGGCAAAACTCCATTACTATTGATTTGTTCATCATTCTAAATACATTCATTTTATTATCTAGACATCTTAACTTACATGATACAACAATTTATATTCAAATTAGGTTATGGCTTACTTCATATAAGTTCATAACTAAATAATTCTTCAATACTTGATTTCCATTTCCTTATTACTTATTATTGGTTTAAGTTCTTTACTCAATGATCTCACATCTTATCCAACATACTAATCCATATGACAATCATATGACAAGTTCATTATAAGTTAATAACTTATTTAGGTTTAATTTACTTATTATAACCTTATTCGGCTTAAGTCCATTGCTTATTAACTTCTCTTATGTTCTTAACATCTAAGTTCATTAGATTACACTTCTCTTATCAACCTACCATGATAGAGATATAAGAGACAAGATCAATTACCTTTGAAGATTACTTCTCTTGCTTTGGAAATCTACTAATGAAAGGTTAAGCTTCAAAGTGCTTATTTGCTCTAACCTATAAGTTGTTTGAGAGAGAGTTTGTTGAATGAAATAACAAGCAACAAATGAAAATTAAGCTAGCTATTTATAGAAGTCTCTAAGCCAGGGCATAATGGTCATTAAGACCATCCACCTCCTTCACTAACCTCCTTACTATTCCTTCCTTAATCCCCAAGTAAACTTGGCCATCACCCTTAATTCTTGCCCATCACACAAAGTACTTGGTTACCACTTCACCCATGGGTTGCCCCATGGATCCTACTTTACCCATTGTATCATCCTTTGGGCTTAGTTTAGTTAATTAATCTATTTCTTGTGGGCTTGCATTTATTTAGCTTGGGCTTCATATTAATAATCAATTGAGCTAAATATTGTTACAACTTGGGCTTGTCCCTTAATGCTTAATGAGCTTGCACATCCTACTAGATTACACAAGTTCATTCTTTAGACATTAATTTCCCAACGCTATCAATTTAAGTCCGCATGCAAAATATTGCGTTTTTCATACTTAGATTATTATTACATAATCCATCTCGCCTCGATATTCTAACGTTACGTATTTCTCGGAAGTTCAAAAATAATTCCCGTGCGATAAACTGTGAATAGTGTTTTTCGTAAACTTTCTCGGAAAATTTTTATTTTTATCTTGGAAATTCAAACACTTTAATTCATTCACGTGGTCCAAATACTACGATGCTCCGACATTTCTAGGTTATAGAACGACATACATCTTATTAACACATATAATAACAAATAATATTATTTTATTCCTTATTTAATTCTTTCAAGTATTTTACAATGGATCCGAATTTCTTGGTCGTTACAGGTATACTCGTCCTCGTCCCGGATCATCTTGAATCGCATCAATTAGAGTTCTTACGAAAATTTTGTGCCCATTTTTGTAAACTGTGTCTGGTTAGATTTTCTCTAACATTCGTAAGTCTGCCTACCCCCCTTGCCGGGGCGGGGGTTTTGTGCTACAAAAGTCTGCCGGGGTGGGCCCCCTATTGGGGTGGGCCCCCTATTGGGGCGGGATAAAAAAATACTGGTAACGCCCGTCTGAGCGGGGGTACCAAGTATCAACTTCTATAGTTCGCGAACGAACATAGAAGGAAGCCAAATGAGGCCTAAAAGTTCTTTTCTAACAACCATTCCAACTTACCCAAGTTGTAATAAGTTTACAGAAACATAAGTTAATGTTTCTAAGACGTTTTTAACCGTATAAACAATATAAAAATCAAATGTGACACCCCCAAAATAGGTATACATCACCCATCTTGGGTCGCCAAATACATGGTACTGAATACAAATACAAACTTAATTATACAACATGAGCTAATAGTTTTTACACGAATATTGTCTTCTAGATAATATCCAAACTCAAATGGAGTCCTCATTACATTTATTGTCACACTATTTTATAGAATATTGAGGACTACTATAGCACCATCTCGGGTCATCACTCCGTTCCCCGACACGTTCTCATTTCCTGAAGAGAACAATAGAAGTAAAAGGGCGAGCTCAACTAGCCCAGTAAGAAATATTATGACTAAGATAATGCAGAATAAGTTATCATTGGCCTTGAACAATGTTAAATTGATAGAATATAATCGACAACAAGTTTAACTGCAGCGGAATAAACAATCCATTAGAAGAGTCAAGTAGAGCATGATATCTACTATCTTCTATGATTTAAAAAGGTTTTCATCAACTTTATCGCTGAGACTCAGCTTAATAAATAAACTACATCATTGAATCATCCCTGCACTACGGGCTAAGGATATTCATGTAATCATCAATGGTCATGATTATACAGAATACTCCTTGGTCATAATTGTGACAACCCGAGAATTTGAATATTTTTAAAATTTTAATTAATTGATTTTAGGTTCAATATTAGAACCTAGACAAAAAATAAGTGTATGCGTTCGATATTTTTAATTAAGAAGGAATTTTGAGGATTTCAAAATTCTGTGAAGGATTTAGGTGAATTATTCAGGATTAAGGGTATACGTGAATATGCTCTATGTATACGTGTACAGTATGTGGTTAAGAGTCAAGGGTTGACCAGATAAACGATATCTGTAACAAACCCTAAGTATATACTATGAACGTCAACGTTCGGTTAGAAAATCCTAGCGAATTATAAGAAACCCTAGAAATCGGTTCTAAAATCCTAATTTCGGTTCTGGGTATTCGAAACCCTAATTCTGAAGTTAGAAACCCTAAATTGGGAACTTAATGGCGTAAGTGTAAAAAATTATAAGATTATTTAGGGCTAATTTTAACAAATTAAGTTAGAAAACCATAATTTCAAAATTTGAAACCCTAGTTTTTAAATTTGAAATCCTAATTTATAATTAAGGAAAACATAAGTGTTAATTTAATAATTGTAATGTTAATTAGAAAATATTAATCCTAATTTTCAAGTTATGGGTAATTAGAAAACCCTAATTACGAAATCTAATGTATAAATTAGAAATATTCTTTTTCTAATTAAAACCCTAGTTCTGGGTTAAAAACCCTAACGACCAATTACGAACCTAATTGCTAAATTAACGATTTTAATTAGAAAATGCTAATCCTAATTAACAAGATTTAATTTGTGATTAAGAAATTTTAATTTAATTAGAAAATTCTAATTATAATTTTGAAATATTAAATTTCTATTTTTAAAACCTAAATTGGAAATTTTAGAAAATTAAATTGCAAACCCTAAGGGTTTCAAACCCTAAATCCTAAGATTTTCCAAACCCTAATCTAAACCCTAAACCCTAGGATTTGGCCATTTACTAGAATGCCATTAAAATTAAATGCGAAAAGACCAAAATGCCCTTTGTGCATTATTTATTATGTTACTTGTAGGTCTAAACCTAAGGTGATTGTTCACCAACCCTAAACCCTAGAACTTGACTAATATCTCATAACCTATCCTTTTGACAGCCAATATACATTTAATCATGTCATTTATATAGATTAAGAAAGAGAAAATGCATACTTTCATTTTCATTTTTCTCCAAGACCCTTTCTCTCTATAATTTTCGAGATGGGGAGTGAGAATGAGTGAGAAGATAAGCTAATATCATTATCTAGCTTTCCAAGAACAGATCATTAGGATCAGAATCAAAAAATCAAAGTCTCAAGAGGTATAAACCCTAATTTTTGAAATCCATGTGTTTTATGTTATATATTGTAATTGATTGTTTAAAGTAGTGTTAGAGGGTGTTAATCAGTGATCTGGGTTGATAGATCATGGATCTATAACATCTAGAGGCACGAAAATCAAGATTTTCAAAACTGTCCAAGAGAAATTTTTATGGTCTGACAAGCAAAAGTCAGAGTCCATAGATCCTTCCCTGTTTATTATTTTTGTTGTTTTAAGCTTTTAATGTATAGTCTGACATGAGTAATTTAATCTGGAACTGGAATCGTAGCTATTGGATGTCCAGGTTATGAGTTATAAATGGTCAAAATCCGTTGACCGGGCATGACCGGAACTTTCTGGGTAACCCAGAAAGTGTTAAGGCAGCGTTTGACATGCTTTTCTAGGGCCTTTATCTGGCAGACGATAGATGATATGTTAATGATATGGTAACTAGTTTGTAGATTGTTAGTTGGACTATAGATCCATGCCTCTAGACATCTTAAACAACAAACATATTCGTCGCAATGAGTGGTCAAACAAGGCCACTCGGTCACGGATGAGTTTTTGGGAAAAACCCAGAAACCGTAAGAACATACTTCTGACAACCTTTGACCGGATCATATATTATGATCCTGTTGTATTTGGACTGAGTTATTGATGTATATGTGTTATTGGACATGTGAAATACCTGTTTAAACCTTGAGATCGACCATTTGATGACCAGAACCTAGATTAATTTGGGCTGGAAAGTAGCATGTTGTAACTGCCTGGGTTTCTGGGTTACCCAGAAAACCCAGCAAGCCTCTGACAACGACTTTAGGGGCTTGTATCTTGCAGTTGTGTGATTGTATGATATAGTTGATGACTGATTCGTGTAGTGTTACATAAACACTACACGATCAATGTTTAACATGGCCCAGAATCATGATAGACAAAGAATTACAACCGGTCAAAGTAGGTATCATGTAGTCTGACTTGAAGCTCAAGAACAGGCTCAAGAACACCTATAGCGACGGTTCTGTCGCTATAGGGCCCTTTAGCAACGGTTTTGAATTTATTTAATTTCTGATTTTTCGGAAATTATTTAAAAATTGATAAAAATAGTTTTTAATTTTTAAAAATACAAAATAAATTCTGAAAAATTATTTTAAAGCCGGAAAAATAGTTTTTAATTATTTTGAGTATATTTCATAAATATTTAATATTTTTGGAATATAAATGGTATTTAATTTATTTAATTATAATATTAAATAAATTATATAAAAATAATTTTAATACATGAAAAATCATGACAAATAATATTATGGTATAATAAAATATTTTAAGTTATTTTTAGTGACTTTTAATATTTTGTGATGAATTTCATTAATTAATCAATATTAATAATAATTAGTTTATTTAATAAGTATAGTAAATAAATTAAGGAAAAATAGAATTAATGTTTTATAAATCATATAAAAATGATTTAAGGGTTAGAAAAATATTTTGATTTATAAAATATAACTTTTGATATTTTGTCATGAAAATATTAATATTTTAATATTAAAAGCAATAATCAGATAATGAATTTAAGTGTTTAAAAATCATATAAATATGATTTTAAGGTATTAAAAATACTTTGATATATTATAAATATATTATAATATTAAGTGATAATTTTCATTAATATTTAATAATAAATAAATATTAATGATAAAGTAATTATGTGGTATTTAATTTATTTAAATACGTTATTAATGATTTAAAAATCAAGATAAATGGTAATAATTATTTAAAAATTATTACGAGCTTATGAAAAATATTTTGACTGATATTAAAATTATCTGAGATAATTGTTAAGTGTTAGGAAGAGTTTAATTGAACTTAGACTCTATAAAAGTTTGACTAGACCGTCGGGACGTTAGAATTTTGTCAGAATCAAGATAGACTGCAATAGTTTAACTTGATACCGAGTCTTATGTGTGTTATAGACTGATAGAGATATGTGTTATGTGTTTAGGTATATATATATATATATATATATATATATATATATATATATATATATATATATATATATCTTATAATATTATATTGTGATGATATTATTCTAATATTGGAGATCTATATTATTAATATTAGGTCTTCGGATAAAGCGTTATAAATTGCGTAGCGGTAATCAACGGTTCAGGCAAGTTTATTTTACTTAACTCTACTAAGAGTTGTTTCATTCGGATAAAGTTATAATTAATCATTGCTGGTTGCCATGAATTGTACTATGTACATATTGCATGTATAAGTCAGGTATGAAAGGCTGATCACCTTCATTACCAGTTGGTTCAGATATATTTGTTCATGTTATATACTTGTTCAGTCAAAAGTTTGTTCCTGCTAGTTCGCAATTATATTGTTGAATTATAGTCAACTTATTATTCAGACTCTTTCAATCATGATATATCGTTATATTATTGAATTTAAACTTGCCGGGCAATCCTTATGCTCACCCTTGCTATATCATGATAAACATTGCAGATTAAGGCGAATACGTTGGATACAAGAAAGGGTTAAAGATGGTTCCAGCTTAAAGTTAATGTGCGCAATTAGTTTTGTAATAGTATAGTTTGATAATAATATTATGTGTTAGTTAAGTTATGAATTGTGTATAAGTTAAGGTTACTCAACCTTGGGAATAGTGTGTAATGTATTGTAAAAATAATTTATGTTTATATCTTCTATAAATAGTAACAGTTGTATAGAATGATCGAACCGGATCCGCGATGATTTGGGGCCTTCACAATAATCATATCAATCAATAGTCCATCTATGCACGTAAGCCAAAGATGACTTTCATCGCAATATAAGCATGATGATGATGACAATGATATAAGCATTTAATTAAATGAAAGCAAAGGATAAATTTTAAAAATTTATAATTTAATTTATCCAGTATTCAATAATGTCCCAATTGCCAACATGATACTGCTTTGTGGAGTAAAATTCAAGAATAATATCCATGTATCAAAAATATTTTGGACAGAAAAGAAATTAATTTTTCAGGTGAATGTGAATAGTACCCCGTGAATAGTACTTCGCTAATAGTAACCCGACATAAAAAGTATCCCAAATACTCGAGTGAATAGTAATCGGGTGAATAGTAACTCGTGAATAGTAACACGTGAATAATACCCCGACATAAAAAGTGTTCCGAATACCCGAGTGAATAATATTATAGTGAATAGTAACTGGGTGAATAGTAACCAGTGAATAGTACCCCAGGTGAATATATTAATATTTAATAGGAAAGTTCATATCAATATTCCAATGAAACGATACTGGATGAAGCGCAAAACTTCAAGGATATCCCACTAATTTTAGGGATTATAGAAGTAATACTTACCATAGTAAGTTTAGATTTAAGAATATGAAAAGAAATAACATACGAAACTGCAAATGGATTTTCACACGTCATACGGTACGTAATCCGCGTAGACAGGTTATTCCGACATATTAAAGGATGAATACGAAAAGTAGTATTCCTTATGAATACGAAAGAAATAATATCCCTTACCTTAGTAGAAGGTTGGATACTACAATAGTCTCTTGTGAATCTCAGTGAATTGGTGAGAATGAAAGAAGAATTAAGCTTCTATTTATAGGAGAATGGACCAAATAGTAACTTATTCACGAACGGTCCAGATTGATTTACTATTAGAACGGACGGTCCATATTAATTACTATTAAAACCACAACCGACGGTCCAGATTGATTTACTTTTAAAACCACCACCAACGGTCCAGATTGATTACTTTTAAAACCACAACCGACAGTCCAGATTGATTACTTTTAAAACCACCATCAACGATCCAGATTGATTTACTATTAAAATCACCACCGACGGTCCAGATTGATTTACTATTAAAATCACCACCGACGGTCCAAATTGATTTACTATTAAAACTACCATCAATGGTCCAGATTAATTTACTATTAAAACCACGACCAATGGTCCATATTGATTTAACTTATTACACTTTTGTACCCCTAAAGTTTTCCAAGTTTGCATTATTCCCCTCTAACTTTTGTAATTCAATTATCTTCAATAAACACATTCTTAATACTTCAACAATTATTCATCACTAATATTATAACTCATAATATTTAACAACAAGATCATTCCCAGAAAAGAAGGGGCTTTCCAATAAGGATTTCTCCCTATTGGCGCACAATTAGGTGACCAAGCCTCTCCTCGATAGAACTTTCTAGACATTGTCAATATTGCAAATAATAATATAAATAACTTTGTTGTCTCAATTTTTGATTTAATAATATAAAATATTATGCAGATGATACTGTGCCAATAATTGAATCAAATAACGTGACTATGCAACAATTACTGTAGCAATAATTGAGTAAACTGAGTGGCTTCTTATGTAAGCATCAATAATCAATACCGTGTGCTACTATGCAACCACGCGTATTACTGTACTTTTACCACAAGGTAGTTCAACAGTTAACGGTAAAACTTTTGCAGTTATTTTTATAAAATGATATTTCTGTCTTTTTCTATCTACGACAATACTTCCGTTGTGGGGTCCACTAATGATTATGTCGTCGTATGAATATTCCCTTCTAAAACGAATATTCCCCGACACAACGAATATTTTATATCAACTTGCTTACTTTGCAAACTTTTTAAATATCACCCTTAAATTTAACCTTTTAACAATTTAACCATTTACTAAATAGAATAATAATTATAAGAAAATTAGATACTTTCATTTCATATAATTCGGGGTCTTACATCAAAATTACAACCTCTAAATTCATTATTTTTACTTTTTCTTCACCTTTTGACATTCTTAGCGAAATTAATAACTATGAATTTGTTTTACAATCAAAACAGTATGTTTAAATCATTTTATTTTTGTTTCTTCATGTATTTTCACAATCAACAAACAATTTACAGTTTATTACATGAATTGAGTATCGATTTTGACTCTAAAATAACCTATATCATATATATTTCACTATAATTCGATTTCTTCACTTGTAAACTTATTTCTATGAATTTGATTACTCTAAATCATGAATGAATGATATAAAACATGTTATAACATCCATTAACACATACAAACTCATATTTTCAACAATTATCCACGAAGAATCAATTACAAAGAACTTTTTATATATATAAAAACTAAAACTTTAGAAATTAAAATTATACCTTCAATTTGCTTGTTTAACCAACAAGGATGATTAGCTAGCTTCTTTGATTTCTCAAACTCCTTCCTTCAAACTCACAAACTTCTCTCTTTTTCCTTCTCTATTTTCTATCTCTTTTCTTCTTTTCTCTCATCTATTCTTTCTTTTCTAACTTAACATAAATAAAACAGACGCACACAATAATAATACGTATTAACAAAAAAATCAAAACTAACATAATAATAACTCTACTTAATATATCAGTTATGTTTATTTTAAACTCAAAAGCCACTAAGGCTTGTTTTGCAAAACTAATTAAAAATAAGGACTTAAAATCCTTATGCCTTGTTTGGTAAAACCAAATTAAAACTTCTTTTTGTTTATTTTAATAACTCACTTATTATATAGTTTAATGTCACACTCTATTTAATTAAATTCTAATATTCAAATTTAATTAAATTAAAGCTAATAACAACTTATTGAATCAATTTGCCACATAGTAACATTGTCACAAAATTTTAATTTCCTTATAATTTTATTTAATAAATTAGTACATTACTTTCATTACTAAATTAAATTAAAATAACATTATAACAATTCATTTAATTCTTATTAACTCTCTAATTTAATTATTAAATTAAATTAGAATATTATCACATAATAATTAATTCATCACTCTTTTATTTTAATTAACTTCAAAATATAAAATTACCAATTATCAACTTAATTAATATATTACCTTAATTAAGTTAATTTCCAATAACTCATTAATTATTTATTTAACTAATAAATAATCAAATTAAATAAATATTTATTTAACAATAAACACATCAACTAAAATATTTATTTAAGTCAATAAATATTTAAAATTACAATTAAAAATCTGGATTGTTACATCATTTTCTCCTTACAAGGATTCTGTCCCTAGAATCATAACTCAAAGAATTCATTCGTCACATTCTTCCGTCCTTACAAGGATTCTGTCCCTATAATCGAAGACACAAATCAAACAAATAACTCAGGATATGTCTTCTTTATTTTGTCTTCGAGTTCCCACGTAGCTTCTTCGGCATTTTGGTTCCTCCATATCACCTTCACAGAATGTATTCCTGAGCACTTATTCTTTCATATCAACTATCTGGATAGGAATCTCCTCATAAGATAAATCTTTATCGAACTGTAACGGTTCATACTCGATCACATGTTTGTAATCGGGCTTATACCGTCATAACACCGAAACATGAAAGACATTGTGAACATGTTCTAATTCTGGAGGTAGAGCTACCTCGTAAGCCACTTCACCTACTCTTTGTAGCACCTCAAAAGGGTCCAATAAACCTCGGACTCAGCTTTCCTTTTTTACCAAATCGAATCGTCCCCCTTCCAAGGAGAAACTTTTAGGAAAACAAAATTTCCAACGTCAAATTCGCGATTTTGTCTATGTTAATCAGCATAGTTCTTCTGTCTGTCTTAAGCAGCTACTAATCTTTCCCTGATGATTTTGACAACCTCAGCGGTCTGCTGTACCAGTTTCGGTCTTAACAGTTGACGTTCACCAACTTCATCCTAGCACAATAGAGTTATGCACTTTCTGCCATACAATGCTTCGTAAGGCGGCATGCCAAGGCTCGCGTGGTAACTGTTATTGTAGGTGAATTTAGCCAACGGTAAGTGATCATCCCAGTTTCCTTTGAAATCCATAATTCATGCTCTTAGCATATCTTCAAACGTTTGGATTGTTCATTCGCTTTGGCCTTCTATTTAAGTATGGTACGTCGTACTCATTCTCAACTGTGGTCCCATGCATTCTTGTAGTCTCTTCCAGAAGTTTGATGTGAATTGCGGATCTCTGTCTAACATAATTGACACTGGAACTCCATGTCTTGAAACGATCTCCTTGATGTACAACTTTTCCAACCGATCATGAATGAATATAATCTTTATAGGTAAAAAGTGTGTTAATTTCGTAAACCTATCCACTATCACCCAAATTGCATCGTACCATTTCTAAGTAGTCAGAAGACCTACCACAAAGTCCATTGTGATATGTTCCCACTTCCATTCTTGTATTTCCAATGGTTGAAGTAATCCGTTTGGTCTCTGATGCTCGACTTTGACTTTGACTTTTTGACATGTCAAGCATTTTACGACACATTCTATAACATCTCTTTTCATATTCAGCCACAAGAAATGCTGTTGTAAATCCTAATACATCTTCGTTCTTCCCGGGTGAATTGAATATCTTGAGTTATGAGCTTCAGTCAAGATTTTGTCCTTAATTTTAGGTACTGCTGGAACCCAAATTCTTCCCTCAAACCTTAGTGTGGCATCGATCTTAAACTTCATCTCACTACCCTCGAACACTGTTTCTTTAATTTTCTCACATTCTTCATCTTGTAGTTGCACGTTCTTTACCTTGTCCACTACAGTTGGACCAGCTATCATCTGGAACAATCTTCCATCCAATTCTTTTGGAAGTTTTACTTCCAATTCTAGTTTCGCCATTGTTGAAATAAGCTCCTCATGGGCAGTTAAAAACATCAACTTCTCCTGACCCATTCTAGTCAAGGCATCGGTAACCACATTTGCTTTACCCGGATGATAAAAGGTTTCACAATCATAATCCTTTATCAGCTTTAACCATTGCCTTTGACGCATGTTCGGATCCTTCTGTGTGAAAATATATTTCAGACTTTTATGGTCCGTTTATATCTCATATTTCTTCCCGTAGAGATAGTGTCTCCATATCTTCAGAGAAAATACCACCGCAGCCAACTCTAAATCATGAGTCGGGTATCATTTCTCATAGTCTGTTAGTTGCCTTAATTCATACGCAATGACTTTGCCATTTTGTATAAGCACACATCTTAGTCTTTTATGTGATGCATCACTATACACCACAAAGTTTCATCTATTATCTTGTAATGACAACACAGGTGCCATGCTTAACTTCTTTTTCAAATCTTGAAAACTCTTTTCGCACTTCTCCGTCCAAACAAATTTTACAGCTTTCCTTGTCAAATTCGTTAATAGAGTGGCAATCTTAAAAAAGTCTTGAATAAACTATCTGTAGTAGTCTGCCAATCCCAAGAAACTTCTCACCTCTGATGGTGTCGTTCGTTGTTCCTAATTTATTACAGCTTTAACCCTTGATGGAACCACCAAAATCCCATCTTTGTCAATCACATGCCCAAGAAATTGCACGCATTCTAGCCAGAATTCACACTTAGAGAATTTAGTGTACAAATTTTCCTTTCTTAGCGTCTCTAACGTCAAACGTAAATGTTCTACGTGTTCCTCTTGAGATTTGGAGTTCACTAGGATATCATCAATGAATACCACCACAAACTTATAGAAGAATGGTTTAAACACCTTGTTCATCAAATCCATGAATGTTGCAGGGACATTGGTCAAACCAAAAGACATTATCAGACTCTCGTAGTGTCCATACCGAGTTCAGAATGTTGTCTTTAGTACATGCTCCTTCCTTACCTTTAGTTGATGATACCTACTTCTCAAATCTATCTTCGAGAAGTACTTAGCTCCTTTTAATTGATCAAATAAGTCATCTATTCTTGGCAACAGATTTTTATTCTTAATAGTGACTTTGTTTAATTCCCTATAATCAATGCAAAGACGCATCGACCCATCCTTCTTCTTCATGAATAACATCGGCGCTCCCCATGGTGATACACTAGGCTAAATGTATTTCTTGTCTAGCAGCTCTTGTAGTTATACCATCAGTTCTTTCATCTCTATTGGAGCTATCCTATACTGGGCCTTCGATATCAGAGCAGTCCCTGGTGCTAAATCAATAACGAACTCGATCTCTCTGTCAGGCAAAAGTTTTGGAAAATCCTCTAAAAATACGTTCTCAAAATCTCTAACAACTAGTATCTCTTCTAGTTTCACACCCTTCTTCTGAGTATCGACTATGTAAGCTAAATATCCTACACAACCTTATCTCAATAACTTCTTATCCTGCATAATCGTCTGACATCTTGCTTGTCTAGGCGATTTGCTTGCATCGCATCTTGCACAGTCATATTGAAGGTTCTGGATGTGGGTCTACTTGATGACATTGGTCCAGCAATAGCCAACATACCTCCACTATCACCTCCCTTGTTTCCAGTTACATCTTCATCTTTCTTTTTTGGATACTCACGAGCCAAATGATCCTTCGACCCGTATATGTAGCAAGCATTCTTCTTTGGTTAATGGCAATTCGAAGCAATGTAACCCTCCTGGCCATAGTTAAAGCACACTTATTTACCCCTCAAACACATGCCAGTGTGATTTCTCCCACACGAAGCACACACTTCAAATTTCCTTTTCTGCTGGCTACTCTGCTGACTTCCAATAACACTCATACTCCACTTCCTCTTTGGGTTATTGTTTCCTCCACTACTACCACTATTTTTGCCTTCACTTTCATTCTTCTTCTTTCTCTGTTCCTAATTGTAATTCGTTAAGGTATCACTTCCACCTTCTGCGATAATCGCCTTCTCAAGCACTGCTGCAAAATATCTTTAGCTAAAACATAGAGACTCTACTGTCCAACTAGGGCTTCAGTCCCTGTTTAATTCTTCTTGCCTTGCGCTCGTCTGTGTTAACTTGACATGGCGTAAACCTTGCCAACTCATAAATTTTGCCTCGTATTCTGACACAGTCATCGTACCCTACTTCAGCTCTAGAAACTGAACTTCCATCTGATTCTTTGAGCTTTCTGGAAAATAGGTCTCAAAAAATATTTCTTTAAACGTATCCCAAGCTATCACTCCCTGTCCTCCTCGGGTTTTGTTTTCCTACCATCAGTAGCTGACTTCTGCTTTCAACATGAATGTCATAAAAGTAGTCTTCTGTTCCTCATCGACTCTAGCAATGTCGAACCACCTTGAAATCCTTAAAAGTCGCAGCTTGGTTCTGGTGCTGATTCTGCAATGCTCCCGTTAATAATGCCACCAATTGCTGAACTGGGATAGCATTGGCATCATTATTATTGGTAGACCCCTCAGGGGTTCTTTGTCGTAGTTGACGTCTCAGAGGCATTTTCCTATTAAAATACACTTATTATATTATTATTCATTTCCTTAAGTATTTTCTACTTAACTTGCACATCATAATAGATCATCACATAACACATAACATCTTGAATAAATATTAACATTTTATTCATTCATAATCTTTTAAAGAAACATAGGAATGATAGCATCCCTGCTATCAACATCACTTTCCTGAACTAATAAAGTTTCAGGATAACATCATCATATCCCATTGGTTACATAACACTTGGGATTTACATCTTGTTTATTAATTAATCACACAACAATTACATTCTCTATTATGGCGTTATAAGACGTTGCAGAGCCTTACGACGCTCCTCTTCCATGGTATGGAACATCATTCTACGATCTAACATATACCATGATAATTCTTTAAACTGGGTTGGATAGTACATTACTCGGTCATGAGCTCGGTTCATCGTAATGTGAAAATCACAGTTCATCTCTTCCATCTTGATCTTCTTTTCTTGTACCTCTTCCTCTGCTACATCTTCACGCTGAGAAGCTTTCTCATACACATCTTTAACTCTTGCTCTCTTGGCGAATTCTTCTTTTAAGTTATCCTTCAATTTCACAACCTCCTCCATCAGCTTCTCATTTTCCCCCTCTGTGTGAACCAGCTTCCATTCCACATTGATGAGACATTCATCAAGATCCTGGATCTCATCGTCCTTAGGTGCCATCGAAGTCTAACATTTAGCTACTAGCTCTTCCAACTCCTCGACTCTATCCTGAAGCTCAATGTTACGATCGTATACTTTGTCATACATATGAGCAGCAATAGAGTTTGGTGGAAACTCTTCCTCATCCTCATCCTCATCCGTCTGTGGCAGCTCCATGGGGTCTTCCTCTTCTGTCTCTACCACATCCTCATCATCAGGTATCCCCTCATGCTCTAACTTCGAGGCATAACCAACCTCTATGACCAATAAAGATTACTCCCTTGTCACTCGGGTTTGACTTGATCTCCCAGGGTTGTCACCGGGGTTTGTCTTGATCTCCCGGGGTTGTCACTGAGGTTTGACTTGATCTACCAGGGTTATCATCGGGGTTTAACTTAATCTCCCGGGGTTATCACTGAGGTTTGTTTTGATCTCTCGAGGTTGTCACTGGGGGTTAAATTGATCTCCTGGGGTTATCACAGGCGTGTGACTTGATCTCCCTAGGTTGTCATTGGGGTTTGACTTGATCTCTTGAGGTTGTCATTAGGAGTCTGGTTTGATGATTTCAACTTCTAAGGTTGTCTCTAAAAGATAAACGACGATTCTGCCCTCTTGCATTGTTAGTAGTAGGAATACAAAATCTCGAGTGTCTACAGATGCCCCTCTTTATCATGTTTGTGACACCCCCAAATTCGGGTTACCTGACCCCCGAGTTTGGTGTTCACGATCCATAATATAATATCATTTAACTACCCATTCATATATAAATAGGAATACACAAGTCATTAACATAAGTTGTTAATACATAAGTCCCAGGTTTTCTAACCTTAAATTTACAAACATACCCCTTAGATAAACAAAAAGGGTTTACAATATAACATAATAATAATAATGTTCATTATAACTACTCCAGCATCTTGCCTTTGCCTTTGTTCTTCTTTGACCCGCTGGCCTCTTCGTTCCTAGCTGAAATATTTTATTTATAGAAAGGATGAGCAACAAGTTTGCCCCGCAAGTTAAGACATACAATAAATGTATACGAATTAACAAGAACATACTATCTATTTTGATAGAATGAAACCAAAGTTCGGTGAACTTTGAAATGGCTGAACAAACCGTTAATCAATAATAAGTTTTCTCGTATTCTAGTCAACGTAATAATTTGATAATGAAAGAGTACAACGCTTTCAAAGTTTCTACGATACTCTATTGAATAATCAAGAATTAATTCTACGCAATAACAAAGTGGAATGTTTTCCAGATTTATGCTGAGCGATCACACTAGATCTAGAACTTATTTTCTCGGGTATCTATCAAAGATTTACTTTGATACATACGCAGGTGTATCAGACAACCATATAGATTAAATCATACCCCTCTGCAAGTACTTAGAGACGGCCAACTCCTTGTACCCTATATTATGCATAATACTTAACAGCGCGCAATGGTCAAATATACGACCCAAAATGTTCCCTTTATATAAAAGGTTGTTTTTCTCAGTCTCAAAATCAAGATTTTTGATTTAACAACGAAATACTGTGATTTCAAATTCTATCTACTTATTGATCTAGTCGAAACAATTGGCATCGATCTATCAATAACAATTGATTTCTCTTCTCGTATTTATCAAGTTCTAACAAATGTTCGTCTAGCCAGAATAATTAGCTAAGAAATTTCTCAATATAATTTGACAATAAACAGGAATTATGTATACTGTCAATATTAGTTTCTACAGATATAAATATCCAACAATAGTAATTCTACGAATATATATTTTTCGAATCAGTAATTCAATTTGAATTATTAATCATGCACTAACTGCGAATAATCAACAATAAATTCCCTGGACATGGTATAATTATCAATAATTAACCATTAAAATAATTGAATGAATATAACTTAAGGTTGAGTTAGGAAACTTGCCTTCCGCGTTGATTACAGCTACACAATATAATTAACTGCGTTCGTAAGACCTATAATCAACAATGTTGGTCTCACAATTAGCACAACCATTTATAACACGTAACACTGTATTCTACAGTCAAACTTCTCCTAGGCACATTACCACATAATCACATTAGTGTTTATAACCTATATAAACACTTATCCAGCTTAACTATTTCGGTCTAGTTGGATTTCGGTCCATTCTCGGTGTTCTGGTCATCTTATCCGACAATTAACACATTGACTGTCAATCAAACTTGGTCTCTAAGCTTCAATATTATTTTATATAAGTCAAATATTGTTTTTAATATTTTCCGGAAGCTTTTAATAATTTATAAACAATTATTATAATTTATAATAATTTTTTAAACACTTAAATCATTTTTAAATGATTTAATTATCAAATAATCTTATCATTATTAATATTTAATAATATAAAAATATTAATAACATTCTTCTCAAAATATTAAAGTTATTATTAATAACTTAAAATATTTTTAAATCATCAATATTCTACTTAAATGATTTTTAAAGTAATTAAAATTATTTTTAAATCATCACCATTAATATTTAAATATTAATAAAATTATTATCAAAATATTAAAAGTCATTAATTATAACTTAAAATATTTTTCTCATTTTTAAATGATTTTTAAATCAATAAAATCACTTTTAATTCATTTATTTAATATAATAATTAAATAAATCTAATATCATTAATATTAATTTATTAATGAGAATTCTCCAAAAATATTGAAATATATATTTTATAATTCAAAATATTTTCTAACACTTAATTCTTATTTAAAATAATTTTTCATAATATTAAATTATTTTTCTATAATTTATTTAATACACTAATTAAATAAATTAAATACTTTTAATATTTAAATAATTATAAATTAATCAAGAAAAATATTCCAATTGGTCAGAAATTATTTTTCATAATTTAAATTAATTTTTAAAACCATTTTTGGTAATTTTTAGAATTTATTTCTATTTTTAAATAATTTCCGGAATATTCAGAAAATAAAATAATTAAAATCGTCGCTAATAGCCTTTAGCGACACTTGTCTGTTGCCTTTGGTGTTCTTGGCTCAAGAACACTGACAAAGTCAGTGTTCAAGGTGCAAGGTTTGACCGGCCTTAATTCGCTTCTCGAATCTGCTATGGTCAATTTAAGACTTCGATGTTATAGCATGTACGTAATACTACAAGATCCTGCTATCAATTTGGTCGTGCTACTTCTCATCAAGGAGATCTGAATCTCCAAAAGTACTGACAACTTGTTCCTGGGTTTTCTGGGTTGCCCATAAACCCAGGCAGTTTCGAGTACTAACTTTGATGCTCGATTATCTATGAGTTCTGTTCATTATTTAGGTAATCTAATGGTCCAAATGTATACTCCTTGCATCAAGGAACAACACTATATCAAAAGATCAAATAAACAAAAACCACATCACAAGTTAAATCACGGTCAATGGCTGTCAGAATCAAGGCTCTTACAGTTTATGGAAAATCCCAGAAATGCAAAGCGTGATCGAATGGTCAGGTTTGACCAGTAATTACTTTCCATATGTTTATGATATAAGTGATATTAAAGGATAGATCTATTGTCCACATAATCAGCTATATTTATGATACAACAACAACATAATAACACAAAAGCACGGACAGATCTAGAAGATTAAAATCGTTGTCAGACGCTGGTAATGGCCTTATGGGTTACCCAGATTCGGCCTGGTCATGCCCGATCAACGAGTTTTGACCGATTATATCTTCCAATCCAGACATCACATGATACTGATTCCACTTGCAGCTCAAAGACAACGTTCCAGGCTACTTGTAACAACTCTAAAACCACAAAAATAGTAAACAAAGAAAGATCTAGAGCGACTGACATTTCTTGTCAGACCACTGAAAAAGTTTAAGAACAGATTTTGAAAAACATCCTTTTAAAGCATTTTGATGCTATGGATCTATGTTATATCAACATAGATCAACATAAAACATCTTCTAGCATGAATCTAAACACTTAAACAGAAAATTTTTCTTAGCAATAAAGATCAAAATAAAAATTAGGTCTATACCTTTTCTTGACAAATCTTAGATCTTGGCTCTCCAATCTGAACTTGATGTTCCAGGAGGCTACTTAGTGACTGATTTACTTAAAAATTTCGGAGGTTGGGAAAGAGAGAGAGAGTTTGTTGAGAGTAAGATAGCAACTTAGCCAACTTTAGTAACTTTCTCTCTCTTAATCTCTTATAATCATTTGGTGCAATGAATCTAAGCATGCTAGGTGTCCATTTGGATAAGATTGGAGCTTATTTCTAGCACATGGGATAAACCTTAAGTGATGACTCACTAGATTTGCAAATCTTTTTACTAAAAATCTAAGAAAAAGGGTATTTTGGACTTTGTACACATAATTTTAATGGCATACTTGGAATTTACCAAATTCTTAGGGTTTAACCCTTAGAGTTTTTACCCTAAGGTTTTAATCCTTAGGTTTTACACCCTTAACTTCTAGGATTTTCTAAATTAGGACTTTAAAAATAGAAAATCAAGATTTCAAAAATATAATTGGTGTTTCCTAATTATATTACAAGTTTACTAAACACATTAATGTTTACTAATCACTTTATGACTTACTAATTAAGATTAGAGTTTCCTAATTAGGGGATTCCCGAATTAAATTTTAGGGTTTTTCGACTTTCGGTTAGGGTTCCTAACTACGCGTTAGGGTTTTTAATCTTGAGATTAGCGTTTCTAATCCCTTACTAGGGTTTACTAATATTGTACCCTACCCGATCAATCATTGATCAATAATATCATACAGTACAAACACGCATTCATCATATATAATTATTTTAATTATATATATATATATATATATTATCGAATCCCTTTCCATAAATTAGGACTAGAGTTTCTAAAGCTGTTAAGCACAACTCTACTCTAAATTTATTAGTCAATACACAAATTGACCTTCTCGAGACTCGTATCACCGATACATGTCACTAAATTGATAATCAATATTAATATTAAAAAAAATTTATTCGTAAAATTTTGAATATTCGAAATCCCGGGTTATCACATTCACCCCTCCTTAAAATGATTCCGTCCTCGGAATCACCGCTTTCTTATTCCCTACAATCTTTTAAAGTTATATCATCAATTCATTTTTATCAACACAATATTCATTTGTGTTTCAAATTCTAATCTGTGACTTAAATTTATAAGAGAAAACAGTTCATAGAAATATCTAACTCGTATTACACGCATAATTAAATTTCTAAACGAAATCGTTACCTGCTGCGACGTCCTGAGTAGCTACTGCATCCTGCGCCGTCATGTTGAATGTACGGGCTGTTGGTCTTCCTGGTTGTGTAGGTCCTCGAATTGCCAATGTTCCACCACCGGGTCCCTTGCTGACACTTTCCTTCTCCGCATTCTTCTTCGGACAGTTCCGAACTAAATGATCAGTTGATCCGCATGGAAAGCAACCTTGATTTTTCTTTGGATTGAAGCAATTGGGCGACATGTGCCCCTATTGTTCGCAATTATAGCAAACTCCCTTCTTCTTCAGACAAACTCCTGCATGGTTCTTCTCACAATTCGAACATGGTTCCCTCCCTTTCCTATTATCTTCTGTCTTGCCTCCTGATTGGGTATTCTCACTCCACTTCCTTTTGTTAGGGTTACTTCCACCACTGCTTTCACCTTCATTTGTCTTCTTCTTCTTATCTTGATGAAATCGAGACGCAGCTTCGCTCCCTCATTCGGCAATTAATGCTTTCTCCATCAAAGCCACGAAAGTATTGATCTGTAATACTGCTACCTTGTTGAATATCCCTGGCTTCAGTCCGTTCTCAAATCTTCTCGCTTTTCTTGCTTCTGTGTCCACCTGACGAGGTGCAAATCTTGCCAACTCGTGGAATTTGGCAGCATATTCAGATATCGACATGTTCTCCTGCTTCAGTTCTAAGAATTTGACTTCCATCCTGGATTGCATACTTGGTGAGAAGTAGTTTTCAAAGAACAACTCCTTGAATCTTGTCCACAACACCACCGCTGTACCAGCTCTCGTTTGGTTAGTCTCCCACCAGTAATTAGCTTCTCCCATCATCAGATAAGTTACAAAAGTCGTCTTTTGCTCTTCCGCCACTCGCGCAATGACGAATGCTTTCTCCATCTCCTTTACCCAAGTTTGGGCTTCAATCGGATATGTGGTTCCCTTGAATTCCGGCGGTCTTACCGATTTAAAATCCTTAAAGTTAGCCAATCTATCAGCTGGTTGTTCTCTCTCTCCTCCTCTTCCTGCAGGAGCCCTATTCTCCATAGCTTGGGCTATCATATCCGCAAAGTTTTGCATCGGGTCAGCTTAACCTCCTTCGTTGTTCACTGATTGTTTTTCTCGTTGGTTTCGATTCTGTCGTCTAGGCGACATTATATGATTTAAATAAAAATCTTGTATTAATTCTCTTTCTCTATACAAATTCTTAACACAATAAGAATTCAACACATAATTCTCATATAGTTGCATATTTATTCAAATAGCACATAGTACTTACCACATATTACTATTCCTTTTTAAATCATAACAAGATTAACAACACAACTTTACACAAAAAGTTGTTATCCTCCATTCACACACAGTTATTACCAGTTCGTCAAACTTACCACACTTATGAGTTCAGGAACTTTTCATAATTATATGAGTGTATGAACTTATCCTAGTCAGACCTTTGGCGTCCATTCGCTGAGGGGTTCAAAACATTTCATATAATTATGAGTCATTAACTTACCATAAGTATGAGTTTTAAGAACACACAAATTAATCTTAATCTTATATTCATATAGAAAATAAATATTTCATTCATAATATATATATATATATATATATATATATATATATATATATATATATATATATATATATATTTACATATGCTTAAATATCGTTCTCGATATTACAACACTTAATATCATAAACTTCTACCCAAAAGATACTATTACATATATCTAAGTTATCTACCGACCACTCCCTTCACCAGTCTTCTTCTTGGTGGGACACTTACTGAATCCGTGACCTGTCTGCCCACATATAAAACACTTCCTCAAATTCGGCTTAGGACAATGTAGAGAAATATGTCCTTCCTGCTTGCAGTTGAAGCATACATTCTTCCACATCATGCATTCTCCCGCGTGAGTCTTCCCACACTTGCTACAGACTTGTTTCTTCTTTGGGCCTGACTTTTCAGAATTAGGGTTGTCGTTGTCCCTCTTCCTCTTATTCTTGCCTTTCTGCTACTTGATGGTTCCTTCAGTCGATCCACCACCTTCAGCCTTCATTCTGTCCACCTGTGCCTTGAGCTCGTTCCGTTCTTCAGTCATTTCGCGTAATGCTCGCTCTGTCTTCCACAACTCCTCTAGAAGAAACACTTTACTTCGGAGTTCCTGGACTTCTGCAGATAGCTGATCTTGTTCTCCAACTTTGATCTTATTCTTTAAATCCACCTTAGCTAGCTCAGACTCTGCCTCCTCATCTCCACTCAGATACATCTCGGGATAATCGTCATGATCGCACCCAAGATTAACCATTGGTTCATCTTCTTCCACCTTCTCCACTGTTCTCTTTGCGCAGGCACCTTGGCTTCTGGCACCGGTGCAACAGCCGCTAGCATCTCCGCACTCTTTTCACCTTCTCCATACCTCCTACAATCAGTTTAAACAACATGATTAGTACTTCACCAGTACAATATTCTCACACTATGTGTCCACATATCTCACTATTGATGTACTTCGACGATCCCTCACTTAGAACTCTAAATGAGTTCTCTCTATTTTGTGTATGATTATAATCCTAGGGTTTTCCCCTACCCCACTTAAGGTTTATAACCTACAGCACTTCTACCAACTTGTGACACCTTGGTCACTACAGCTCTGATACCAACCCGTGACACCTTGGTCACTACAGCTTTGATACCAACCTGTGACACCCCCAAATCCGGGTTACGAGTTTGGTGTTCACGATCCATAACATAATACCATTTAACTACCCATTCATATATAAATAGGAATGCACAAGTCATTAACATAAGTTGTTAATACATAAGTCCCAGGTTTGCTAACCTTAAATTTATAAACATACCCCTTAGATAAACAAAAAGGGTTTACAATACAACATAATAATAATAATGTTCATTATAACTACTCCAGCATCTTGCCTTTGCCTTTGTTCTTCTTTGACCTGCTGGCCTCTTCGTTCCTAGCTGAAATATTTTATTTATAGCAAGGATGAGAAAAAAGTTTGCCCCGCAAGTTAAGATATACAATAAATGTATACAAATTAACAAGAACAGACTATCTATTTTGATAGAATGAAACCAAAGTTCGGTGAACTTTGAAATGGTTGAACAAACCGTTAATCAATAATAAGTTTTCTCGTATTCTAGTCAACGCAATAATTTGATAATGAAAGAGTACAACGCTTTCAAAGTTTCTACGATACTCTATTGAATAATCAAGAATCAATTCTACGCAATAACAAGTTGGAATGTTTTCCATATTTATGCTGAGCGATCACACTAGTTCTAGAACTTATTTTCTCGGGTATCTATCAAATATTTACTTTCATACATACGCAGGTGTATCAGATAACCATAAAGATTAAATCATACTGTGATGCCCCCAAAATTAGGTATACATCACCCATCTTGGGTCGTCAGATACAAAGTACAGAATACAAATACAACTTACTAATACAACTGTCGTGTACAATACGACAAAACATAAACTGCGAGTTTGAGTACAAATATTATCTTCTAGAGAGTATTCATACTCAAAAGGAGTCCTCATTACATTTATTAACACATTATTACATAGAATAGTGAGGACTACTAACTAATACTATCATTCGAACCATTACTCCGTTCCCCGACTTGCCCTAGCTACGTTCTCATTTCCTGAAGAGAACAGTGAAAGAAAGGGTGAGCTCAACTAGCCCAGTAAGAAATATTATGACTAAGATAATGCAGAATAAATTATCATTAGCCTTCAACAATGTTAAACTGATAAAATATAATAGACATCAAGTTTAACTGTAGCGGAACAAGCAATCCATTAAGAGAGTCAAGTAGAAAATAAACTCTACTATCTTTTATGATTTAAAAGATTTTCCAACACTGTGATCGCTAGGACTCAGCTTAATAAAATAATCCACATCATCGAATCACCCCTGCACTACGGCCAAGGATATTCGTATATTCATTAATGGTCATGATCATGCCAACAACTGTCCATCAATGCACTACGGGCCAATGAGGACTTTTACCACATCATTTGTAACATTACGGTCATGATTACACCGAATAATCCCTGGTAATAATCATACCAAGTTCATCTATGCACTACAGGCCACAGATGACTTTTAACAGAATATAAACATGAAGATGATGACAATGATATAAGAATTCAATAAAACAAGTTCAAGAATTAATTTATCCAAGAATTAACAACGTCCAAATTGTCAACATGATACTGCTTTGTGGAGTAAAATTCAAGAATGATCAGGAGAATATTTTCATGAATAGATACTAGATGAAGCGCAAATGTCAAGGATATTCCACAAATTTTATGGAGTATAGAAGTCAAAACTTAACCAACTGAGTATAATAAAGAATGAAATAACAAAAGAAATCACCATGCATGCGATAGATCGCACAGACAGGTTATTCCAATAGAATAATAAATAATGGAACCAGGTCCGGCGTAAACGCACAGACAGGATATTCCGACAGAATAATAAATAATGGAACCAGGTCCGGTGTAAAACACACAGACAGAATGTTCCAACAGAATAATAATAAAAACGGAAACAGGTCCGGTGTAAAACACACAGACATGATATTCCAACAGAATAATAATAAAAACGGAACCAGGTCCGGTGTAAAACACACAGACAGAATGTTCCAACAGAATAATAATAAAAACAGAACCAGGTCCGGTGTAAAACACACAGACAGGATGTTCCAACAGAATAATAGAAGAATGTCACCAAGTATAGGGTAGACCGCGTATACAGGTTATTCCAACAGAATAATAAGAAATGGAATAACAACAGTTCTCTTCATGAATAAGAAAGAATAACACCCCTTACCGTTTTAAAGACGAGCTGAAATAAGGAAATAGTTAAGTAGCAGAATACTCTTCTTCTCTCTCTCTATAGTTTCTCTCTATAGTTCCTCTCTCTAGAGTTCAGTGAATTCGTAAGAAATAATGAAGGAATGAGCTGCTATTTATAGAAAAATAGAATGCATAGTAACTAATCCATGAACGGTCCAGATTGATTACTTTAATCTGACAGTCCATATTTAAAGAAAAATCTTTTAAATAAAATATAATATATTCTATTTATAGAATAACTTTAATAAAGTATTCTGTTTTATATAAAAAGATGTTTCTGTTTTATTACGTTAATAATACGAATAAAACAAAACGTCATTATCGCTAAATAATTCATATTATTAACTGACAATAATTGAATCAAACTGAGTGACTTCTCACATAAGCATTAATAATCAATACCGTGTGCTACTATGCAACCACACGTATTACTGTACTTTTACTACCGAGTAGTTCAACAGTAACAATGGTAAAATTTCCACCGTTATTTTTAATAAAATATTTTTGTCATTTTCTCAATCCGACAATAATTCCGGTGTGGGGTCCACCAATGATTGTGTCGTTGTACGAATATTTCCTGTTAAAACGAATATTCCCCGACCAATCGAATATTATATAACAACTTTCGTACTTTGCAAAATTTATAAATATTACCCACAACTATAACATTATATCAAATTAACTCCATAATATTCAAAAATGATATTTATAGAAAATTCATCTTTATTTATAAAAGTTGGGTCTTAAAACCTCCCCTTCTTATGAAATTTCGCCCTCGAAATTAGGGTACGTACCTGGTATATCGAAGAGGTAAGGATACCTTGATTTCATTTCAGATTCTAACTCCCAAGTCATTTCCTCAACATCGTGGTTTCTTCACAAAACTTTGACTTGAGGTATAACCTTGGAGCGTAGAATATGTTCCTTCTTATCCAAGATTTGAACAGGAACTTCTTCATACGTCAAATCCTCCGCTATTTCGTCCGGTTCTAACTCAATAATGTGGTTCGGGTCTTCCACATATTTGCGTAACATGGATATGTGAAAAACGTTATGAACACGAGACATACTTGGCGGTAAAGCGAGTCTATAAGCCACAGTTCCTACTCGATCGAGGATTAAAAATGGACCGATGAATCGAGGATTGAGCTTTCCTCTCTTTCCAAATCTCGTAACTCCTTTCCATAGAGCAACACGTAAGAACACATGATCTCCTACATCAAATTCCACGTCCTTTCGATGAAGATCATCATAACTCTTTTGTCGATCTTGTGAGGTTTTTATACGTTGTCGAATCGTTTGAATCTTTTCTGTAGTCATACGTACCAACTCCGGTCCCAACAACGTTGCTTCACTCACCTCATCCCAGCATACTGGAGAACGACATTTTCTTCCATACAATGCTTCGAATGGAGCCATGCCAATACTTGCTTGCTAACTATTGTTGTAGGAAAACTGCACCAATGGTAAGAACTTGTCCCAACTTCCCTTGAAGTCAAAGACACAGAGTCTTAATAAATCTTCTAGAGTTTGAATAGTCCTCTCTGATTGTCCGTCCGTCTGAGGATGATATGCCGAACTAAATCGTAATTCTGTGCCCATAGCTTTTTGTAAACTAACCCAAAATCGTGAAGTGAATCTTGGGTCTCGATCAGAAACTATGGATACTGGCATACCATGCATTCTTACAATCTCGTTTATGTACATACGAGCAAGACGTTCAAGTGTATAAGTTTCTCGTATCGGTAAGAAATGAGCAGACTTGGTCAATCTATCAACAATGACCCAAATCGCATCAATACCTTGAGAAACCCTAGGAAGACCGGTAACGAAATCCATGGTAATGTGCTCCCACTTCCATTCTGGAATTTCAAGTGGTTGCAATGGACCTTTTGGTACTTGATGCTCCGCTTTGACTCGTTGACAAGTTAGACACCTTGAGATAAACAATGCTATCTCTCTCTTCATATTGCTCCACCAAAATTTATGACGAAGATCATGATACATTTTGGTACTTCCAGGATGGATTGCAAACGGTGTGTTGTGCACCTCCATCATGATTGCATACTTTAAATCAGGGTTGTTAGGAACACAAAGTCTGGAGTTGACTCGAAGTATTCCTTCTTCATCGATTCTTGCTTCCGGCATTACACCTTCTTGCACTTTCTTCCTCATACGCATCAGCTCCAGGTCTGTAGCTTGAGCAGCTTTAACTTTATCGATTAAAGTCGGTTCTACTCGTATATTCGTCATCATCACATGGGTCCCTGGAGTCTTTAACTCTATCTCCATCCTTTGCAAATCACACAAAATGGGCCTTTGTGTTGACAATATCGCACTCGTACTTGCATATGATCTTCTACTCAATGCGTCAGCTACCACATTCGCTTTTCCAGGATGATATTGAATGGTATGATCATAATCTTTCAACAGTTCAAGCCAACGTCGTTGTCGCATATTGAGTTCCTTTTGAGTGAAGAAATATTTAAGGCTTTTATGATCCGTAAAGATCTCCACCTTCTCCCCATACAAGTAATGCCTCCAAATTTTAAGTGCAAAGACAACAGCTGCCAACTCTAGATCATGAGTAGGATAATTCCTCTCATATTCCTTGAGTTGTCTTGATGCATAGGCTATGACTTTTCCATGTTGCATGAGAACGCATCCCAACCCTTTGCTCGAAGCATCACTGTAGATGACAAATCCCTCCGAGCCAGATGGTATTGTTAGAACAGGTGCTGAAATGAGTCTCCTCTTAAGTTCTTGAAAACTCTGCTCACATTCTTCGCTCCAACCGAACTTTGTATCTTTCTGAGTCAGCTGAGTTAATGGAGTAGCGATTCGAGAAAATCCTTCCACGAATCTCCGATAATAACCAGCCAGACCAAGAAAGCTACGCACTTCGGTCACTGATTTAGGTTGCTCCCAGCTTTGAATAGCTTCAATCTTTGCCAGGTCAACCGATATTCCACGACTTGATATTACGTGCCCAAGGAATGCTACCTCTTCTAGCCAGAACTCGCATTTCTTCAACTTGGCATAAAGTTTGTATTCACGAAGCTTTTGGAGTACCAACCTCAAGTGTTGCTCATGATCTTCACGGCTTTTGGAATAAACAAGGATGTCATCGATAAAGATGACCATAAAGTGATCCAAATATTCCTTGAATACCCTGTTCATCATATCTATGAAGGCAGCAGGAGCATTAGTCAATCCAAAAGACATAACTAAGAATTCATAATGCCCATACCGAGTTCTGAAGGCAGTCTTTGGAATATCCTCAGTTCTAACCTTCAGCTGATGATATCCAGAACGAAGATCGATCTTTGAAAAGAATTGTGCTCCTTGCAACTGGTCAAACAGGTCATCAATACGTGGCAATGGGTACCTATTTTTGATGGTGACATGATTCAACTCCCGATAATCAATACAAAGTCGCATACTCCCATCTTTCTTCTTCACGAACAGAACAGGAGCACCCCAAGGAGAAGTACTAGGACGAATAAAACCAATGTCTAACAATTTCTGCAGTTGGGTCTTTAACTCTTGAAGTTCAATAGGAGCCATTCGATATGGGGCTTTGGAAATGGGTTTTATACCAGGTTCAAGGTTGATACAAAATTCAATTTCACGCTCTGGGGGTAGGCCAGGAAGTTCTTCGGGAAATACGTCAGGAAATTTATTAACAACAGAAATATCATTTAAAGCTGACGTATTTTTGTTTAGATCTGTGACATGAGCTAAGAAAGCTTGACATCCGTTTTTCAATAAACGAATAGCTTTATGGCTTGAGATGACAGCGATTGATTTTAATGGTTTGGTTGCTTGAATTCGCATAATAGGTTGATTAGGAATATGAAAGCTAACAACCTTACGAAAACAATCAATTTTTGCATAATGAGTAGTTAATCAATCAATCCCTAGAATCACGTCAAATGCAAGTATTTTTAATGAAATAAGATCGACAGGTAATGTGTGGGTACCAACTTGAACCAAACAAGACTTATAAACCGTGGATGTAATGAAGGTTTCTCCCAATGGGGTTTCAACTGCTAAGTCAAAGTCTAATTTCTCCGGAATCAAATTTAATCGATGAGCGCAAGTAGGAGAAATAAAAGAATGGGTAGAACCGGTATCAAATAAAGTATAGACTTCGTTAGAGTTTATGATAAGCTTACCCGTGATGACCTCATTCGGGTTCCTTGCTTTTTGGGAGTTCATAATAAACGCTCTCCCTTGCACAACCGGTTTTGACTTTTCTGGGACGGCCTTTGGTGCCTCCATCCTAGCTGAATTTGTCTTCAGTAAACGACAAAATCGGGCTAAATGACCTTCTCTTCCACAATTATAACATGCTTTGGACGACATCGCGTAGTTTGGACTGATGTGCCCCTCCCCTCCGCATTTGAAACATATGATAGGTGGTCGTTCTCCTTCCTTAACAACGGGTGCTGGTGCTGACGTCTTTCCATCATTGTTGAATCTCCTCTTCTTGAAATGCCCATACTTATTGTTTTGGCCCTGATTACCACCGAAGTGGTTACCATTTCTGGCCTGTTGATTCCCTCCACGCTTGTTGTCACCGCTTCGATGACTGCTTTCACTGGTATTATCATTTTGCCGGCTGCTCTCTTTTGGTTGCGTTGTCTCGTTATCGCGTTCCACCAACTGAGCCCTATTTACAACATCTGAATACAAACACAGTTTATGAGAAACAAGGTGTTGACGTATCTCCGGCTTCAAACCTCTTAAAAACATCCGCGTCATTCTTTCTTCATTATCCACCAGGTGGGACGCAAACCGGGATAACTCCACAAATTTTGCCTCGTACTGCGACACGGTCATATTATTCTGCTCCAATTTGATAAACTCCACCTCCTTCATATGACGAATACTCTCGGGAAAGTATTTGTCGTTAAACAGCTCTTGGAACTTCTCCCAAGACATCTTCAGTGCGGCAGGTTGAGTACGCTTTATCGATTCCCACCAGTAATCTGCCTCTCCTCGCAACATAAAGGCGGCAAAGGGAACCTTTTGCCCCTCGGAGCAACCCAAGACATCAAATATCTTGGTGATCTGCTTTATCCATGTTTCAGCTACAAGTGATTTGGGTTCTCCCTTAAACTCCGGTGGTCCCAGCTCCTTAAATTGCTTAGCGGTGACCGCCTGAGAGTTTCCAGTATTTCCACCTACGTTGTGGACAGGAGCCGCTTTCACCTGTTGTTGCATGAATTGCATAAAACCTCTGAACATTCCATCATTCATCATCTGGTCAGTGTTGTTGTTTGCATGAGGATTGCCACCTTCCTGATGCACATTATCCTGATTATTGATATGTGGTGAATCAACAGTCGCCTGTGCTCCATTGCTATTCTCAACATTCTCAGATGCCATTTTCAGATACTGCCACAAAATAAAAATTAATTGATATGTCATATTTTATCCTTATATTATGACCGACCAATTAAATACCATGCAAATAAACTTAGGTAGGTCATACTAGCGAAGGAATTCCCCGTCTCTCCCCTTCTAGTTCTATTCTCGTATCTTAGCCAGGGATCATATCCCTAAGCTCTGATACCAACTGTGACGCCCCCAAAATTAGGTATACATCACCCATCTTGGGTCGTCAGATACAAAGTACAGAATACAAATACAACTTACTAATACAAATGTCGTGTACAATACGACAAAACATAAACTGCGAGTTTGAATACAAATATTATCTTCTAGAGAGTATTCATACTCAAAAGGAGTCCTCATTACATTTATTAACACATTATTACATAGAATAGTGAGGACTACTAACTAATACTATCATTCGAACCATCACTCCGTTACCCGACTTGCCCCAGCTACGTTCTCATTTCCTGAAGAGAACAGTGAAAGAAAGGGTGAGCTCAACTAGCCCAGTAAGAAATATTATGACTAAGATAATGCAGAATAAATTATCATTAGCCTTTAACAATGTTAAACTGATAAAATATAATAGACATCAAGTTTAACTGTAGCGGAACAAGCAATCCATTAAGAGAGTCAAGTAGAAAATAAACTCTACTATCTTTTATGATTTAAAAGATTTTCCAACACTGTGATCGCTGGGACTCAGCTTAATAAAATAATCCACATCATCGAATCACCCCTGCACTACGGCCAAGGATATTCGTATATTCATTAATGGTCATGATCATGCCAACAACAGTCCATCAATGCACTACGGGCCAATGAGGACTTTTACCACATCATTTGTAACATTACGTTCATGATTACACCGAATAATCCCTGGTCATAATCATACCAAGTCCATCTATGCACTACAGGCCACAGATGACTTTTAACAGAATATAAACACGAGGATGATGATAATGATATAAGAATTCAATAAAACAAGTTCAAGAATTAATTTATCCAAGAATTAACAACGTCCAAATTGTCAACATGATACTGCTTTGTGGAGTAAAATTCAAGAACCAGGTCCGGTGTAAAACACACAGACAGGATGTTCCAACAGAATAATAGAAGAATGTCATCAAGTATAGGGTAGACCGCGTATACAGGTTATTCCAACAGAATAATAAGAAATGGAATAACAACAGTTCTCTTCATGAATAAGAAAGAATAACACCCCTTACCGTTTTAAAGACGAGCTGAAATAAGGAAGTAGTTAAGTAGCAGAATACTCTTCTTCTCTCTCTTTATAGTTTCTCTCTATAGTTCCTCTCTCTAGAGTTCAGTGAATTCGTAAGAAATAATGAAGGAATGAGCTGCTATTTATAGAAAAATAGAATACATAGTAACTAATCCATGAACGGTCCAGATTGATTACTTTAATCTGACGGTCCATATTTAAAGAAAAATCTTTTAAATAAAATATAATATATTCTATTTATAGAATAACTTTAATAAAGTATTCTGTTTTATATAAAAAGATGTTTCTGTTTTATTACGTTAATAATACGAATAAAACAAAACGTCATTATCGCTAAATAATTCATATTATTAACTGACAATAATTGAATCAAACTGAGTGACTTCTCACATAAGCATTAATAATCAATACCGTGTGCTACTATGCAACCACACGTATTACTGTACTTTTACTACCGAGTAGTTCAACAGTAACAATGGTAAAATTTTCGTCGTTATTTTTAATAAAATATTTTTGTCGTTTTTTCAATTCGACAATAATTTCGTTGTGGGGTCCACCAATGATTCTGTCGTTGTACGAATATTCCCTGTTAAAACGAATATTTCCCGACCAATCGAATATTATATAACAACTTTCGTACTTTGCAAAATTTATAAATATTATCCACAACTATAACATTATATCAAATTAACTCCATAATATTCAAAAATGATATTTATAGAAAATTCATCTTTATTTATAAATGTTGGGGTCTTACACATACCCCTCTGCAAGTACTTAGAGCCGGCCAACTCCTTGTACCCTATATTATGCATCATACTTAACAGCGCGCAATGGTCGAATATACGACCCAAAATGTGTCCTTTATATAAAAGGTTGTTCTTCTCAGTCTCAAAATCAAGATTTTTGATTTAACAACGAAATACCGTGATTTCAAATTCTATCTACTTATTGATCTAGCCGAAACAATTGGCATCGATCTATCAATAACAATTGATTTCTCTTCACATATTCATCAAGTTCTAACAAATGTTCGTCTAGCCAAAATAATTAGCTAAGACATTTCTCAATATAATTTGACAATAAACAGGAATTATCTATACTGTCAATATTAGTTTCTACAGATATAAATATCCAACAACAGTAATTCTACGAATATATATTTTTCGAATCAGTAATTCAATTTGAATTATTAATCATGCACTAACTGCGAATAATCAACAATAAATTCCCTAGACATGATATAATTATCAATAATTAACCATTAAAATAATTGAATGAATATAACTCAAGGTTGAGTTAGGAAACTTGCCTTCCGCGTTGATTACAGCTACACAATATAATTAACTGCGTTCGTAAGACCTATAATCAACAATGTCGGTCTCACAATTAGCACAATCATTTATAACACGTAACACTGTATTCTACAGTCAAACTTCTCCTAGGCACATTACCACATAATCACATCAGTGTTTATAACCTATATAAACACTTATCTAGTTTAACTATTTCGGTCTGGTTAGATTTCGGTCCATTCTCGGTGTTATGGTCACCCTATCCGATAATTAACACATTGACTGTCAATCAAACTTGGTCTCTAAGCTTCAATATTATTTTAGATAAGTTAAATATCGTTTTTAATATTTTTCGGAAGCTTTTAATAATTTATAAATAATTATTATAATTTATAATAATTTTTCAAACACTTAAATCATTTTTAAATGATTTAATTATCAAATAATCTTATCATTATTAATATTTAGTAATATAAAAATATTAATAACATACTTGTCAAAATATTAAAGTTATTATTAATAACTTAAAATATTTTTAAATCATCAATATTCTACTTAAATGATTTTTAAAGTAATTAAAATCATTTTTAAATCATCACCATTAATATTTAAATATTAATGAAATTATTGTCAAAATATTAAAAGTCATTAATTATAACTTAAAATAATTTTAAAATATTTTTCTCATTTTTAAATGATTTTTAAATCAATAAAATCACTTTTAATTCATTTATTTAATATAATAATTAAATAAATCTAATATCATTAATATTAATTTATTAATGTGAATTCTCCAAAAATATTGAAATATATATTTTATAATTCAAAATATTTTCTAACACTTAATTCTTATTTAAAATAATTTTTCATAATATTAAATCATTTTTTTCTAATTTATTTAATACACTAATTAAATAAATTAAATACTTTTAATATTTAAATAATTATAAATATTAAAGAAAAATATTCCAATTGGTCAGAAATTATTTTTCATAATTTAAAATAATTTTTAAAACCATTTTTGGTAATTTTTAGAATTTATTTCTATTTTTAAATAATTTCCGGAATATTCAAAAAATAAAATAATTAAAACCGTCGCTAATAGCCTTTAGCGACACTTGTCTGTTGCCTTTGGTGTTCTTGGCTCAAGAACACTGACAAAGTCAGTGTTCAAGGTGCAAGGTTTGACCGGCCTTAATTCGCTTCTCGAATCTGCTATGGTCAATTTAAGACTTCGATGTTATCGCATGTAAGTAATACTACAAGATCCTGCTATCAATTTGGTCATGCTACTTCTCATCAAGGAGATTTGAATCTCCAAAAGTACAGACAAATTGTTCCTGGGTTTTCTGGGTTGCCCAGAAACCCAGGCAGTTTCGAGTACTCACTTTGATGCTCGATTATCTATGAGTTCTGTTCATTATTTAGGTAATCTAATGGTCCAAATGTATACTCCTTGCATCAAGGAACAAACTACATCAAAAGATCAAATAAACAAAAACCACATCACAAGTTAAATCACGGTCAGAGGCTGTCAGAATCAAGGCTCTTACAGTTTCTGGAAAATCCCAGAAATGCAAAGCGTGTTCGAATGGTCAGGTTTGACCACTAATTACTTTCCATATGTTTATGATATAAACGATATTAAAGGATAGATCTATTGTCCACATAATCAGCTATATTTATGATACAACAACAACATAATAATACAAAAACACGGACATATTTGGAAGATTAAAATCGTTGTCAGACCCTGGTAATGGCCTTCTGGGTTACCCAGATTCGGCCTTGTCATGCCCGGTCAACGGGTTTTGACCGATTATATCTTCCAATCCAGACATCACATGGTACTGATTCCACTTGCAGCTCAAAGACAACGTTCCAGGCTACATGTAACAACTCTAAAACCACAAAAATAGTAAACACGGAAAGATCTAGAGCGACTGACATTTCTTGTCAGAACACTAAAAAAGTTCAAGAACAGATTTTGAAAAACATCCTTTTAAATTATTTTGATGCTATGGATCTATGTTATATCAACATAGATCAACATAAAACATCTTCTAGCATGAATCTAAACACTTAAACAAAAATTTTTCTTAGCAACAAAGATCAAAATAAAAATTAGGTTTATACCTTTTCTTGACAAATCTTAGATCTTGGCTCTCCAATCTGAACTTGATGTTCCAGGAGGCTACTTAGTGACTGATTTACTTAAAAATTTCGGAGGTTGGGAGAGAGAGAGAGAGTTTGTTGAGAGTAAGATAGCAACTTAGCCAACTTTAGTAACTTTCTCTCTCTTAATCTCTTATAATCATTTGGTGCAATGAATCTAAGCATGCTAGGTGTCCATTTGGATAAGATTGGAGCTTATTTCTAGCACATGGGATAAACTTTAAGTGATGACTCACTAGATTTTCAAATCTTTTTACTAAAAATCTAAGAAAAGGGTATTTTGGACTTTGTACACATAGTTTTAACGGCATACTTGGAATTTACCAAACCCTTAGCGTTTAACCCTTAGGGTTTTAACCCTAAGGTTCTAATCCTTAGGTTTTACACCCTTAACTTCTAGGATTTTCTAAATTAGGATTTTAAAAATAGAAAATCAAGATTTCAAAAATATAATTGGTTTTTCCTAATTATATTACAGGTTTACTAAACACATTAATGTTTACTAATCACTTTATGGCTTACTAATTAGGATTAGGGTTTCTTAATTAGGGTGTAGGATTCCCGAATTAAATTTTAGGGTTTCCCGACTTTCGGTTAGGGTTCCTAACTACGCGTTAGGGTTTTTAATCTTGAGATTAGCGTTTCTAATCCCTTACTAGGGTTTACTAATATTGTACCCTATCCGATCAATCATTGATCAATAATATCATACAGTACAAACATGCACTCATCAATATAATTATTTTAATATATATATATATATATATATATATATATATATATATATATATATATATATATATATATATTATCGAATCCCTTTCCATAAATTAGGACTAGGGTTTCTAAAGCTGTTAAGCACAACTCTACTCTAAATTTATTAGTCAATACACAAATTGACCTTCTCGAGACTCGTATCACCGATACATGTCACTAAATTGATAATCAATATTAATATTAAAAAAATTTATTCGTAAAATTTTGAATATTCAAAATCCCGGGTTATCACAATGTTTATGCAATGTAATGGAATGAACATGATAAATATTACTAGACACCTGAAATGTGACAAGATTAAATAATGTCATGCAATGCAACATAATATGATGTTATGGACTCTGAATGTTTTTGTTTGGAGTTACTTCCAACGATATTCTATCACTAACTGCCCCCACCATTTATGTTGGGGATGGAGTTTTCAGTGATGGTCTCCGTTGAACTATCTTGATGTCTACTCAAACGGTAGTTTACACAGTCTTTCATAACTAAACTTTCTTGATGCCTGCTCGAATGGTAATTTACAAAGTTTTCATCATCAGATCTTTCACGATGCTACATTAGGTTAAACCTAACGGTTTAAAATGTCCGTAAGTGCTATTAAGACTGATTCGATGACATGTTATAGGGATGTTTTAAAGATCCCTACTGGGGAAAGTTTCCTATGGCTGATATCATTGGCCCTTTCTGAATTAGACGTCGGGATTATCACCAACTTACTTTGTCTTTAGATACACTTTTTAACTTTTCCTCTGCTGGGGATGTTCCTCTTCTGATGAATGACCTCATTGGGGATTCCCGATGCCTATCCTAATGATAGTTTACACCAGTTTACATCATTGGATCCCTCCCAATGCTATATTGGGGCTGTCACTAATGATTTGGATTCTTATCCAGTTGACACCGATGTTCTTATCGGCGATATAGTTTATAATGGTAATTTCCAAAACATCCTTCCCATGCCTACTCATATAACACTCCGAAATCCGGTCTATCTTCACCACCGGATTTCGTACGTCATGATCACATCTCCTTCCAAACATACATCATTATATAGCTAAATATAACAACATACATTCTCAAATCCCAAGTTCTGGAAACCTTATAATCTCTTTCATTACAAATAATGATAATTACATTATTCTTTTCATCATACACGAGTGACTTTCATCCGCCACCAAGGATACAAAAATGTTCCTTAAGCTAGTCTATAGTTTAATTCTATCATTCTATATTACAAGTATTCACTTGATCTTCACGCTCATTCATCTAATGAATGACGCTTCGTCTGGATACCGATCAGCTTGATCTTTACGGGATCCTTAAGTTCTTTCAAACATCGTTCGCTGAAAAATGTTTTTCATTTAAAGTAAGTGTGAGCATTCAATTGCCCAGCAAGTCATAACAGTTGAGCAAACAACTTCAAGATTTTAAACTTTCTTAAGAACTTCTATAACCGAACAAAGGTTATGAAGCAGCTTGAATAATAGGAATAATCTCGATTCATATCATCTTAAAACATCAGTCTTATGCACTTTGAAATACTTTCATTCTTCTACCTTTTTCATACATATTCTGTCTGGCTAGAATCATTAGCATAGACTTAACAATAAGGGTTAATGTATAAACAGAACATACTTGTATTGAACAGTTCATCTCAGAGAAACACCAAACTGTTCAAATTTTGGCGCAATGCCTCATTCATACTACCACGTTGTACAAATATCACACATTTACACATAGACAAGACTTCTCAAGTTCAACATCTGAGAAGTTTAAGAAACTAGCATTCAGGTAAAATGAATGAAGTTAAGAAACTTGCCTTACGCGCAGCTACAACTTATAGTTTACGCTGAACTGCTTATTCCAAATCCATATATAACACATAAGTAAATAACACGTACACCAATTAGTCATATACTTGACTTATGCATTGGTTTACTTAACTTTACTTCTTAGGGTTTGCGTTCTTGTAATCTAAGTTTGCGCGACCAACTTTCTTCTACCGCTTTACGGCTTCATACATACGGAGATGTCTTACTCGTACGTTCATCATCTTTGATGATTTATATTCTTATCTTCTTTTTATAACTCTTCTATAGGACTCAGCATACATCACTTCTCTGCTAGTAGTCAACATGTTACTCTGAGTGGTTTCCCACAAATAATCAACAAACAAGTTTTCGTCTCATCTACACTGCCCAAAACAGTGAGTTAGATCGGTTGCCAGTTTTGTATATACCTTCATTCTCTGAAAGAATTATTTATCCCATCTCCCATATGTCAACCATCAAAGGTTACGATTGTACCACAACCTAAACTCATCTTAACTTATTCGAACAATTAAACTTTAATGTTCGTTAAGCCAACTTCTTATTCCTATGGCTTTATGGAAACTAAATGCCATACCTCAGGATTTATTTATCATCGGCTAAGTCATACAGTCTTTTGTATACTCAGAACGATCATTCAATGTTCATTCTACGCATTTATAGCGTAAAGCATTTTACGTTACCTTATTCTTATTTTACAACGTCCGGTTTATTCGACTCGAAACGTCTTCCAAGTTATAAACATTAACTCGGCTTCTTTACGTTATACGTACTTGTCTTTAATTCAGCTTCTTCACCGTTTACAGGTTTAATCATTGGTCTTTATTACCTTACGGTCAAACCATACACGGGGTGTAGGTTCTACCCGTTTAATATTCACGTACACTCAACACTAACGTCATTTAAAGTGTTTAACGCTTACATTCATTCTAACATTCTCGATCCGATTCATACTCGGACTTTCATTATTCTTATTACCGTTCGCTACAGCTTTTTGTGATAAATCATATCTTCCTTACTACATTCGTCAACGTCTAAGTCATACTACCTGTGTACACTTAGAATGTTCGTCCAATGCGAATACGATTCACGAGAATCGTTTATGTATTCGACATTTACTTTGCTCGTCTCTTAATCTCTCACTCCACCTTTACTCAAGGTTTCAATTGCATTCAATCGTTATTCAACCCATGAATCCCATGTTCATTATTCTTTCTTAATGTCAAAGCCATACTGTTCGTTGTCTGCTAAGACCAATCATTCATCGCAACAGCGTTGCGTTCACAGCGTCTAAACGCTTTACACTTAACTCTCATTATGACATCATAACATTAAATTTTTATACATCATCCTCGTCACTCAACGTCCAAGGAATCACCATCATAGCAATCCCACACGTTCGATTCATCGCGACTATTGTCTTCGACTATCGGTTACATAATCTAGAGTATATATTCTTCGTCTTTTAATCCCGTTAAATATTTTCTCTCAACCTTTACTAAAGGTTTAACTCGCTTGCTTAACTGTTATTTTAGGTGAACTATATGTTTATACTTCTTTCTTGCACATCCCCCGATAATTGAGCAATAAAAATTTCATTTCTGGGCATTACCCTGCATCGGCGCTGCGGCGCCATTCTCTTCTTTCTCTTTCACGCTGCGGCGCGAGCCTATGTCACCCTCTTCTTTTGTCTGGCGCTGCGGCACCAAACACTTCGTTACCTCTCGCGTTGCGGCGCCACTCGCCTGTATTTTATGGCCGAGCTCAAGCTGCGGCGCCGAGCACAAACCCTAGAAAATTTTCTAAGTCTTGAATCAAGTTTGAGACGCTTACTTCCCGATCTCATAACTTCTTCGTTATAACTCGGAATAATTTTATTCCAAAGCCATTCCCTTCCTTATCTTACATACTTCAATAAACCTCGGACAGAACTTCATTCTGAATCCATTAACGTGCCATTCAATTGGCTTAATCTTCTCCCTTTGTTCATTTTTACGCTTTTAACGTTCTTCGCTCGTTCGTCCGTAATTCGTTCATCCGAACTCGGAACTCATTCGTTCTTGAGTCCATGACTCAAGTTTTCTACGTTCTCTTACTTTCTTATGAAACCCTACAAGTTCGGGTTCATTTACTAACTTTCTAATTCTCATTCGCCCTTTACGAAATATTCGCCATAAATTCGTTATAACTAAGTTTAATCCGTTCTTCATGAACGTTTCTACTGTTCCTAACCAATCAATAAGAAACTAACTTATATGTGATGGTTTTAAACTTGTCCATCAACAACAATTATCGTACGATGGTTTTAAATTTGTCCATCAACAATGTTCTTCGTGTTATTCGAGTGTTCTTCGCATTCTTCGTTCGTTCTTCATTTTTTATCGATATTTTAGATTACGATTTCACTTTTTCTTAGAATTTGATGTTATAGAACATCATTCCTTACTTATTTGACCTACTCATTCATAAGATTCATTCGGATCGCTCAAAATCCTTACGAATCTTATACTTCGTTAAGAAATTTATACACTAAATTCCTAATTCTTATTTCTTCATTTTCTCATGATTTCAACCATATAAAATCAATTCTAACTTCTTTTACTCCTAATTCTCATTAACATATGTTTTATCATAGAAAACTTAAAGAAAAACTATTAGAAGCTAGGTTTTAGGTTACCTCTTTTCTTTATTTTTCTTCCGCTAGACAAAGCCGACGATTCGCAAGTTTTTCTATTTCACGATCACCTTCGATCCGATCATTCATGATCATGCTCTTCCTTCTTCTTCTTCTCCAAGTTCTCAAGCTCTCTCTAAGGTGTAGGATTTTCAAAATCATAAAAAAAATGAAATTTAAGCTTACTTTTATAGAAGACCAAAGCTAAGGGCAATTTGGTCATTATCCCCCACCTCCTTACTATTCATTTCTTAGCCACCAAGTAACCACTTTACTTGGTGGCCAAGTGGCCGCCCCACATGCCCCATGGGTTTCCCCATCAGTTATTACCCATCTGATTACCCATCGGTTCGATCCAAGATTTATTTTCTTAGTTTGGGCCTTAACCTTAATTCTTATTGGGCCTATCTTGGGCTTGATTTCACAAAGCGTTAGGCTTGACATAATCCAAGTCCAATTAAATTCTACAAAGTCCATGAACCCAAAGTCCATTAAGACTAATCGTATTCTATGCATCACATTCTCGTATTTTCTTCGTATATAGTTCGTACGATATTCGTATTATACGTCGTAATAATCTTCATACTATACTCGTATAATAACTAGTATCATACTCGTATTTCTCACGCATAATAACCCTAATTATTATACATAATCATTAAATTCTCGGAACTTACTTTTCCTAACCCTTAGGTTTTAAGTCCGAAGGCAAAAACTTCGTTTTTGCCATAACTGAAATATTATTGAATATTCCATCACGTCTTAAAATTCTATCATTATGCGTTTCTCGAAAAATCAAAATAAATCTCCGAGCAGAAATAGATGAATAGTGCATATTTCGTCTTTTTTCCCAGAAATAATTTTGTTCCCAGAAAACTTTTATTTTCGTCTTGAAAATTCTTACTCGTTCAATCTAGCTCGTAGCCAGAATCCTCCCGACTTATAATTATCCATGGTTATAGAACGATTAATAAACACATAGCATAAAATAGTATTAATAAAAATTCATTTTATTAATAACTAATTCTTTAAACTTAATTTCTGGACAATCCGATTTTCCGGGTTGTTATATTCTTCCCTCCTTATAAAAATCCCGTCTTCTGAATTTCTTAAAACCATACCCTTACCCAGGTCATCACATTCTCCCCTTTTTCACATAATTTCGTCCTCGAAATTTTATCTTACTCTTCTTCTCAACTTCTCTTAAAAGAAGTTCTTATCTTTCTATCATTCCTAACCTCCATAACCTATCTAGAATCATGAAGTAGAAGGAATAACGAGGAATATAAAATTTCCTTTTAAAACGTTTTCATACTTTTGCTGAGAGGTCACATCGACCATGAACTCTTACTAGGTTAAACAACATTTTGCCGTAAACCTTTCTTTAACTGTCAGTTTACAATCACAAAAAAATTAAACTACCTCTTCCATATGTAGGTGATCAACCTATCGTATAACCCCATTTCAAGGTATGTTCACCTCAGACTTAAATCATTAGATTTCGCACAAAAACAATTTGGTTTGGCATAACTTCTTTAAAGAAAGGTCGATTTTCTTTTCACAATACATTAAAACGTTTTTATGACGTCATGATACCGTACTTTTCATAGTACGTTGAGGACTTCGTCAGTTTATGATTTCGTCATTATACATCATACCATAGCGGGTTGTTGATCCTAAGATCACATCCAACATCAGGTTCAATTGCATTAACAACTTCATCTTTTTACCATCGTTGCATCAAATGCACAGATGATATAAAATACCAATTCTTTCCTTTTTGAAATGTACACATAAGCACCATTTCAATGAACTTCGAAATCTAGCATAACTAGATGATTTGGAACATCTTATTCTCCATCTTCCTTTATTATCTTACTACAACAATACTTAATCTTCTCTAGCACCTTCAATGCTAAGCACTGAAAATACTTCGTTTTTAGTCTAAACATTTCTATACCTTAGTATAGTTCATCACCTTACCACACTTTATGTGTTTAGGAACTTTCCACAACCATACGTGTGTATGAACTTATCTTCGCAATATGTAATCCAAGAACAAATCAAGGACTATCCATACGCTTAGGGCTCAGAAATATAACATATAATTATGAGTCACAAACGTTTCATAAGTATGAGTTTCAAGAACTCGCACCTATCTTAACATTCTCTACCTATCAAGTATATACATGAGAAAAGATTCACCTTTTCGTCATATACATCTTAATAGCGCGACCAATTCCAAAGATTATCATTGTAATAAACTGAGCAGTTGTTACACCAGAGCACAAACCTCTGCCCATAACAAAGATTCATACAACTCAACCATCACATGAGTCCTCAATTGAAATTTTACAAATTCTAATTTCTCTTTACTTAATACGAATTTTCTTTAATTCGTATTCTATCCTTTACAACTCAATCTAAGTTCTTCTTCTCGTACTACTTCGTAGTACCATTCATTCATAGCATTAGCTATAAATCATTCATCGTTTAACAACTCATCTGTTACTACGATTTACTATGATCACGTGGTGATCTTCTTATCCTTCTCTCTACGATTATAGTCTTAGGTACTCATACCTCAGGTTTATAACATATCAGCTTTGATACCAACCTGTAACGCCCCCGAAATCCGGTTTATCTTCACCACCAGATTTCATACGTCACGATCCCATCTCCTTCCAAACATACATCATTATATAGCTAAATATAACAACATACATTCTTAAATCCCAGGTTCTGAAAACCTTATAATCTCTTTCATTATAAATAATGATAATTACATTATTCTTTTTATCTTACATGAGTGACTTTCATCTGCCACCAAGGATACATAACTGTTCCTTAAACTAGTCTATAGTTTAATTCTATCATTCTATATTACAAGTCTTCACTTGATCTTCACGCTCATTCATCTAATGAATGAGGCTTCGTTTGGATACCGATCAACTTGATCTTTACAGGATCCTTAAGAACTTTCTAACATCGTTCGCTGAAAATATTTTTAATTTAAAGCAAGTGTGAGCATTCAATTGTCCAGCAAGTCATAACAGTTGAACAAACAACTTCAACTGTTGAACAAACAACTTCAAGAGTTTAAACATTCTTCAGAACTTTGATAACCGAACAAAGGTTATGAAACAACTTAAATAATAGGAATAGTCTCGATTCCTATCATCTTAAAACATCAGTCACATGCACTTTAAAACACTTTCATTCTTCTACCTTTTTCATACAAATTCTGTCTAGCTAGAATCATTAGCACAGACTTAACAATAAGGGTTCATGTATAAACAGAACATACTTGTATTGAACAGTTCAATCACAGAATAGTTTTTCTCAAAGAAACACCAAAGTGTTCAAATTTTGGCGTAAAGCCTCATACATACTACCACCTTGTACAAATATCACACACTTGCACATAGACAAGACTTCTCAAGTTCAACATCTGAGAAGTTTAAGAAACTAGCATTCAGGTAAAATAAATGAAGTTAGGAAACTTTCCTTACGCACAGCTATAGCTTATAGTTTACGCTGAACTACTTATTTAAAATCCCTATATAACACATAAATAAATGGCACGTACACCAATTAGTCATATACTTGACTTACACATTTGTTTGCTTAACTTTACTTCTTAGGTTTCGCATTCTTGTAATCTAAGTTTACGCGACCAACTTTCTTCTACCGCTTTACGGCTTCATATATACGGAGATGTCTTACTCATACGATCATCATCTTTGATGATTTATATTCTTATCTTCCTTTTATAACTCTTCTATAGGACTCAACATACATCGCTTCTCTGCTAGTTGTCCATATGGTACTCTAAGTGGTTTCCCACAAACAACCAACAAACAAGTTCTCGTCTCATCTACACTGTCCACAATAGTGAGTTAGATCGGTTTCCAGTTTTGTATATACCTTCGCTCTCTGAAGAAATTGTTTAGCCCAACTCCCATATGTCAACCATCAAAGGTTACTATTGTACCACAACCTAAACTCATCTTAACTTATTCGAACTATTAAACTTTAACATTCGTTAAGCCAACTTCTTATTCCTTATGTCTTTCTGGCAACTAAATGCCATACCTCAGGATTTATTCATCATCATCTAAGTCATACAATCTTTTGTATACTCAGAACGATCATTCAATGTTCATTCTACGCATTTATAGTGTTAAGCATTTTACGTTACCTTATTCTTATTTTACAACGTCTTGTTCATTCGACTCGAAACGTCTTCCAAGTTATAAACATTAACTCGGCTTCTTTACGTTATACGTACTTGTCTTTAATTCAGCTTCTTCACCGTTCACAGGTTTAATCATTGGTCTTTAATACCTGACGGTCAAACCATACACGGGGTGTAGGTTCTACCCGTTTAATATTCGCGTACACTCAACACTCACGTCGGTTAAAGTGTTTAACGCTTACATTCATTCTAACATTCTCTATCCGATTCATACTCGGACTTTCATTATTCTTATTATTGTTCTCTACGACTTTTTATGATAAATCATATCTTACTTACTCCCTTCATTAACGTCTAAGTCATACTACCTCTGTACACTTAGAACGTTCATCCAACGCGAATACGATTCCCGAGAATCATTTATGTATTCGACGTTTACGTTGCTCGTCTTTTAATCTCTCACTCCACCTTTACTCAAGGTTTCAATTGCATTCAATCGTTATTCAACCCATGAACCTCATGTTCATTATTCTTTCTTAATGTCAAGGCCATATTGTTCGTTGTATGCTAAGATCAATCATTCATCGCAACAGCGTTGCGTTCACAGCGTCTAAATGCTTTACACTTAACTATCATTATGACATCATAATATCAAACTGTTATACATCATCCTCGTCACTCAACGTCCAAGGAATCACCATTATAGCAATCCCACACGTTCGATTCATCGTGACTACGGTCCCCGGCTATCGATTACATAATCTAACGTTTACATTCTTCGTCTTTTAATCCCATTAAATCTTTCCGTTCAACCTTTACTAAAGGTTTAACTCGCTTGCTTAAGTGTTATTTTAGGTTAACTATATGTTCATACTTTTTTCTTGCACATCCCCCAGTAATTGACAAATAAAAATCTCATTTCTGGGCATTGCCCTGAATCGGCGCTGCGGCGCCACTCTCTTCTTTCTCTCTTGCGCTGCGGCGCGAGCCTATGTCACCCTCTTCCTTTGTCTAGCGCTGCGGCGCCAAACACTTCGTTACCGCTCGCGCTGTGGCACCACTCGCCAGTAGTTTATGGTCGAGCTCACGCTGCGGTGCCGTCTCAGCTGGCGCAACGGCGCCGAGCCCAAACCCTAGAAAATTTTCTAAGTCTTGAATCAAGTTTGAGACGCTTACTTCCCGATCTCATAACTTCTTTGTTATAACTCAGAATGAGGTCGTTCAAAAGCCATTCTCTTCCTTATCTTACTTACTTCAATACCCCTTATACAAAGCTTCATTCTAAATCTATTAACGTGCTATTCGATTAGCTTAATCTTCACCCTTCGTTCATTTTTACGCTTTTAACGTTCTTCGCTCGTTCGTCCGTAATTCGTTCATCTGAACTCGGAACTCATTTGTTCTTGAGTCCACGACTCACGTTTTCTACGTTCTCTTACTTTCTTATGAAACCCTACACGTTCGGGTTCATTTACTAACTTTCTAATTCTCGTTCGTCCTTTACAAAATTTTTGCCATAACTTCGTTATAACTAAGTTTAATCCGTTCTTCATGAACGTTTCTATTGTTCCTAACCAATCAATAAGCAACTAACTTATATGCGATGATTTTAAAATTGTCCATCAACAACAATTATCGTACGATGGTTTTAAATTTTTCTATCAATAACGTTCTTCGTGTTCTTCGCGTTCTTCGTTCGTTCTTCATTTTTTATCGATATTTTGGATTACGATTTCATTTTTTCTTGGAATTTGATGTTATAGAACATCATTCCTTACTTATTTGACCTACTCGTTCATAAGATTCATTCGGATCGCTCAAAATCCTTATGAATCGTATACTTCGTTAAGAAATTTATAAACTAAATTTCTAATTCTTATTTCTTCGTTTTCTCATGATTTCAATCATATGAAATCATTTCTAACATCTTTAACTCCTTATTCTCATTAAGCTATGTTTTATCATAGAAAACTTAAAGAAAAACTATTAGAAGATAGGTTTTAGGTTACCTCTCTTCTTTATTTTTCTTCCGCTAGACAAAGCCGACGATTCGCAAGCTTTTCTGTTTCACGATCACCTTCGATCCGATCATTCATGATCATGCTCTTTCTTCTTCTTCTTCTCCAAGCTCTCAAGCTCTCTCTCTAAGGTGTAGGATTTTCAAAATCCTAAAAAAAATGAAATCTAAGCTTACTATTATAGAAAATCAAAGCTAAGGGCAATTTGGTCATTATCCCCCACCTCCTTACTATTTATGGCTTAGCCACCAAGTAACCACTTTACTTGGTGGCCAAGTGGCCGCCCCACATGCCCCATGGGTCACCCTATAGGTTGCCCCATTGGTTATTACCCATCCGATTACCCATCGGTTCGATCCGCGATTTATTTTCTTAGTTTGGGCCTTAACCTTAATTCTTATTGGGCCTATCTTGGGCTTGATTTCACAAAGCGTTGGGCTTGCCATAATCCAAGTCCAATTGGATTCTACAAAGTCCATGAACTCAAAGTCCATTAAGACTAATTGTATTCTACGCAACCCATTCTCGTATTTTCTTCGTATATAGTTCGTACGATATTCGTATTATACGTCGTAGTAATCTTCTTACTATACTCGTATAATAACTAGTATCATACTCGTATTTCTCACGCATAATAATCTTAATTATTATACGTAATCATTAAATTCTCGAAACTCACTTTTCCTAACCCTTAGGTTTTAAGTCCGCAAGAGAAAACTTCGTTTTTGCCATAACTGAAATATTATTGAATATTCTATCAGGTCTTAAAATTCTATCATTACGTGTTTCTCGGAAATACAAAATAAATCTTCGAGCTAAAACGGATGAATAGTGCCTATTTTGTCTTTTTCCCTGGAAATATTTTTGTTCCCAGAGAACTTTCATTTTCGTCTTGAAAATTCTTACTCGTTCAATCTAGCTCGTAGCCAGAATCCTCCCGACTTATAATCATCCTAGGTTATAGAACGATTAATAAATACATAACACAGAATAGTATTAATTAAAATTCATTTTATTAATAACTAATTCTTTAAACTTAATTTCTGGACAATCTGATTTTCTGGGTTGTTATAACTCAAATAATAGTTTATATTGGTTTGGAATTCACCGAACCTTCACGGCGCCTTGACTGGGGATTTATATAATAGCTTCCATCATCGGTCATCCCCGATGAGGATAGTTTTCCACAGTTTTCATCATCGAATCTTTCCTGATGCTGCGTTGGAGTTATCACAAACGGTTTGTAATATCAGATACTCTGACCTTCGTTGAAGTAGTTCTCAACGGCTTACATCACTAGATCTTTCCCGATGCTATGTTGGAGTTGTCGCCAACGATTTGTAATATCAGACACTTTAACCTTCATTGAAGCAGTTCTCAACGGCTTACATCACTAGATCTTTCCCGATGCTAGGTTGGAGTTGTCGCCAACAGTTTGCGATATCAAACATGCCTGATAACTCTGCTGGGAGTATCTTTCTGACAAGTTATACCCTTGAACAAATCTGGATATTTTACCACTTTCAAAACCAACGGTTCATCACACTAGACCTTCCCGATGTTTTAAGAAGGTAGTTTTCAATAATCTCTATCATTGGCTTTCTAAACCCCACATAATGACTTGCATGAAAATGTTTTTTCATCAGAAGTTTGGTACCTAAATTCAGGGTTTCAGGCCTTTTATACTCAATCGCATAGAATCTTTTTCCTTGATTTGACTTTTCAGCTTCCCGTAATTCCATTGTAACTCAAATTTGATTAAACCGAAGGGGGTGGGGAACACCCTGGGAGGCCTCAAGTAGACCCGCGGCTGACGCGGGTTGACACGCGGCTCCCTGCAGGTTTATTTACTCCCCTGTTCTTTTCAGAAGTCATTTTCAACTTGAACTATACTGAAAAATCCAAAATTTCTCTATCAGATCTACTCAGTTCAGGCTGCTTTTTTTCAAAATTTGTCACTTTACAATCGTTTTTCACAACTCTGGTAACGTATACGTCTTTTCTTTTGAAGATTTGACTGTTAGAACGTTAGATTTCATATAGAATGCTTCTAACCACAATATAGCGAGTATGCATGCTCATATGACTTGATAAAAATTATTAAACTTAATAAATGGTCATATTTTACCATGCTGAACGTAGTGATGTGAAAAAATTTATTTTCTGAGACAGTCATTTAGCAACCTTTTTTGCTAATTTATTTATCCTATTTGAGGATAAATAAGCTCGAGTTTTTCGAAAAAATGCACATGGTAATTTGGTTGCCGTTGTGACTCACTTTTAATGTTTAATATCTATATCTTTGATATTGAGTCGTTGTGCTACTGAATGGTCACCTAGTCATGCCTATGTGCATGTGGATAGTCCATTTTACAAAGGAGACTCTGGCAAAATTATTTCACGAGCCTAAGAATTTAATGAACATGTAATTTTAACTCTACTGGGGAATTATGTAAACTTAATGTATGCTTTAGGACTTAAACTTAGGTATGAAGCAATGATTTAACTTCAATAAGCTTTAAGTTAGAAATTTACCTCACCCTTTCTGAGGTGATTTGGAGATTTTGTTCAGGTTATGGATTCAGATATACCGACCAGCTCTCACAGGGTTTCTGCAGGCATGAGAAGGAGAGATTCTGATGTCTCTCAGGCTCATCCAACCCGACAACCTTGTCGATTGAGTGAGTTAGTGATTCGTCCTATCCGGGTTGATAGGCCAAATGCCGGAGACTAGGAGAATGATATTCCTGTTGTGGACCCCACTCCTTCTTCTTTTACTACCCTGCATCAAGAGCTTCCAGCTATCAGCGTGATGATTCCATATCTTTTGGATGATTTGCAACGTCAGCCTTTGATATATCTCCATGCTAATGAGGTAACATAAGCTTTTGTTCTAGATTTTCTTCATTTTCCCATTTTCAGAACAATGACTTAATCTTGATTTGCAATTTGATGTAGGTTCCCGACTTTACTCAGCCTAGGAGGAACTGGTTTAGTATTCATTCCTTGTACCAGATGTGACGCCCCCAAAATAGGTATACACAACCCATTCTGAATCGCCAAACATATGGTACAAAATTCAAATACAAACTTAATTATACAACTGTCGTGTAAAATACGAAAATACATAAGCTGAGAGTTTAAACACGAATATTGTCTCGTAGACAATATCCAAACTCAAATGTTATCCTCATTACAATTATTATTATACTATTTCAGAAAATAGTGAGGACTACTAAAGCAACCATCTGGACCGTCACTCCATTCCCCGACTAGTCCCATCTATATTCTCATTTCCTGAAGAGAACAATGAAAGCAAAGGGTGAGCTCAACTAGCCCAATAAAGAATATTATGACTAAGATAATACATAATAAATTACCGTTAGCCTTCAACAGTGTTAAACTAATAGAATACAATAGACAACAAGTTTAACTGCAGCGGAATAAATAATTCATTAGAACAGTCAAGTAGAGCATGATATCTACTATCTTCTATGATTTAAAAGTTTATCATTAATTTTATTGCTGAGACTCGACTCAATAAATAATCCATATCACTGAATTATCCATGCACTACGGGCCAATGACATTCATTATTAACACATCTACGAATCATTCATGCACTACGGGCCAAAAATATTCATATTATCACAAATGATCATGATTATACCGATACATAGTCATAATCATACCAATCAACAGTCTATCTATGCACTACGGGTCAAATATAACTTTTATCACAATATAAGAATGAGGATGATGACAATGATATAAGCATCAATCAAACGAAATCAAGGATAAATATTAAAAAAATTTAAATCCAAAGTTTAAAAATGTCCAAATTGTGAACATGACAACTGATTTATGGAGTAAAATTCAAGAATAATATTCATGTATCAAAAATAATTTGGACAAAAAAGAAATCAATTTTCTGGGTGAATAGTACCAGGGTGAATTGTGACACCCCCAAATCTAGGTTCCTTCAAACCTCGGATCCGGTTCTCCACGATACTACTATTGTCAATTATTTATATCTCTTATTCATAACTTAATGAATATAACTTTACTTATTACATAGTTTAGAATATAAATTTTTTCCATTACCAGGATCTGCACAATGACCCTAAACTTTTATAAGTTTCACAACTTGGTCATTTACTATTCCTGTTTTACATTACATTTGATATTATATAAATATGCGGAATAATTTAAACTTTTTCAATCTCCTTTGAAAATAAATCTTCTATTGATATCTTAACTTCAATCAATTACATATCCTTGAATCAAATTTTGTTATGATTCATTCTATTCGAATTACTGTTTAAATTTTTAATTCTTGATTCGAATTTCTCTACGTATCACATAGTACAACTTAATATGTATTACACATTATAAACTACTATCATGTACATCTATTAGAACTTAAACATGGTTCAAGTGCATCTAGTTAAGTTAGACAAATCAATCTCCTTTGATGTAATTGAACTTTATCAATCTAGTAGCACATAACCTTTACCGTGTGTCCTTAACCTACAAAAGTGGTTATTTGCAAGTGTGAGCTCGACATCCCATCAATTCTAACAGTTTTTATGCAGCACATAACATATAATAGTATACTCAGCGCATGCATTCACAATCCATTAATATTTACTACGCATGTTACTTCTCACATAACAGGCATAGAGATTTATATCACAAACATATCATCAAATATCAACTTTCACATTTCATACATATCTCATATGCATTTCATATATATACATCAACATTCTCATGGCATAATATAGCTCAATTAACAGTTATAGATTTCATATATCAAATAGGAACAGAAAGACTTACCTGATTCGTAGTTTATCAACTACGACTTAACTGCTTAAAGCTTATCTGCACTTCGTGTATTCCTACACAGTTATATAATCATGGATTCATATCCATTAGTCATACATTTCATACGTGCTTAATATAACAATAAATATTACATCATTTCCTAACTAGGTTTGTAAAACCTTCATTTCGCTTTCTCATCATACTCTTAGAATAGCTAGGTATGTATAAGTATATCTTAACAATCCGTACTCGACATCAACATTCATATACATTTATCACACACTTGACTCGCTATGTGTTCGACACATATTTATAGTTTATAGATACGTGATCTACGTCGTTCATATTCAAACTACTTAGTTTCATAATGATTTGTTTCAATCAATAAATTAAAGCTTAACAATTTTCTTTAACAAGATTCGATGTTATAAGCTTTTAAACCATATATTGGTACTAGTAAGCCTCTAATAGCATGCTCACATATATCTATCTCATTTACATAGACATAGCATAGTTCATACTTTTAAAACATGCTTAAATAACTTATGTCATGCTTGACTAGTCGACTGCATATATCATTCATGTTTTAATACTTAGTTTATAAAAGATAATGGAGTTTGTCTTTGAATTCATTTTATCATGAAAAATGTAGTATAACACATATAAGACAACTTCTAAAACTCTTATCATAAGTAACTAAGTCATGATAACATCTCCTCAAGTTCAGAACCTTCCTCATGTAGCATTCATGCACCTTAGTTTTATTATATCGAGTTTCTCTTGAAAACTTCTCTAACACAAGGTCTAACAAGTTTGATCATGAACACGACACTATAAACACTATATCATGCTCATTTATATTTGAACTCAATCATGTATATAAACCACTAAGTTCAGAACTTATAGAACATAAGTTTCTACAAGGTTTGTTTTTCAAAATCTTTAAGTTTCTTTTCAAAAACACATACTAAGCCATGCTAAAACATTATATAATGAGTAAGGAAGTTTTATATGTCATGTATACTATCATGAATTTTCATGTTAAATCACTTAAAATAACATATTCCATCGTCGGGAGCACTATACTTGCGTATGTGCTCGCTCGACGCCCTCCGATGGCCTTCGATTACGTAATAGTCACAAAGATGACTATTTTGACCCTTCCAAATGATCTCAAATGGAAAAACTTAAAGCACAAAAGTTGTAGGTCTATTCGTTCTCTTTTTGTATCATCTTGAATCACCTCAATCGGAGTTCGTATGAAAACGTTATGCCCATTTTAGTAAAATATGTCCTGTAAGATTTTTTTCAACCTCTGCAATCAGACCACCCCCCGTGAGGGTGGGGGTCTTGCCCTATAAATAGCCCGCCGAGGCGGGCCTAGCTACTGTAAACTCAAATTTTAATGCCCTACTAAGAAATAACAAGCCAAACTTCTTTCTAACCTTCATAATTTGAGTTATACATGTCCAAATTAGTTCATTTTCGATTCTATGGGTTTGTAACTCATAAAACTATAACATACCAAATATCCATTAACTAACATAAACATTAACTAACCCAAATATGAATTCACAACTTATGTTCATGCAAATGTTCATGTTTTGGACAATTTAGTGAAATCATTCACTACGAATTCGTTTCTCAACCAAATTAGTTCGTTTAACTTTCGTTGTTTTCGTTTCTAACTATGTTAACAACATCTAACACAAATTCGTGGATTACAACAAGTTTTAGCCATCAATTTTGTGACTCAAAAGTTACTTTTTATGACATTTCTCGTGATTGAAAACTTAGGAAATCAAAAGCATTTGGGATAGTGCTATTACCTCTTTGAAGCTTAATTGAATTCCCTCAACACACTGATTATGCTCCCTCAATTCTCAGCAACAAACTCTCTATATAACTATCAAGAATTCAAGCAACATAACTTATGAGGGGGAGCTCCCAATTTATAAAGAAGCTCTTACCCAATTCGTGGCTTTGTCCAAGAAAAAGAAGAGGAATCCATTGGGCAAGAAGAAGTTGGTAATTGGTTGTTGGAGATCATCATTATGCCCACTCCCTCCATAATCATTGTCAAGCAAAGCTTGGAAGAAGAAAAGGAAGATAGGCCTTAGCCTTTTTTTTGCCAAACACGTGAATGAGAAATAAGGAGCAATTGGACACTAAATTTGGGACAAACCAAATAACTCAGCAACTTGTTATTCTAAGGCTTGGTTTGGTTCTTTAAATTTACAAAATATGATTTTAATGTGTAAATGTTACTACACCAAGTAAAGTTAGAGATTATTTATGTACTCACCTCATATAGTCCATATACATTAGTCCACATATTTTAATCTTTAAAACATGTGTGGACTTAATTTAATTTCTCACTAATAACTTAATATCTCTTTTTCTATTTACTTACACATTGGTATTGAAATAAATGTTTTAATAATACATATTTATTTACTCCCATCTTTTAGGGTACACATATAATTGTCTCATCACCTAGTATGGGATAACAAAACTTATTTAAATCAACTTTATGATTTAATCACTTTTACCATATATATATATATATATATATATATATATATATATATATATATCAGTAGTCCCAATTAAATGTCACACTTCATTTCATATCATATAGATGTAGCTACTATATAATATTAAATCATTGCACATACAAATTAATTCCTTCAATTATTCATTCATTAAATTATTTAATGAATGCTAATTCCTTCACTTTGCCACACTAGGCATATTTCACAAGCTCGTTCTTAAGCTTCTCTCATTCTCCACACTTATTATTCTTTCAATATAATATTTGTGTGACTCAAACATTTAAATGCTAAACTACCTTAATTAATTATAAGTATAACCTTTACGCTTATAATAATTTATATATAGTCCATTAGTTATTTAAATGATAGCATCCGCGATAAAATAATAACTTAAGTTATTTAATATATTAAAATAACTTAGTTTTCTTTCATTAATTAACTCTCTTGAAAATACATTAGAAATTATGTATTTTGTCATAACATAAATATTATGTTTTCTCCAAATAAAGATATTTACAATTAGAAATTAATTTACTTATTGTCTCAAGATATTATTCTTAATATAATATCAATTAACTATATGCATGACACATGTACATATATTATATATAGAAAATAGATAATAAGTTTATTTTCTATTATAATAAATTGTTTCCATCAATTTATTTACATATAGCAAATATGTTTTAATATATTTACTATGTTATTAATCATACCTCATACAAAAATATATAAGGTAATATTATTATTCAAAAATAACATTTCCTCCTTTTATTAAAATAACTCAATATTAAAAATTATTTTAATATCCTCTATTAGAAATATATAATTATTATTTATCTCTCCCTCTATAAATTGTTCCCAAAACAATTTCTTCAAGTATTAAATATCCATTTAAAGATATAATGATTTATATCTCCCTTTAATAATGTATATATATATTTAACGTTATTCGTACATTAGACTTTCTCCCTGTAACGACACCAAAAAAAACCATACAATTTAAATCTCAACTTCGGTCGTTAACCAGACATTAAATCTCTAATTTTACATCATTATTCGATATTAAAAACACTAAAATTGCGGAATATTTAAAACTTTTATACATTAAACATTACACAATATTCCCAAGGTCAAGAACCTTCATATACTACCTAAATCAATATCCTATCAGACATACAAGATTATTATTCTACATTACTATTACAAACTTATCTGCACACATAATTCAAAGTTGACTTGTCTTTTGACTTTTCCTGTATCCGATGTATTCATCCTAATCTGCAATGTTTATCATGATATAGCAAGGATGAGCAACAATTTTGCCCAGCAAGTATAAGTTCAATTAAGGATATATCATGATTAAAAGAATTGAACAATAAGCTGGCTAACTTTCTACAATATATACATTGTAAAAGAGCATGAATAAATTTTCACATCTGAACGAATAGTGAACATGAATAAATCAACTGAACCAAACGGTAATGAAGGTGATCAGCCTTTCATATCTGATGAATACATGCAATGTGCACAGAGTGCGAATCAATAATTCATAGACATGGTATAATCAGTAATGATTAACCCCAAGCATATTTCAAAAAATATCAACTCGAGATCGAGTTAGAGAACTTGCATGACAATAAATCGGTAATCAAGTGATTAGAAATAGAAAACTTGCACAAGTATAACATAACAGTGAAAAGAAACCTTGCTGAATAATAAAGTTGCAAAGGTTAGGGAACTTGCCTTGAGCACAAGCTAAACCTTACAACTTGAATCTCAATACCCTATATATATATGTCATCATGACATAATTAGTCTTTACCAACAAGTATATACATCATGTAGGTTTGATTTTCAATTCACATAATCGAATTACAAACAAGTTAATTGCCAATAACATGCTCATTCATGGTATAGAAATACTAAAATCATAATTTAACAGTCCTACTATTAGCACATAACAATTCCTTCAAATTTTGAGCACAAAAAAGTATACTGTCAGACCATTCTGCTAACTCGCGCTGCGGCGCCACAGTTTATACTGTAGGTTACGCTGCGACTCGAGAATAAAGCTACAAGGCCGCGCTGTGGCATGGTACCGGCGCTGCGGCGCCACTAATATACTGCTGGGCCCGGCGCGGCGCGAAACTGCAGTTTCGACTGATAGCTTCGGTAACAATACAAGAAAAAGCTAATTTGGCCTACAAGCTCCAATCTAATAGACTAATTAACATGAAATTCATACAGAGACTTCATGTAAACATATTGTGAAGACTTCTAACATGATTCTACCCATAAAATATCATAAACATCAAATTTACAACACCCAATTTCAATGTCTTTGGCAAAAACTCCACTTTTTATGTTTTCAATGAAAAGCAACACTGTGATTTTATTTTTCAACCAAAACAGTTAATTCAAAATACCATGATTATGATTATACATACTCTATCAAATTCGATAGTCAATTTATATATACTAACAATTAATCAAATCTTAATTTCATTTTAAACTTAGTCATACTATTATATTTTTCATATGAACACTCTGTAATATTTTCTTCACAAATTGTATACATAGCTCACTTAATTTCTCTATAATCACATACAAACTCATGAAACAAACTTATAACTACTAATCATACAAAACTATATACATATCAACAATTCATCTTATACAAATATTTTATAGAGACTTTTTGGGAAGAGAAAAACTAAACTTTTAAAGAAAGAGATTGAGCTCCTACCTTTGATTAAAAAGATGATATCCTAGAGTCAGATTATCCTTTTGATTATCAAGCTTCTTCTCCCCCAATTCCTTTCTCAATTTCTCTAGCCTTCCTTCCTCTCTTCTTTTCTCTCTGTAAACTTCAACTGAGTCTTCTTCTCTAACACACGTACTAACAATATAACGTATATAGTAATAATATATATTAATGATATAATATAAATATAGATATAATTATATCAGTTATGTTTTATTTGAAAATCAAAAGCCATAAGGCTTGTTTGGCTAATCAAAATAAAATAACACATTAACCCTTACACCTTGTTTGATAAACTTAATTAAAACAAATGGATTAATCCTTATACCTTGTTTGATAAAACATCATTAGATTAAAGACTTATTATGTATTAAGACATGTTTGGCAAAAACTAAAATTAAACTCTTTTAATTTATTTTAATAACTCCTTTATAGCAAGGTTATTTGTCACACTTCTATTTAAATTAAATAATCGATTTAAGCAATTAAATATTAATCTATTAAATTACTTTAACACATAAATCATTATCTCATAATTATAATTTCCTTTATAATCATAACTTTATTTAATCCACAAACACATCCTTTTAATTTACAAATTTAAATTAATTTATTTAATCAAAATTCTCTAACTTAATAATTAAATTAAATTAAATTAGCAAAAATAATTAATTTCCTTAATTATTTATTTAACAAATAGTTAACCAAATTGAATCAAATTTGAACAATTATTTATTTAACAATAAACACATCCTTTAAATACTTATATAATTCAATAAATATTTAACATTATAAATTAAAATTCTGGAATGTTACATCATTCCCTCCTTACAAGAATTCTGTCCTCAGAATCACAATTCAAACAATTCATTCGTCACATTCTACCCTACTTACAAAGATTTTGTCCCCAGAATCGAAGACACAGATTAAACAAATAACTCAGACTATTAACACAAATCAAACACCAATTAACACTTAAATTCTCTTCACACCAATTCACATATTTCACAATATATAGAACATAGACACATACTCGTACTTAAACATCTTAAAATAAGAATTTTATTTATTAAATTCTCATTTATTAATTCTTAAAAAATTCGGGATGTCACATCTTTCCCTCTTTATAAGGATTCCGTCCTCGGAATCAACGAAACCTCCCTTACTCGATTTTCGCAAAATCTCTTTCACAATTATCGTTGAATAACTTCAACACGTTAAATTAACAAAAGGTTTTATATATATATATATATATATATATATATATATATATATATATATATATTTCATTCATTTCTTCAACAACTTTTAGGTTTTATTACATAACCTTCAATTAAATACAGTCATCTATCAAATATTATATATTCTTTAACCTAATTCATTTCCTTTTCTAAAGATCGTTATCATAAACACTCGGGATATTACATTCACCCATTCTTCTAAGAATTTTGCCCTCGAAATTTTATTTATTAGTCCTCATTCATTCAATCTATCAAAGTAGATTTTATGTTAATACTTTATTCATTCATTGGGTTCTATAACTATTTTTTTTCCACAAAGATCTTTCTATAATCATCATATTCATCACCTCTTCCTCTTCTAAGAGTTTCACATTCCTGTACTTTTTTGGAATTCAATTATTATGTTTTGCTTAATTTTCTCATCTTTTCCACTTTCACCTTTCAGAATAGAAAGAATCTTCCACAATTGCTCAATAACTGGGAAGCAGTATGAATAACTCAGGAATTAAAAAGATTCCAAATCATGCTGAGGGTCACAAGACCATGAACTCTATTCTCTAGGTTTAATAGTGCTTCACCCCCGGTTCTTCACACTTAAACCCTCTTTGGCAGAATGTTTATCAATCACAAAGACTGAAAACACCCTCCGTAAGTACTCTAGGTGATCAACCTATTGTACATGTATTGTATACAAATATTTTAGCGCAAAGTATAAAACTAAGCGCAACCCCTAATAATAGGGTTGTTCATCTCAACTTTTCAACATCTGAATCCGCACCAAAATAATTTGGTTTGGCATAACTTCTCAAGAAACTCTTGAATTTCATGAACATCTTTCAATATTTGTCTAGCTGAATCAAATAGCATAGACCTCTACAATAATTCGGACATCAACCAAAATATACATATACATACATACATACATATGTATTCTCATATCTCAAAGAAATCTCAAAAATCTTTTTATGACGTCATGATACCGCACTGTATTTACAGTCCGTTGAGGATTTCGTCATTTGGTGATTTTATCATACTACATCATACCATAGTGGGCTGACGATCCTTAGATCACATCCAACACTAAGTAATACTACATTGATGACTCCATCATTTTTATCATCTTTGCACCAGGTTACATGATGCACTAATGATATATAAAATACATTTTGATATATTGCAAATCATTTTTGTCTAGCCAATGCAATTAGCATAGACATACGAATAACAGTATTGTTGTTAAAACTCATTGGTTCCATCATTTGATCCAATATTTTTCAAGAAAATAAAAGTGTAAACATCAGCACGAAGTCAATAAATTTTGAAAGTCTAGCATAACTAATAGATTTAGAATACCTATGCTTCCACCATCAACTCCACTTTCTGAAATGATCCATTGCTTAAAAGGTCTATCTATTCCTATCATCCTAAATACTCCATTCATAACTTAATTATACCCTAGTTCATCAAACTTACCACACGTTATGAGTTCATGAACTTGCCACAATCATATGGGTTTAAGAACTTATCCTAGTCAGACCATAGGCGTTCATTCGCTGAGGGGTTCAAAAACATACCATATAATTATGAGTCACGAACCTACCATAAGTATGAGTTTTAAGAACTCGCACTTAACCTTATAATATTCTCTAACTATACTCTACCTATCTGTTATACACATGAGAAAAGAAACACCTTCTCAACCTGCATATAGCAAATAGCGCGACCCAAACATTCCAATGATTATCAATGTGATAAATTGAGTACAAGCACAAAATCCTCGCCCATACAAAGGTTTGTACAACTCAGCCACCACCTGAGTCCTCAATTAAAATCCCTCCTAACTCTATATTGCTTATAACTTGATACGAATTCCTCGTATCACATCATCTATAACTCCTCATGAGTTATCTCGTACTATTTCATAGTACACCATCTTCATAGCATTAAGCTATAATTATTCAAACATTACGAACCATCTTCCTTTTATAACTTAAACAGATCACGTCGTGATCTTATTCTATAATCATCTCCCTTAAAATTCTTTTCTTAACTCGTGATCGTTTTGTTTTATGATCCTCATTCTTTCCCCCCCTTTTTTTTTATTTACGACATTATTCGTTATCTTGGCTTTTGGAGTTAGGAAACTCCAATTTCTTATCTTTATATCTCTTCAAGATTCTTCTTTGAATCTTTTTGTTTATATAAAAATTCTTCCTTTAAGAATTTCTAACTTCATTTACATCACTCAACATTCATTCGAGTTACACACTTGGTACACATCGAGTCTCTAACAGTTTCAATATGGTACGCTGAGTGGTTTTCCACAAACAACCAACAAACTAGGTTCCGAGTTACTAGTTCGTATATACATCCGCTCTATAAAGGAATCGTTTAGCCCATATACCATACATCAACTACTAAAGAGTACAATTGTACCACTTAGATATAACTCTCTATTCTTAACTTTTTCTCACTCTCTTTTTGTAGACATTGTCTATTCATTATCACCTTACATCCTTATTATTGGAGTTGGGTAACCCCACATTCATATTCCTTATAACTCTGCGAGATTCTTCTTTGAATCCTTTCACGCAAGTTTTAATCCCTTATTGTTCAAACTTTATTTGAGCTTATTCGTTCACTATCTTCACCTCTCTTCTCTAAGGTTATAGCCTACGGTACTCCTACCAAAGGTTTATAACCTACAGCTTTGATACCAACTGTAACGACCCCAAAAAAAACTATACAATTTAAATCTCAACTTCGGTCGTTAACCATACATTAAATCTCTAATTTTACATCATTATTTGATATTAAAAACACTAAAATTGCGGAATATTTAAAACTTTTATACATTAAACATTACACAATATTTCCAAGGTCGAGAACCTTCATATACTACCTAAATCAATATTCTATTAGACATACAAGATTATTATTCTACATTACTATTACAAACTTATCTGCACACATAATTCAAAGTTGACTTGTCTTTTGACTTTTCCTGTATCCGATGTATTCATCCTAATCTACAATGTTTATCATGATATAGCAAGGATGAGCAACAATTTTGCCCAGCAAGTATAAGTTCAATTAAGGATACATCATGATTAAAAGAATTGAACAATAAGCTGGCTAACTTTCTACAATATATACATTGTAAAAGAGCATGAATAAATTTTCATAGCTGAACGAATAATGAACATGAATAAATCAACTGAATCAAACGGTAATGAAGGTGATCTGCCTTTCATACCTGATGAATACATGCAATGTGCACAGAGTGCGAATCAATAATTCATAGACATGGTATAATCAGTAATGATTAACCCCAAGCATATTTCAAAAAATATCAACTCGAGATCGAGTTAGAGAACTTGCATGACAATAAATCGTTAAACAAGTGATTAGAAATAGAAAACTTGCACAAGTATAACATAACAGTGAAAAGTAACCTTGCTAAATAATAAAGTAGCAAAGGTTAGGAACTTGCCTTGAGCACAAGCTAAACCTTTCAACTTGAATCTTAATACCCTATATATATGTCATCATGACATAATTAGTCTTTACCAACAAGTATATACATCATGTAGGTTTGATTTTCAATTCACATAATCGAATTACAAACAAGTTAATTGCTAATAACATTCTCATTCATGGTATAGAAATACTGAAATCATAATTTAACAGTCCTACTATTAGCACATAATAATTCCTTCAAATTTTGAGTACAAAAAAGTACATTGTCAGACCATTCTGCTAACCCACGCTGCGGCGCCACAGTTTATACTGTGGGTCGCGTTGCGGTGCAAAAATGGCGCTGCGGCTCGAGAATAAAGCTTTAAGGCAGCGATGCGGCGTGGTGCCGGCGCTGCGGCGCCACTAACATACTGCTGGGCCGCGGCGCGGCGCGAAACTGCAGTTTCGACTGACAGCTTCGGCAACAGTACAAGAAAAAGCCAATTTGGCCTACAAGCTCCAATCTAATAGACTAATTAACATGAAATTCATACAAAGACTTCATGTAAATATATTGTGAAGACTTCTAACATGATTCTACCCATAAAATATCATAAACATCAAATTTACAACACCCAATTTCAATTTCTTTGGCAAAAACTCCACTTTTGATGTTTTCAATGAAAATCAACACTGTGATTTTGTTTTTCAACCAAAATAGTTAATTCAAAATACCATGATTATGATTATACATACTCTATCAAATTCGATAGTCAATTTATATATATTAACAATTAATCAAACCTTAATTTCATTTTAAACTTAGTCATACTCATATATTTTTTATTTGAACACTCTGTAATATTTTCTTCATAAATTGTATACATACCTCACTTAATTTCTCTATAATCACATACAAACTCATGAAACAACCTTATAACTACTAATCATACAAAACTATATACATATCAACAATTCATCTTATACAAATATTTTATAGAGACTTTTTGGGAAGAGGAAGACTAAACTTTTAAAGAAAGAGATTGAGCTCATACCTTTGATTAAAAAGATGATATCCTAGAGTCAGATTATCCTTTTGATTATCAAGCTTCTTCTCCCTCAATTCCTTTCTCAATTTCTCTAGCCTTCATTCCTCTCTTTTTTTCTCTTTGTAAACTTCAACTGAGTCTTCTTCTCTAACACACGTACTAACAATATAACGTATATAGTAATAATATATATTAATGATATAATATAAATATAGATATAATTATATCAGTTATATTTTATTTAAAAATCAAAAGCCATAAGGCTTGTTTGGCTAATCAAAATAAAATAACCCATTAACTCTTACACATTGTTTGGTAAACTTAATTAAAATAAATAGATTAATCCTTATATCTTGTTTGATAAAACATCATTAGATTAAAGACTTATTATGCATTAAGACATGTTTGACAAAAACTAAAATTAAACCCTTTTAATTTATTTTAATAACTCCTTTATAGCAAGGTTATTTGTCACACTTCTATTTAAATTAAATAATCGATTTAATCAATTAAATATTAATCTATTACATTACTTTAACACATAAATCATTATCTCATAATTATAATTTCCTTTATAATCATAACTTTATTTAATCCACTAACACATCCTTTTAATTTACAAATTCAAATTAATTTATTTAATCAAAATTCTCTAACTTAATAATTAAATTAAATTAAATTAGCAAAAATAATTAATTTCCTTAATTATTTATTTAACAAATAGTTAACCAAATTGAATAAAATTTGAACAATTATTTATTTAACAATAAACACATCCTTTAAATACTTATATAATTCAATAAATATTTAATATTATAATTTAAAATTCTAGAATGTTACACTCCCATATTACCATTCTGAGTAACATATATAAAGTATCACCTATTCAACACACATATTAATTCACTCCTTTACGTAAGTAAATTAAACCTTGTACTATATTACCATAGTTATTTAAGTTTAACATACACATTATATTATTCCATACATAACTCTCAACTATCAATTAATCAATATTTATTTTTATTAGTTAATTCTCTCAACTAACTCATGTTTCACTATCCAAATTCATTCGCGGATAACTTACGTATTATCAATAACCTATATTATAATCATACCAATTATCAGTACACATACACAAAAAATTGACAATTATACATTAATGTCATCCACTAACTATGATAAAATAATCCTATAAACTATTTAATATCGATAGGAAATTTTATCCACTTCTTTTATCTCGACTGAATTATCTCTACGATCAATAACAATATATAAAAATAATATATTTATAAATCACAAAAATCACATATAACATGGTTCATATTACCCTATGTAACATATTTCTACATACCTCGTATCACATAAATATTTTTATTCGAACCCATTTCACACTTAAGAATTTTATTTATTAAATTCTTATTTTAATATTTTCTAAAAATTCGGGTTCTTACATGAATAGTACCCGACATGAAAAGATTAAATTTTAACAAGAATGTTCAGAAAAATATCCTTATGAAACGATACTAGATGGAGTACAAATTTCAAGGATATTCTACTAATTTAAAGGAGTATATAAGCAATACTTTAACAAAATGAGTGTACTATTACGAATACGAAACAAAATAATATTACTTACATACTACAGAGTATGGAAGAAAATATTATTTCTTATGAGTATTGAATAAAAATAATATCCATTACCTTAAAAGGAGAGTATTTCTGACTGGTAGGGCGGAGATATTCTTGAAGAAAACTTATACTGTTTTCTACGTTCAAAGCTTCCTTAAACTCAAAAGAAATACGCTTAATATTATAGAAGAATAATTCTCTGATTCTGGTGTGATTTTCAATTCTAAAATAAACATTCTATTTATAGGAGAATGATATGATACTATTTAGAAATTTTTTTCACGGACCTATTGTTGCAGAATCACGGATGAAAACTTCAGATGTCCAATTTTTAAAATAATAATATAATATTAATGTAAGTATATATATATATATATATATATATATATATATATATATATATATATATATATATGTGTGTGTGTGTGTGTGTGTGTGTGTGTGTGTGTGTGTAAGACCCCAACTTTTATGAATAAAGATGAATTTTTTTATAAATATCATTTTTTATATTAAGGTGTGAATTTGAAATAATGTTATAGTTGTGGGTAATATTTATAAATTTTGCAAAGTACGCAAGTTGTTATATAATACTCGATTGGTCGGAGAATATTCGTTTTAACAGGGAATATTCGTACAATGGCACAATCATTGGTGGACCCCACAACAGAATTATTGTCGAATTGAGAAAACGACAAAAATACTTTATGAAAATAACGGCAGAAGTTTTTATCGTTAACTGTTGAAACACCCGGTGTTAAAAGTACAGTAATACGCGTGATTGCATAGTAGCACACGGTATTGATTATTGATGCTTACGTGAGAAGTCACTCAGTTTTGTTCAATTATTGTTACAGTAATTGCTGTATAGTATCTCACGTTATTTGATTCAATTATTGTCAATATTTTATATATTATTAAATTAATAATTGAGACGACAAAGTTATTAATATTATTATTTGCAATATTAACGATGTCTAGAAGTTCTGTCAAGGAGATGTTTAGTCATCTAATTGGGCGCCAATAAGGAGAAATCCTTATTAGAAAGCCCCCTCTTTCCTAAAAACGACATAGTCAATTAATATTGTGAATTATAATAATGATGATAAGTGTTGTTAAAAATATTGAGTGGATTTATTTTTCTGAAGTATTTGATGTAAATTTTACTTATTTTATGGACCCCCATTTACCCATTTTTCAAATAATTGGTAGAAAATTATTTTTAAGGGGGGGGGACCACAGGTGGGGTCCACATGTGGAGGAAGGTCTTGGAAGGTGGATGAATATTTTAGTGGCGCGGGATGTAGTACTATATATATGTTTTGATTTGCAAGTTGGCAAGGAGGGAAGTAATTTTTTATTATATATATATATATATATATATATATATATATGTTAGTGGATTTTGGTGGAGGTTTGAAATGGGGGGTTGATAACTTGGTTACGGGTGGGAATGGTGTGTGCGTGTATATATATATATATATATATATATATATATATATATATATATATATATATATATATACGTAAAATATAAACATGATAGTGGGATGGGGATTGGGAGTGACATGTTAGTCACAGGTGGTATGCTTGGAAAGAAAAGAAGAAGAAATAATTGGCAGGAAGAAGTACAATTATTGTTATCACGGGGGTGTCATCCCGTGAATTATCAAGTATGTGTTATATATATATATATATATATATATATATATATATATATATATATATATATATATATATATATATATTATATTTTATTTAAAAGTTTTTATTTTATTAGAATATTTTATTGCATAGTATCCTTTCTATTCTCCTATAAACAGAAGCTCATTCCTTCATTATTTCTTACGAATTCATTGAAACTCTAGAGAGAGAAAATTATAGAGAGAAAGAAGAAGAGAAGTCTGCTACCTCTCTGTTCCTATATCCAGTTTCTTTTAAGGTAAGGGGTATTATTTCTTTCTTTCATCTTCATGAAGAGAACTTCTATTATTCCATTCTTTATTATTATGTTGGAATAACCTGTCTATGCGAAGTACTGCATACTTGGTGAAATTCTTCTATTATTCTATTATTTATTATTCTGTTAGAACATCATGTCTGTGCGTTTACGCATGACCTGGTTCCATTAGTTATTATTCTGGTGGAACATCCTGTCTGTGCGTTTACGCATGACCTAGTTCTATTATTTATTATTCTGTTGGAATAACCTCTCTGTGCGGTCTATCGCATGCCTGGTGATTTCTTTTGTTATTCCATTCGTTATTATACTCAGTTGGTTAAAGTTTTGACTTCTATACTCCATGAAATTAGTGGAATATCCTTGATATTTGTGCTTCATCCATTATCTTTTCATGGAAATATTCTTCTGAGCATCCTTGAATTTTGCTCTACAAAGAAGTATCATGTTGATAATTTGGACGTTATTAGTTCCTGGATAAATTAATTCTTGAACTTGTTTTATTGAATTCTTATATCATTGTTATCATCCTCATGTTTATATTATGTCGAAAGTCATCTATGGCCTGTAGTGCATAGATGGACCTGGTATGATTATGACCAGGGATTATTCGGTATAATCATGAACGTAATGTTACAAATGATGTGGTAAAAGTTCTCATTGGCCCGTAGTACATTGATGGACAGTTATTGGCATGATCAAGACCATTGATGAATACACGAATATCCTTGCCCCGTAGTGCATGGATAATTTGTGGTTGTGATACTAATGAATATCCTTGGCCGTAGTGCAGGGAAGTTGTGGATTATTTATTAAGCCGAGTCTCAGCGATAAAAGTGATGAAAAACCTTTTAAATCATAAAAGATAGTAGATTCTATTCTCTACTTGACTCTTTTAATGGATTGCTCGTTCCGCTGCAGTTAAACTTGATGTTTGTTATATTTCATCAGTTTAACACTGTTGAAGGCTAATGATAATTTATTCTGCATTATCTTAGTCATAATATTTCTTGCTGGGCTAGTTGAGCTCACCCTTTCTTTCACTGTTCTCTTTAGGAAATGAAAACGTAGCCGGGACTAGTTGGGGAACGGAGTGACGGTCTAGATAATAGTATTAGTAGTCCTCACTATTCTGTTAAATAGTGTAAAAATAAATATAATGAGGACTCCTGTGAGTGTGGATATTGTCTAGATGACAATATTCTTATTAAAACTCTCAGTTTACGTTTTGTTGTATTTTACACGACATCTGTATTATTAAGTTATATTTGAATTTTGTACCATGTATTTGGCGAGTCAAGATGGGTGATGTATACCTATTTTGGGGGCGTCACAGTTAGTATCAAAGCTTAGGGATATGATCCTTGGCTAAGATGTGAGACTAGAACTAGGAGGGGAGAGACGGGGAATTTCTTCGCTAGAATGACCTATTTAAGTTTATTTGATATTTAATTGGTCGGTCAGAGTATGGGAATAATATGTGATATGTTAATTAACCCTTGTTTTGTGGCAGTATTTAAAAATGACATCCGTGAATGTTGAGAATATCAATGGAGCAGAGGAGACCGTTGAGTCTCTATAGATCAATAATCAGGATAATGTGCATCAGGAAGACGACAATCCTCATGCAAACAACAACACCGACCAAATAATGAATGATGGAATGTTCAGAGGCTTTATACAATTCATGCAACATCAGGCGAGAGCGGTTCATGTTCAAAATATAGGTGGAAACACTGAAAACTCTCGGACGGTCACCGCTAAGCAATTCAAGGAACTAGGACCACCAGAGTTTTTTGGAGAGCCAAAACCACTTAAGGCGAAGACGTGGATAAAGCAGATCAACAAGATATTTGATGTCTTGGGATGCTCCGAGGAGCAAAAGGTTCCCTTTGCCACCTTCATGTTGCGGGTAGAGGCAGATTACTGGTGGGAATCTGTAAAGCGTACTCAACCTGCGTCACTGAAGATGTCTTGGGAGAAAGAACTATTCAACAACAAGTACTTTTTCGAAAGTATTCGTCACATGAAGGAGGTAGAGTTCATCAAGTTGGAGCAGAATAATATTACCGTGTCGCAGTACGAAGCTAAGTTTGTCGAGTTGTCCCGGCTTGCGTCCCACTTGGTTGATAATGAGGAGAGAATGACGCGAATGTTTTTAAGAGGATTGAAATCGAAGATACGTCAATATCTTATTTCTCATAAACTGTGTTTGTATTCAGATGTTGTAAATAGGGCTCAGTTATTGGAGCGCGATAAAGAGTCAATGCAACTAAGAGAAAGTAGCCGGCAGAGTGAAAATACCAGTGATAACAGTCATCGAAGCGGTGACAACAAGCGTGGAGGGAATTAACATGCCAGAAATGGTAACCACTTCAGTGGTAATCATGGTTAAAATAATAAGAATGGACATTTCAAGAAGATGAGATTCAATAATGATGGAAAGACGTCAGCATCAGCACCTGTCGTTAAGGAAGGAGAACGACCACCTATCATATAATTCAAATGTGGAGGGGAGGGATACATCAGTCCAAACTGCGCGATGCCATCCAAAGCATGCTACAATTATGGAAGAGAAGGTCACCTAGCCCGATTTTGTCGTGCACCAAAGTCAAGTCCAGCTGGGATGGAGACATCAAAGGCCGTCCCAGATAAGACAACACCGGTAGTTCAAGGGAGAGCGTTTGTCGTGACCTCCCAGAATGCAAGGAACCCGAATGAGGTCATCACGGGTAAGCTTATCATAAACTTTAGCGAAGTCTATACCTTATTTGATACCAGTTCTACCCATTCTTTTATTTCTCCTACTTGCGCTCAACGTTTAATTTTGACTCCGAAAAAATTAGACTTTGACTTATCTGTTGAAACTCTATTGGGAGAAACCTTCATTACATCCACTGTTTATAAGTCTTGTTTGGTTCAAATCGGTACCCTCACATTACCTGTCGATCTTATTTCTTTGAAAATACTTGCATTTGATGTGATTCTAGGGATTGATTGATTAACTACTCATCATGCAAAAATTGATTATTTTCGTAAGGTTGTTAGCTTTCATATTCCTAACCAAACTATTATTCGAATTCAAGCAACCAAACCATTAAAATATTTCACTGTCATTTCAAGCTATAAAGCTATTCATTTATTGAAAAACGGATGTCAAGCTTTCTTAGCTCATGTCACGGATCTAAACAATACCCCTAGAGCGTGAAATTAAATTTTGTATCGACCTTGAACCCGGTACAAAGCCCATTTCCAAAGCCCCATATCGAATGACTCCTATTGAACTTCAGGAGTTAAAGACCCAATTGCAGGAATTGTTAGCCATTGACTTTATTCATCTTAGTACTTTTCCTTGGGGTGCTCCTGTTCTATTCATGAAGAAGAAAGATGGGAGTATGCGACTTTGTATTGATTATCGGGAGTTGACTCATGTCACCATCAAAAATAGGTACCCATTACCACGTATTGCTGACCTATTTGACCAGTTGCAAGGCGCTAAATTCTTTTCAAAGATTGATCTTCGTTTCGAATATCACCAATTGAATATTAGAGCCGATGACATTCCAAAGACGGCTTTCAGAACTCGGTATGGGCATTATGAATTCCTAGTCATGTCTTTTGGATTGACTAATGCTCCTGCTGCCTTCATGGATATAATGAACCGAGAATTCAAGGAATATTTGGATCACTTTGTGGTCGTCTTTATTGATGACATCCTCATATATTCTAAAAGTCGTGAAGATCATGAGCAACACTTGAGGTTGATACTTCAAAAGCTTCATGAAAACAAGCTTTATGCCACGTTGAAGAAATGTGAGTTCTGGCTTGAAGAAGTAGCATTCCTTGGGCACGTAGTGTCAAGTCATAGAATATCAGTTGACCCAGCAAAGATTGAAGCTATTCAAAGCTGCGAGCAACCCAAATCAATGACTGGAGTACGTAGCTCTCTCGGCTTAGCTGATTATTATCGGAGATTCATGGAAGGATTTTCTCGAATTGCTACTCCATTAACTCAGCTGACTCAAAAAGAAATAAAATTTGGTTGGAGTGAGGAATATGAGAAGAGTTTTCAAGAACTCAAGAGGAGACTCATTTCAGCACCTGTTCTGACAATACCATCTGGCTCGGAGGGATTTGTCATCTACAGTGATACTTCGGGCAAAGGGTTAGGATGTGTTCTCATGCAACATGGGAAAGTCATAGCCTATGCCTCGCGACAACTCAAAGCATATGAGAGGAATTATCCTACTCATGATTTAGAGTTGGTAGCTGTTGTTTTTGCACTTAAAATTTGGAGGCATTACTTGTACGGGAAGAAAGTGGAGATCTTTACGGATCATAAAAGCCTCAAATATTTCTTCACCCAAAAGGAACTCAACATGCGACAACGACGTTGGCTTGAACTATTGAAAGATTATGATCATACCATCCAATACCATCCTAGAAAAGCGAACGTGGTAGCTGACGCACTGAGTAGAAGATCATATACGGGTATGAGTGCAATATTGTCAACGCAAAGGCCCATTTTGTATGACTTGCAAAGGATGGCGATAGAGATAAAGACTCCAGGGACCCATGTGATGATGGAAAATATACGAGTAGAACCGACTTTAATCGATAAAGTTTAAGCTGCTCAAGCTACAGACCTAAAACTTGTGCGTATGAGGAAGAAAGTGCAAGAAGGTGCTATGCCGGAAGCAAGAATCGATGAAGAAGGAATACTTCGAGTCAACTCCAGACTTTGTGTTCCTAACGACCCTGATTTAAAGTATAAAATCATGATGGAGGCGCACAACACATCGTTTGCAATCCATCCTGGGAGTAACAAAATGTATCGTGATCTTCGTCATATATTTTGGTGGAGCAATATGAAGAGAGAGATAGCGCTGTTTATCTCAAGGTGTCTAACTTGTCAACGAGTTAAGGCCAAGTATCAAGTACCAAAATGTCCATTGCAACCACTTGAAATTTCAAAATGGAAGTGGGAGCACATTACCATGAATTTTGTTTTTGGTCTTCCCAAGGTTTCTCAGGGCATAGATGCAATTTAGGTCATTGTTGATAGATTGACCAAGTCTGCTCATTTCTTACCAATACGAGAAACTTATACACTTGAACGTCTTGCTCGTATGTACATAAACGAGATTGTAAGACTGCATGGTATGCCAGTATCCATAGTTTCTGATCGAGACCCAAGATTCACTTCACGATTTTGGGTTAGTTTGCAAAAAGTTATGGGCATGGATTTATAATTTAGTTTGGCATATCATCCTCAGACGGACGGACAATCAGAGAGGACTATTCAAACTCTTGAAGATTTATTAAGACTCTGTGTCCTTGATTTCAAGGGAAGTTGGGACAAGTCCTTACCATTGGTGGAGTTTTCCTACAACAACAGTTATCAATCAAGTATTGGCATGGCTCCATTCGAAGCGTTGTATGGAAGAAAGTGTCGTTCTCCAATATGCTGGGAGGAGGAGGGTGAAGCAACGTTGTTGGGACCGAAGTTGGTACGTATGACTACGAAAAAGATTCAAACGATCCGGCAACGTATAAAAACCTCACAAGATCGACAAAAGAGTTATGCTGATCTTCATCGAAAGGACGTGGAATTCGATGTTGGAGATCATGTGTTGTTACGTGTTGCTCAATGGAAAGGAGTTACGAGATTTGGAAAGAGAGGAAAGCTCAATCCTCGATTAATTACCCATTTTAATCCTCGATCGAGTAGGAGCTGTGGCTTATAGACTCGCTTTACCACCATGTATGTCTCGTGTTCATAACGTTTTTCACATATCTATGTTACGTAAATATTTAGAAGACCCGGACCACATTATTGAGTTAGAACCGGACGAAATAGCAGAAGATTTAACGTATGAAGAGCTTCTTGTTCAAATCTTGGATAAGAAGGAACATATTCTACTAAAGTCAAAGTTTTGTGGAGAAACCACGATGTTGAGAAAATGACCTGGGAGTTAGAATCTGAAATAAAATCAAGGTATCCTTACCTCTTCGACATACCAGGTACGTACCCTAATTTCGAGGCCAAAATTTCTTAAGAATGAGAGGTTGTACGACCCCAACTTTTATGACTAAAGATGATTTTTTTTTATAAATATCATTTTTTATATTAAGGTGTGAATCTGAAATAATGTTATAGTTGTGGGTAATATTTATAAATTTTACAAAATACGCAAGTTGTTATATATTATTTGATTAGTCGGGGAATATTTGTTTTAACAGGGAATATTCGTACAACGGCACAATCATTGGTGGACCCCACAACGGAATTATTGTCGGATTGAGAAAACGACAAAAATACTTTATGAAAATAACGGCGAAAGTTTTTGTCGTTAACTGTTGAAACACCCGGTGTTAAAAGTACAGTAATACGCGTGGTTGCATAGTAGCACACGGTATTAATTATTGATACTTATGCGAGAAGTCACTCAGTTTTGTTCAATTATTGCTACAGTAATTGCTGCATAGTATCTCACGTTATTTGATTCAGTTATTGTCAATATTTTATATATTATTAAATCAATAATTGAGACGACAAAATTATTAATATTATTATTTGCAAAATTAACGATGTCCAGAAGTTCTGTCAATGAGAGATTTGGTCACCTAATTGCGCGCCAATAGGAAGAAATCCTTATTGGAAAGCTCCCTCTTTCCTGGGAACGACCTAGTCGATTAATATTGTGAATTATAATAATGATGATAAGTGTTGTTAAAAATATTGAGTGGATTAATTTTTATGAAGTATTTGATGTAAATTTTACTTATTTTATGGACACCTATTTACCCATTTTTCAAATAATCGGTAGAAAATTATTTTTAAAGGGGGGCCCACGGGTGGGGCCCACATGTGGAGGAAGGTCTTGGAAGGGTGATGAATATTTTGGTGGCACGGGATGGAGTACTATATATATATATATATATATATATATATATATATATATATATATATATATATATATATATATATATATATATATATAATATGATTTGATTTGGAAGTTGGCAAGGAGGGAAGTATTTTTTTTATTATATATACATATGTTAGTGGATTTTGGTGGAGGTTTGAAATGGGGGGTTGATAACTTGGTTACGGGTGGGAATGGTGTGTGTATATATATATATATATATATATACATGATAGTGGGATGGGGATTGGGAGTGACATGTTAACTAGTCACGGGTGGTATGCTTGGAAAGAAAAGAAGAAGAAAGAATTGGTAGGAAGAAGTACAATTATTGTTATTATATACATATACATGTACAGGTTTGAAGAATTTGGCAGAGGTGGTAATCACGGGGGTGTCATCCCGTGAATTATCAAGCATGTGTTATATATATATATATATACATATATATAATATAATATATAATATATAATATATAATATATAATATATATTATATTTTATTTTATTAGAATATTTTATTGCATAGTATCATTTCCATTCTCCTATAAATAGAAGCTCATTCCTTCATTATTTCTCACGAATTCACTGAAACTTTAAAGAGAGAAAATTATAGAGAGAAAGAAGAAAAGAAGTCTGCTACCTCTCTTTTTCTATATCTAGTTTCTTCTAAGGTAAGGGGTATTATTTCTTTCTTTCGTCTTCATGAAGAGAACTTCTGTTATTCCATTCTTTATTATTATGTTGGAATAACCTATCTACGCGAAGTACCGCATTCTTGGTGAAATTCTTCTGTTATTCCATTCTTTATTATTCTGTTGGAACATCCTGTCTGTGCGTTTACGCATGACCTGGTTCCATTATTTATTATTCTGTTGGAATATCATGTCTGTGCGTTTACGCATGACCTGATTCCATTAGTTATTATTCTGTTGGAACATCCTGTCTATGCGTTTAGGCATGACCTGGTTCCATTATTTATTATTCTGTTGGAATAACCTGTGTGTGCGGTCTATCGCATGCCTGGTGATTTCTTTTGTTATTCCATTCGTTATTATGCTCAGTTGGTTAAAGTTTTGACTTCTATACTCCATGAAATTAGTAGAATATCCTTGATATTTGTGCTTCATCCAGTATCATTTCATGGAAATATTATTCAGAGCATCCTTGAATTTTACTCTACAAAGAAGTATCATGTTGACAATTTGGACGTTATTAGTTCCTGGATAAATTAATTCTTGAACTTGTTTTATTGAATTCTTATATCATTGTCATCATCCTCATGTTTATATTATGCCGAAAGTCATCTGTGGCCTGTAGTGCATTGATGGGCTTGGTATGATTATGATCAGGGATTATTCGGTATAATCATGACCGTAATATTACAAATGATGTGGTAAAAGTCCTCATTGGCCCGTAGTACATTGATGGACAGTTGTTGTCATGATCATGACCATTGATGAATACACGAATATCCTTGGCTCGTAGCGCATGGATAATTTGTGGTTATGATACTAATGAATATCTTTGGCCGTAGTGCAGGGAAGATGTGGATTATTTATTAAGCTGAGTCTCAGCGATAAAAGTGATGAAAAACCTTTTAAATCGTAAAAGATAGTAGATTTTATTCTCTACTTGACTCTTTTAATGGATAGCTTGTTCTGCTGCAGTTAAATTTGATGTTTGTTATATTTTATCAGTTTAACACTGTTGAAGGCTAACGATAATTTATTCTGCATTATCTTAGTTATAATATTTCTTGCTGGGCTAGTTGAGCTCACCATTTCTTTCACTGTTCTCTTCAGAAAATGAGAACGTAGTCGGGACTAGTCAGGGAACGGAGTGACGATCCAGATGATAGTATTAGTAGTCCTCACTATTCTGTTAAATAGTATGAAAATAAATGTAATGAGGACTCTTGTGAGTGTGAATATTGTCTAGATGACAATATTCTTATTAAAACTCTCAGTTTACGTTTTGTTTTATTTTACACGACAGCTGTATTATTAAGTTGCATTTAAATTTTGTACCATGTATTTGGCGACTCAAGATGGGCGATGTATACCTATTTTGGGGGCGTCACAATATATATATATATATATATATATATATATATATATATATATATAACTTTTATATAAAAAAAACTGAGATAACTTTCTCCTGATAATTTTGAAAAATGAGAAAGTGGGGGTCCATATAATAAGCCAAATTTACAACAAATACTTCATAAAAATTCTGTCTAGTTATCTCAATTCACTTGGCTTCACTAAACATATTTTTAATAACATTTATCATTAGTATTATAACTCACAATATTAACAATCAGATCATTCCCAAGAAAGAGAGGGCTTTCCGATAACGATTTCTCCTTATTGGCGCACAATTAGGTGACCAAACCCTTTCCTCGACAGAACTTTCTAGACATCGTCAATAATGCAAATAATAATATGAATAACTTTGTCGTCTCAATTATTGATTTTAAAAATATAAAATATTATGACAATAATTGAATCAATAACGTGATACTATGCATCACTTACTATGGCAATAATTGAACAAAACGGAGTGACTTCTCACGTAAGCATTGTGACAACCCGAGAATATATAAAATTTTTAAAATTTTAATTTATTGATTTAAGGTTCAATATTAGAACCTAGACAGAAAATAAGTGTATGCGTTTGATATTTTTGAGAAGGAATTTTGAGGATTTCAAAATTATGTGAAGGATTTAGGTGATTTATTCAAGATTAAGGGAATAAGTGAATATGTTATGTGAATATGATTATGTATGTGTACATTATGTGGTTAAGGGTCAAGGGTTGACCAGATAAACGATATCTGTGATAACCCGAGATTTCGAATATTCAAAATTTTACGAATAATTTTTTTTTTATTATTATTAATATTGATTATCAATTTTGTGACAAGTATCTGTGATACGAGTCTCGAGAAGGTCAATTGGTATATTGACTAATAAATTTCGAGTAAAGTTATGCTTAACAACTTTAAAAACCCTAACCCTAATTTTTGGATAGGGATTTGATAGAAAATATAATTGAAATAAGTATATTAATGAGTACGCGTGTGCATTGTTTAAATTTTTTTTATCAATGATTGATCAGGATAAGGTTTAAAATTATAAACCCTAATAAGAGATTAGAAACCCTAATCTCAAGATTAAAAACCCTAACGCATAGTTAGAAATCCTAATCGAAAGCCGGGAAACCCTAATTTCATATTTGGGAATCCTAAAACACTAATTAGGAAACCCTAATCCTAATTAGTGAGCTTAATATGTATAATAAATGTTATTTTGATTAGGAAACCCTAATTGTAATTTAAAATTTTTAATTTTTAATTTTTCTAATTAAAAACCCTAATTAGAAAATCCTAATCCTAATTAGCAAGCCTAAAGTGATTAGTATGTGTTTATATAATTAGGAAACCCTAATTATACTTTTGAAATATTAATTTCTATTTAAAACCATAATTACATTTTCGAAATTCTTAATTTTCTATTTTAAACCCTAATTAGAAAATTCAAGAATTGGAGTATTTAAAACCTAAGGGTTAGGACCTTAGGGTTAAACCCTAAGGGTTAAAACCTAAGGGTTAAACCCTAAGGGGTTGTGCAAATTCTAAGTATGCCATTAAATTTATTTTTACGAATCACCAAAATGCCCTTTTAGTTTATTTTAATATGTAACTTGCAAAATGTGCTAGCAACTTTAGTTGGTAGGCAACCACATTGACTTGTGACATAGAAATCCAACAAAATTCGGCCAACACATCAGATCTAGCAGCATGTCAAGCATTATATAAGAGATTTGAAATAGAGAACGTCTAGTATTTGGCTTATTTTGTGTTTAAGCTCTCACCAACTCATCTTCTCTCAAAACCTCCGAATTCTTAAAGTGTTTCAGTCACATAAACATACCATTAATAACCCAAGATCAGATTGGAGAGCAAAGATCAAAATCTAGAACATAAAGGTATAAACCCTAAAACCCATTTTGATCTTATATGCTAAGACAACTTTTGTGTTTATGTGTTTAGATCTTTGCTAGTTGATATTTTATGATGATCTATGGTGATATACCATAGATCCATAGCATCAAAATGCTTTAAAATCGACTTTTTTCAAAACCGTCAAGAACACAATTTGTGGTCTGATAAGCTAATGTCAGGAGCCACAGATCCGTGTCTGTTTTTGATTCTTCTTGTTTTATGTTTTTGATTGGTATTCTGGTATGAGGGCTTTAAGCTTCAAGTGGAATCAGGGTCATTTGATTTTTAGATCATGATTTATTAACGGTCAAAACCCGTTGACCGACGTTGACCGGCTGAAATCTGGGTAACCCAAAAAGTAAGAAACAGTGTCTGACAACATTTTGGAAGGCCTGATCTGACAGGTGTTATGTTTGTTTTGATTATTTGTTTGTATCTAGATTATAGTCTGATATGTGTACTATCGATCCATGGTTTTAGATCTTACAAACAGTCAATATATTAAGTGTAGTAAGTGGTCAAAGTAGACCACTTGATCACGGATGAAGTTTCTGGAATTTCCAGAAACTGTTGGCACAAGCTGTCTGACAAGGTTTGACCAGATTAAATCTGGTGGTTGTGTTATAGTTTGACTGTGATCATGATATGTCGTTGTTCTTTGTCATACGTACTACCTGTTTAGACGAATAACCAACCTTGTTCATGACAAGAACACCTAAATAATTGGGCTGGAAAGTGACCACATGCAACTGCCTGGGTTTCTGGGTAACCCAGAAAACCCAGGAGCACCCTGACAGAGACTTTGGTGCCTTGAATCTTTAAATTGTGTTGATGTTTGGCTCGGATTGGTGGTTATAATTGTGGTGCTACATAAACACTGCACAATCACGGTTCAAGCTAGCCCAGAAACGCATTACACATAGAATCAATCGTGGTCAAACGATGACCTTTAAACACGAAGCTGTCAGTGTTCTTGAGCTTAAGAACACCAACAGCGACGCTTTGTGTCGCTAAAGCCCTATAGCGACGGTTTAATTAATTTTTATTTTCTAATTTTTCGGAAATTATTTAAAAATAGAAATAAATTATAAAAATTACTAAAAATGGTTTTAAAAATCATTTTAAATTCTGAAAAATAACTTTTAATGATATTTATAATTATTTGAATATTAATGATATTTAATTTATTTAATTAGTGTGTTAAATAAATTAAAGAAAAATGATTTTAATTATATAAAAATCATTTTAAATAAGAATAATGTATTTAAAAATATTTTGAGTTATAAAATGTAACTTTTAATATTTTTGGAGAAATTTCATTAATAATTTAATATTAATGATATTAGATTGATTTAATTATTAAATTAAATAAATAAGATAAAAAAAGATTATATTGATTTAAAAATCATTTTAAATAATAATAAAGTGTCAGAAAATATTTGGAATTATAAAATTTAATTTTCAATATTTTTTGAGAATTCCCATTAATAAATTAATATTAATGATATTAGATTTATTTAATTATTATATTAAATAAATGAATTAAAAATGATTTTATTGATTTAAAAATTATTTAAAAATGAGAAAAAATGATTTAAAACTATTTTAAGTTATAATTAATGACTTTTAATATTTGGATAATAATTTCAATAATGTTTAGGTGTTAATGGTAATGATTTAAAAATGGTTTTAATTATTTTAAAAATTATTTAAGTAGAATATTAATGATTTAAAAATATTCTAAGTTATTAACAATAACTTTAATAACTAAAACTTCTGGTATGAGGGCTTTAAGCTTTAAGTGGAATCAGGGTCATTTGATGTCGAGATCATGATTTATTAACGGTCAAAACCCGTTGATCGACTGAAATCTGGGTAACCCAGAAAGTAAGAAACAGTGTCTGACAACATTTTGGAAGGTCGGATCTGACAGGTGTTATGTTTGTTTTGATTATTTGTTTGTATCTAGATTATAGTCTGATGTGTACTATCGATCCATGGTTTTAGATCTTACAAAAAATCAATATATTAAGTCTAGTAAGTGATCAAAGTAGACCACTTGATCACGGATGAAGTTTCTGGAGTTTCCAGAAACTGTTGGCACAAGCTATTTGACAAGGTTTGACAAGATAAAATCTGGTGGTTGTGTTAAAGTTTGACTGTGATCATGATATGTCGTTGTTCTTTGTCATACGTACTACCTTTTTAGACGAATAACCAACCTAGTTCATGACAAGAACACCTAAATAATTGGGCTGGAAAGTGACCACATGCAACTGCCTGGGTTTCTGGGTTACCCAGAAAACCCAGGAGCATCCTGACAAAGACTTTGGTGCCTTGAATCTTTAAATTGTGTTGATGTTCGGCTCAGATTGTTGGTTATTATTGTGGTGCTATATAAACACTACACAATCACGGTTCAAGCTAGCCCAGAAACGCATTACACATAGAATCAATCGTGGTCAAACGATGACCTTTAAACACGAAGCTGTCAGTGTTCTTGAGCTCAAGAACACCAACAGCGACGCTTTGTGTCGCTAAAGCCCTATAGCGACGGTTTAATTAATTTTTATTTTCTAATTTTCTAAAAATTATTTAAAAATAGAAATAAATTATAAAAATGACTAAAAATGGTTTTAAAAATCATTTTAAATTCTAAAAAATAACTTTTAATTATTTGGGATATTTTTCATTAATATTTATAATTATTTGAATATTAATGATATTTAATTAGTGCGTTAAATAAATTAGAGAAAAATAATTTTAATTATATACAAATCATTTTAAATAAGAATAATGTATTTAAAAATATTTTGAATTATAAAATGTAACTTTTAATATTTTTGGAGAATTTTCATTAATAATTGAATATTAATGATATTAGATTGATTTAATTATTAATTTAAATAAATAAGATAAAAAAAGATTATATTGATTAAAAAATAATTTTAAATAATAATAAAGTGTTAGAAAATATTTGGAATTATAAAATTTAATTTTCAATATTTTTTGAGAATTCCCATTAATAAATTAATATTAATGATATTAGATTTATTTAATTATTATATTCAATAAATGAATTAAAAATGATTTTATTGATTTAAAAATTATTTAAAAATGAGAAAAAATTATTTAAAACTATTTTAAGTTATAATTAATGACTTTTAATATTTGGATAATAATTTCATTAATGTTTAGGTATTAATGGTAATGATTTAAAAATGGTTTTAATTATTTTAAAAATCATTTAAGTATAATATTAATGATTTAAAAATATTTTAAGTTATTAACAATAACTTTAATATTTTGACAAGTATAACATTAATATTTTTATATTATTAAATATTAATGATAATAAGATTATTTGATAATTAAATCATTTAAAATAATTTAAGTGTTTGAAAAATTATTATAAATTATAATAATTGTTTATAATTTATTAAAAGCTTCTGAAAAATATTATAAATGATGTTTGACTTATCAAAAATAATATTGAAGCTTAGAGACCAAGTTTAATGGGCAATATAAGTGTTAATTGTCGGATAGAGTGACCAAGGCACCGAGAATGAACCGAAGTCCAACCAGACCGAACTAGTTAGACTTGTTAGGTGTTTATATAGGTTATAAACACTAATGTGGCTATGTGGTAATGTGCCTAGGAGAAGTTTGACTGTAGAATACAGTGTTACATGATTATAAATTATTATGCTAATTGTAAGACCGATAATATTAGTTATAGGTCTTTCAAAAGCAGATAAGTATTTTGTGTAGCTGTAATCAACGCGGCAGACAAGTTTCCTAACTCAACCTTGAGTTATATTCATTCAATTATTATAGTGGTTAATTATTGCTAATTATACCACGTCCAGGGATTTATTGTTGATTATTCGCAGTTAGTGCATATTTAATAATTCAAATTGAATTACTGATTCTGAAAATATATTCGTAGAAGCTAATATCGACAGTACAGATAATTCATGTTTATTGTCGAATTATGTTAAGAAATGTCTTAGCCAATTATTCTGGACTAGACGAACATTTGTTAAAACTGGATAGGTTTGAGAAAAGAATTCAATTATTATTGACAGATCGATGCCAATTTTTTCGGCTAGATCATAAAGTAACTAGAATTTGATATCACAATATTTCGTTGTTAAATTAAAATCTTGATTCTGAGACTGAGAAGAGCAACCTTTTATAAAAAGGGAACATTTTAGGTCATATATTCGGCCATTGCGCATTGTTAAGTATTATGCATAATATAGGGTACAAGGAGTTGGCCAGCTCTAAGTACTTGCAGAGGGGTATGATTTAATCTTTATGGTTATTTGATACTCCTGGGTATGTATCAAAATAAGCCTTTGATAGATACCCGAGAAAAGAAGTTCTTGATCTACTGTGATCACTCAGCATAAATCTAGAAAACATTACACTTTGTTATTGCGTAGAATTGATTCATGATTATTCAATAGAATATCGTAGAACTATGAAAGCGTTGTACTCTTTCACTATCCGATTATTGCGTTGCCTAGAATACGAGAAGACTTGTTATTGATTAACAATTTTTTCAGCTATTTCAAAGTTCATCGAACTTTGTTTTCATTCTATCAAAATAGATAGTCTGTTCTTATTGATTCATATACATTTATTGTATGTCTTAACTTGCGGGACAAACTTGTTGCTTACCTTTGCTAAATAAAACTTTTCAGCTATGGACGAAGTGGCAAAAGGTGTTGCGAAGAAGAACAAGGGAAAAGGCATAGTTATAAATTAGTTAGGATGAACAATATTACTATGTTGTACTGTATTGCAAACCCTTTTTGTATATATAAAGGGTATTTTTGTAATGTTAAGGTTAGTGGACCTGAGACTTATGTATTAACAACATATGTTAATGACTTATGTATTCATATTTATATATGAATGGGTAGTTAAATGGTATTATGTTATGGATCGTGAACACCAAACTCGGGGGTCAGGTAACCCGAATTTGGGGGTGTCACAATATCTGTAACAAACCCTAAGTATATATTAAGAACGTCAACGTTCAGTTAGAAAACCCTAGTGAATTATAAGAAACCCATGAAACTGGTTCTGGAAACTCTAATTTCAGTTCCAGAAATTTGAAACCCTAATTCGGGGTATGAAACCCTATTCTGGGAACTTAACGGAGAATTATATTGCTTAAGTGCTATGAATTAATATATTAATTAGGGTAAATCTTAATTAATTAGCAAACTCTAATTTTAAATTTAGAAAACCCTAGTTTCGGGATTAAAAACCCTAATTTATAATTAGGGAAAAACCAAATTGTTAATTTAATAATTGTAAAGTTAATTAGGAAACCTAATTTCTAATTTAGAAAAAATTAGTTTTTATTTAGAAACGCTAATTCGGGGCTATAAACCCTAATTACTAATTTTGACCCTAATTGCTAAATTAGCAATTTTAATTAGGAAATACTAATCCTAATTAGCAATATTTATATTATGATTAAGAAATTTTAATATAATTAGAAAATTCTAATTATAATTTAGAAATATTAAATTTCTATTTATAAAACCTAAATTGGAAATTTTAGAAAAGCAAATTGCTAAACTTGAGGGTTCAAACCCTAAACCCTAAAGGGTTTAAACCCTAAATCCTAACCCAAACCCTAAATCCTAAAGGTTTTGCCATTTACTAGAATGCCATTAAAATTAATAACAAAATGACTATTTTGCCCTTTTGTTGAATAATTGAAGTTTACTTGCAATCTTGCCAATATATGGAGTGGTTGAGCAACCTAGATCAACCATTGAATAAATAATATTACATATCAGCCAGCTAGCTCAGCCATTTCATTGCATCATATCAATTATATAGATTCAAGAGAGAGAAAAGGTCTCACTTTATTTTTCATTTTGGTCAAGACATTCTCTCTCTAGAAATTCGGGAATGTAGAGTGAGAGAAGGAGAAAAGACAAGCCATTCTTAGTTCATAACTTTACTAAGATCAAACATCAAGGACAGAAATCAAGGATCAAGCTAGAAAGGTATAAGAACCCTAAAATTTCGAAATCCTTAAATCTTGTGTTTTGATGTTAGTTGTTGGTTAGAGTAGTGTATTAGAGTGTCATTTGATGATCTGGGTTGTCAAAACTCAGATCCATATCATTTAGATGCTCGAAATTAAAGATTTATCAAATCTAAAAAAGTTAAAAAATAAGGCCTGACAGCCTAATTGTTTATGTGTTTTAAGAGTTTGTACTTGTAGTATGTTGTAAGGACTTTGATCTGGAACTTGAATCAAGTCCAGATCATGTGTAGATCGAACGTTATAAGCAGTCAAAGGTCGTTGACCGCTCACGAAATGAGTTTTTGGGCAGCCCAATTTTGCCCAGAAAATTCTCACAATGTTTTGCAGGGCTTGATTCTTGTAATGTTTTATGTTGTTGGTCATGTTATTGATTTAAGGTTGTAGATTGGTATATTAACTGTAAATTCATGCTATTAGATCACCCATAATAACAGTAGAATCAAAGTTATACCTGGTCAAACTACGTTGACCGATCAGCCTGAAGAACAATCTGGAAAACCCAGATTCTTCAAAACCCGTTTTCTCAGACAATGTTTGACCGGTCGTGATCTACTAGATATGTGGTTGTTATGATGATCGAATGGTATATAGTTGTTCTTTGACATCTCTACTACATGTATGATCCTTTTTAAACATTAATAAAGCCTGGACATCTTTTATTCAGAGGTTCAAATAAGGAACCTCAACTGTTCTTCAATTTCTGGAAAACCCATAAACTGAAGAACAGTCTCTGATAGGTTTTGGGTGACTTGAATCTCACTGTTGTGTTGTGTTTTAGCCATGAACTAAGTTGGAATATATAGTATTACCTGAGTACTACATATTTAGCTCCATTATAAGCCCAGAAATCGACAGGAACCAAGATCTATTTACGGTCAAACTAGTTAATCTGTAAAATGAATTTGAAGCTCAGGAACAGCTAAAGAACACTTATAGCGACGGTTCTGTAGTTATAGGGCCCTTTTATTAATTATTAATTCTGAAAATTAATTAATTAATTAAATAAATAGAAATAAATAGTTTTTAATTATTAAAAATACATAATAAATTATGAAAAATTATTTTAAAGTCTAAAAAATAGTTTTTATTTTTTTATTTTTAGAATATTTCATAAATATTTAATATTTTTGGAATATAAATAGAATTTAATTTATTTAATTATAATATTAAATAAATTATTTAAAAATGAATTTAATACATAAAAAATCATGAAAAATAATATTATGGTATAAGAAAATATTTTAAGTTATTTTTAGTGACTTTTAATATTTTGTGATAAATTTCATTAATTAATTAATATTAATGATAAATAGTTTATTTAATAAATATATTAAATAAATTATGAAAAAATAGAATTAATACTTTATAAATCATATAAATATGATTTAAGTATTATAAAAATATTTTAAGTTATAAAATATAACTTTTGATATTTTGTCATGAAAATATTAATATTTTAATATTAATAGCAATTATCGGATAATGAATTTAATCATTTAAAAATTATATAAAGGTGAATTTAAAGTATTAAAAATACTTTGTGATATTATAAATATATTATAATATTATGACATGTATTTCATTAATATTTGATTAAAATAAATATTAATGATAAAGGAATTATGTGATATTTAATTCGTTTAAATACGGTATTAATGATTAAAAATTCATGATAAATGATAATAATTATCTAAAAATTATTACGAGATTATGAAAAATATTTTGACTATTAATAAATTATCTAAGATAATGGTTAAGTGTTTAGGCAGAGTTTAATTGAATATAAATTCGAGATTTGTCCGACTAGACTATCGGGATGTTAGAATTTTGCCGAACTCGACTCAGACTATAAAAGTTTGACTTGAGGTTGAGTCTTATATGTGTTATAGACTGATAGGGATATGTGTTATGTGTTTAGGTTATTCTATGTGTGTGTGTATATATATATATATATATATATATATATATATATATATATATATATATATAATAGTATTATATTGTGATGATATTATTCTAATATTGGAGATCTATATTACTAATGTTAGGTCTTCGGATAAAGCGTTATAAATTGTGTAGCGGTAATCAACGGTGTAGACACTCGAAATTTTTTGCGCACCTGTCACTAACATTGCAGGAGGACAGATTCGTCTTTCAAGAGGAAACCCTGGAAGACAGTCCATATCCATTCCGGATACTACTGAAAGTTCAGCATCAACCCCAGAACACACACTGGGAGTAACAACTCCAACCTCGGAGATAACCCCGAGGAGTGCAGATCCAATACCGGAACACACACCGGAAAAGACCGATTAATCTCGGAGATAACCCCGAGGTATCCAGTCTCAGTCCCAATCATGGGAATAACTACCAACCTTGGAAATCACCCCAAGGAATGCAGTTCCGGCGATAACCCCGAAAATATTTTTTTCAAATGCAACCAGCTTCAATCTCGGCGCTCACAACTAGACACCCAGTAGCAACCCGGAGATAACACCGGGATGACATGCACACCTCAGAGTTGACACTGAGGACTTTCAACATTTGCAGTAGTCCAATCTTAGCGAAGCCCTTAACAATGTCTGCTTTATCAGCCCAAATCGACGATAACACCGGTGAGGGGGAGCCTCGTCATCTTGCCAATGCGATGCCACATCACGTCCTCTCAATATTTTATACACACATCTCTATACAACGATGTCCCACAAGAATCAAGGAAAACCAATCTCGAGTGACTATTGTGCGGGGTAACGAATAGAATTTGAAGCTTGAAGACTGGAGGGCATCGTCCCATCTTCAATGACTTCATACAAACTCTAATCCCATGCCATTGTACAATTCTCGACAACGACGGTGCGAAATAGGTCTTGTATACCTCAATCGGATGCCCGGATTGCAGTTCTGAAGGTTCGAAGGGACAGTGCCCGAGGGCACGTACTACGAGATGACCCGACCCGAGAAACCCGGGGCAACCTGGGAAGCCTCAGGTACACCTGCGGCTGGCCTCAGGTACACCTACCGCTGGCCACAGGTACACGTGCGGCTCCCCCCCTTTATAAATAGAGGGCTTGGGGTGGCCATTTTAAGAAGAGAAAGAGCGAGGAAGCCCTGTCAAATTTGCTCTGTACTTGCAATATACTGAGTGCTTTCCCATTTTAAACACTTGTGAGCTCACATATAGCTACTTTTGTACCGGCGGGAGCCGAGTTTCATCCACTTTAAAGATATAGAAGCCTTCTTTGGTAACCCACTGTAAGGCTTCTCACACATTTTAAAGCCTTTCTCTTCATCTTTACACACACCCTTCTTCACGTTGAGAGTCGTGTTGCGTCTTTTGCCCGGACTTCAGTCCGTGATTTTATTTCAGTTTGTATATATATATATATATATATATATATATATATATATATATATATATATATATATATATTAACTGTGTGTCGGACTCTGTTCGATGAGCCTGAATTTTATATCCGGTGCGTTTACTCGCTTATATATATATATACTTTTATATATATGAACTGTTGTCGAACTCTGTTCGATGAGCCTGGATTTTACATCCGGTGTGTTTATTGCTTATATATATATATATATATATATATATATATATATATATATATATAGATTTCGTCCCACCTGAAGTTTACTTCGTGGTGGTTGATCGCTTTTACAACTTTCTTTATATTTCGTCCTGCCTGGAGTTCACTTCGTGGCAGTTGATTGCTTTATACAGCTTTATTTACATTTTGTCCCACCTGGAGTTTCCTCCATGGTGGTTGATAGCTTTTACAACTTTATTTATATTTCTGAAACCCCATGGAGGTGCTTCGTGGTTGGTGATCATGTCTGTATATATATATATATATATATATATATTTACAGCTTTTATATATATATCTGCTTACTGATTTCATACAAATTGCGGTATCATGTGCGCCTAGGAATTATGTGATCACAGATTCAGCCTATTGGATCTACATTTTCAGCTGTAAGCAGCTTGTAAATTATTATGCGGTGTCTGAATTTCCTCAAATGGTTTTCATACCCACGAGGAAGTCAGCATTATTTTGTACATTATTTTCTTACAGATGCTTCGCATCTCAAAAATAAAATCAATTAAGCTGAACACTTAATAAAATGGAAGTGTAAAATGTCTCAATTACTATTGAGCATCAGGGTCTGAAAAACCTCTTTTATAAAACATCACTGCCATTTATTGTTAACATTGAATTTTTACATAAATTCAAACCCTGTGTATATAGGTGCGAACGAGGCCTCGCACTACTTCTAAATAACAGCACATTGACCCACATACACACACATTCAGATAATAGTTTCTTGAAAAGAGGCGGTCACCGTGGTAACACAGATGTTGGGGGGAGGGGTGCCTAACACATTCCCTCCGCATAACCAAGTCCCCGGACCCTAATGAATCTCGGTTTCACCAACCCGTTTAGCAGTGTCACATCACTGGGTTAATGTACAAACCTTTTCTCGGTTGTGTTGGTACAACCATTTAAAAAACAACTGGGCGACTCTTAACAGTCCATCGTCGACATTATATATGTCGAACCTTTTTCACTTATTTTTTCAAACAAATCTCACCTATAATGAGAACACCAAAGAACAAGTAACGGAAAGGAACATTCAAGAATCCCGACGTCGACAGGTGGTGTGACAACCCAGAATTTTGGATTATCCAGAATTTAGGTTTATAGAATTAGTTATTAATAAAAGGAATATTTATTAATGCTATTATGTGCTATGTGTTTATTAATCATTCTATAACCTAGGGTGATTATAAGATGAGAGGATTCTGGCTACGAGCTAGATTGAACGAGTAAGAATTTTCAAGACGAAAATGAATGTTTTCCGGGAACAAAATATTTTTTGGGGAAAAAGACGAAATAGGCACTATTCATCCGTTTCTGCTCGGAGATTTATTTTGAAATTCCGAGAAGTTAATGATTACGTAAAATTATGAGACGTGATGGAATATTCAATAATATTTCAGTTATGGCAAAAACGAAGTTTTTGCCTGCAGACTCAAAACCTAAGGGTTAGAAAAAATGAGTTTCGAGAATGTAATGATTACATATAATAATTAGGGTTATTATGCATAAGAAATACGAGTATAATACTAGTTATTATATGAGTATAGTACGAATATCGTATGAACGATATACTAAGAGAATACGAGAATAGAATGCGTAGAATACGATTAGTCTTAATGGACTTTGTGTTCATGGACTTTGTAGAATCCAATTGGACTTGGATTATGTCAAGCCCAATGCTTTGTGAAATCAAGCCCAAGATTGGCCCAATAAGAATTAGGGTTAAGGACCAAACCAAGAAAAGAAACCGCGGATCGAACCAATGGGTAAACGAATGGGTAATAACCAATGGGGCAACCCATGAGGTGACCCATGGGCATGTGGGCCGACCACTTGGCCACCAAGTAAGGGTGGTGGCCAAGTAAACTTGGTGGATAAGTGTAGGAATAGTAAGGAGGTTAGGGGGCGATGGTTTTCTATAAATAGAAAGCTTAAGTTCATTATTTTGAGCTTTTGAAAATCCTATAACTTGAGAGAGAGAGAGGGAGCTCGGATGAAGAGGGAGAAGGAAGAGCTTGAGCATGAATGCTCGAATCAAAAGTGATCGTGAAATAGAAAAGCTTGCAAATCACCGGCTTTATATAACGGAAGAGGATTAAAGAAGAACGGTAATCCGAACCCTAGTCTCTACTAATATTTTCTTTAAGTTTAATATGTTAAAACATAACTTAATGAGAACAAGGAGTAAAAGAATTTAGGAATGAATTAATATGGTTGAAATCATGAGAAAACGAAGAAATAAGAATTAGAAGTTTAGTTTGTAAATTTCTTAAGGAAGTATAAGATTCGTAAGGATTTTGAGCGATTCGAATGAATTATATGAACGAGTAGGTGAAATAAGTAAGAAATGATATTCTATAACATCAAATTCTAAGAAAAAGTGGAATCGTACTCCAAAATATCGATTAAAATGAAGAACGAACGAAGAACACGCGAAGAACATGAAGAACGTTGTTGATGGACAAATTTAAAACCATCGTAGGATAATTGTAGTTGATGGAGAAGTTTAAAACCATCACATATAAGTTAGTTGCTTATTGCTTGGTTAGGAACAGTAGAAACGTTCATGAAGAACGGATTAAAACCTAGCTATAACGAAGTTATGGCAAAATTTTTGTAAAAGATGAATGAGAATTAGAAAGTTAGAGAATGAACCTGAACATGTAGGGTTTCATAAGGAAGTGAGAGAATGTAGAAAATGTGAGTCGTAGACTCAAGAATGAACGATTTCCGAGTTCGGATGACCGAATTACTGACGAACAAACGAAGAGCGTTAAAAACGTAAAATGAACAAAGGGTGAAGATCAAGCCAATCGAATGGCACATTGACGGATTTAGAATGAATTTCTACTTAAGGGGTATTAAATTACATAAGATAAAGAAGTGAATGGCTTTGGAATGACCTCGTTCCGAGTTATAACGAAGGAGTTATGAGATCGCGAAGTAAGCATCTCAAAATTGAGTTAAAACTTAGAAATTTTTCTAGGGTTTAGGCTCAGCGCCGCAGTGCAGGCTGAGCTCTGAGAAGTGGTGCCGCAGCGCGAGCTCAGCCATAAACTTCTGGAGAGTGGCACCGCAGTGCGAGAGAGAATGAAGGGATTGGCGCCGCAGGGCCAGACCAAGGAAGAAGGTGAAGTAGGTCGCGATGATTGTGATTCCTTAGACGTTGAGTGACGAAGGTAATGAATAACATTCCGATGTTATGTCATGGTAATGAGAGATAAGTATAAGGCGTTTAGACGTTGTGAACACAACATTGTTACAATGAACAATCGGTCTTAGCATACAACGAACGGTATAGCTTCGACATTAAGAAAGAATAATGAACATGGGTTTCATGGGTTGAATAACGATGGAACGAAATTGAAACCTTGAGTAAAGGTTGAATGAGAGATTAAGAGACGAGTAACGTAAACGTTGAATACGTAAATGATTCCCGTGAATCGTATTCGCGTCGGACGAACGTTCTAAGTGTACAATGATTGTATGACTTAGACGTTGATGAAGGTAGTAAGTAAAATATGAATTATCGTAAAAAGCCGTAGCAAACGGTAATAAGAGTAATGAGCGTCCGAGTATGAGTCAGATAGAGAATGTTAGAATGAAAGGTAAACACTTTAACCAACGTAAGGGTTGAGTGTAATCAAGTATTAAACTGGTAAAACCTACACTCCGTGTATGGTTTGACCGTAAGGTAATGAAGACTAAGATTTAACTGTGAACGATGCAGAAACTAAGTTAAAGATAATAATGCATAACATTAAGAAGCCGAGTTAATAAGTATAACTTGGACAACGTTCTGAGTTGAATGAACCGGACGTTGTAAGGTATGAGTAAGTTAATATAAAATGTTTAACGTTATGACCTTATACTATTGACATTGAATGATCGTTCTGAGTATACAAAAGACTATATGACTTGGACGATAAAGAATGAATCCTGAGGTATGGCATTTAGTTGCCAGAAAGTCGTAAGGAATAAGAAGTTGACTTAACGAACATTATAGTCTAATGGTTCGGATAAGTTAAGAGAAATTAGGTTGTAGTACAATCGTAACCTTTGATGGTTGACATATGGGAGCTGGGCTAAACAATTCCTTCAGAGAGTGAAGGTATATACAAAACTGGCAACCGATCTAGCTCACTGTGTGGGCAGTATAGAAGAGACGGGAACTTGTTTGTTGGTCGTTTGGGAGAAACCACTCAGAGTACCATATGGACTACTAGCAGAAAAGTGATGTACGATGAGTCCTATAGAAGTTATAAGAAGAAGATAAGAATGTAAATCATCAAAGATGATGAATGTTTTGAGTAAGACATCTCTGTATGTCAAGAAGCCATAATCTGGTAAGAGAAGTTTGTCGCATAAGCTTATATTACAAGAGCGCGAACCTTAAGAAGTAAAGTTAAATAAACCAATGTGTAAGTCAAGTATATAACTAGTTGGTATATGTGTTATTTCCTTATGTGTTATATAGGGATTTGGAATAAGCAGTTCAGCGTAAACTATAAGCTGTAGCTGTGTGTAAGGCTATTTTTCTAACTTCATTCATATTATATGAATGCTAGTTTCTTAAACTTCTCAGATGTTGAACTTGAGAAGTCTCGTTTATGTGCATATGTGCGATGTATGTACAAGGTGGTAGTATGTATGAGGCCTTGTGCCATAATTTGAACACTTCAGTGTTTCTATGAGATGAGATGTTCTGTGATTGAACTATTCAATATAAGTATGTTCGGTTTATACATGAACCGTTATTGTGAAGTCTGGGCTAATGATTCTAGCCAGACAGGATGTGTATGAAAAAGGTAGAGGAATGAAAGTATTTCAAAGTGAACATGACTAATGTTTTAAAATGATAGGAATCGAGACTATTCCTATTATTCAAGCTGCTTCATAACCTTTGTTCGGTTATTGAAGTTCTGAAGAATGTTTAAACTCTTTAAGTTGTTTGTTCAACTATTATGACTCGCTGGGAAATTGAATGCTCAAACTTTCTTTAAATGAAAAATATTTTCAGCGAACGATGTTAGAAAGAACTTAAGGATCCCGTAAAGATCAAGCTGAGCGGTATCCAGACGAAGTGTCATTCAGTATATGAATGTGCATGAAGAGCAAGTGAAGACTTATAATATAGAATGATAGAATTAAACTATAGATTAGTTTAATGAACAGTTATGTATCCTTGGTGGCGGATGAAAGTCACTCGTGTAAGATGTAAAGAATAATGTAATTATCATTAATTGTAATGAAAGAGGTTCTAAGGTTTCGAGAACCTAGGATTTGAGAATTTATGTCATTATATTTAGCTATATAATAATGTATGTTAGGAAGGAGATGGGATCGTGACGCACGGAGTCCAGGTCTGAAAGTAGACCGGATTTCGGGGCGTTACAGAGTGGTGTCAAAGCTAAAAGGTTATAAACCTTAGGTAAGAGTACCTAAGACTATAATCATAGAGAGAAGGATCAGAAAATCATTGAGTAAACGATTAATGAAGAAGATCACCACGTGATCATAGTGAATATTAGTAATGGATGAGCTGTTAAACGATGAATGATTTATAGCTAATGTTATAAATGAATGGTACTACGAGGTAGTACGTAAAGAATAACTCAAATTGAGTGGTAAAGGTTAGCATACGAATTAAAGAAAAATCGTATTATGTAAAGAGAAATTTAGAAGTTGTAAGATTTCAATTGAGGACTCATGTGATGAATGAGTTGTATGAACCTTTGTTATGGGCAGAGGTTTGTGCTTTGGTGTAACAACTACTCATTTTATTATAGTGATAATCATTAGAATTGGTCGCGCTATTAAGATATATATGACGAGAAGGTAAATCTTTTCTTATGTATATACTTGATAGGTAGAGAACGATAAGGTAGGTGCGAATTCTTGAAACTCATACTTATGGTAGGTTCGTGACTCATAATTATATGGTATGTTTTTGAATGTCTCAGCGAATGGACGCCTAAGGTCTATCTGGATGTTCTTAAACTCATATGATTGTGGAAAGTTTCCTGGACTCATAATGTGTAGTAAGTTGATGGACTGTACTATGGTATAGGAATGTTTAAACTGAAAACGAAGTATTTTCAGTAGACTTAGCATTGAAGGTGCTAGAGAAGATTATGTATTATCGCAGAAAGACATTGAAGGAAGATGGAGAATAGAATATTCCAAATCCTCTAGCTATGTTAGATTTCGAAGTTTATTCAAATCGTGCTGAAATGTACATTTTGAAAAAGAAAAGAATTGGTTCAACTTTTTGAACCAATGGATTTTAAAAGAGATATTCTTGATATGTATATGCCAATTGCTTCGGCTAGACCGAAATTGATTTTTAAAATATCAAAAAAAAAAGAATTTTTATATCATCCGTGCATTTGATGCAAGGATGGTAAAAAGATGGAGTTGTTAATGCAATTGAACCTAGTGTTGGATTTGATCTTAGGATCAACAACCCGCTATGGTATGATGTATAATAACGAAGTCATAAACTGATGAAGTCCTCAACGTACTGTGAAGAGTACGGTATCATGACATTATAAAACGTTTCGATGTATTTTGAAAAGAATTTTGAAGACGTAGTCGATGTCAATTGAGTTGACTAGATGAATATTTCAAGAAATATCCAAAAATTTTGGAATTAAGTCTGAGGTGAACATATCCCGAAATGGGGTTATACGGTAGGTTGATCACCTATATATGGAAAGAGGTAGTTTACTTTCTTTGTGATTGTAAACTGACCGTTAAAGAAAGGTTTACAGCGAAAGGATGTTTAACCTAGTAAGAGTTCATGGTCAATTTGACCCCTCAGCAAAAGTATGAAATATTTTAAAGGATATTTTATATTCCTCGCTATTCCTTCTACTTCATGATTCTTGAGAAGAAGACTAAGCTAAAATTTTGAGGACGAAATTTTGTGAAGAATGGGAGAATGTGAGAACCCGGGTAAGGGTTTTGTTTTAAGAAATTATGAGGACGAAATTTTTATGAGGGAAGAATGTGACAACCCAGAATTTTGGATTATCCAGAATTTAGGTTTAAAGAATTAGTTATTAATAAAAGGAATTTTTATTAATGCTATTATGTGCTATGTGTTTATTAATCGTTCTATAACCTAGGATGATTATAAGATGGCAGGATTCTGGCTACGAGCTAGATTGAACGAGTAAGAATTTTCAAGACGAAAATGAATGTTTTCCGGGAAAAAAATATTTTTCAGGAAAAAAGACGAAATAGGCACTATTCATCCGTTTCTGCTCGGAGATTAATTTTGAAATTTCGAGAAGTGAACGATTACGTAAAATTTTGAGACGTGATGGAATATTCAATAATATTTTAGTTGTGGCAAAAATGAAGTTTTCACCTGCAGACTCAAAACGTAAGGGTTAGGAAAAATGAGTTCCGAGAATGTAATGATTACGTACAATAATTAGGGTTATTATGCATAAGAAATACGAGTATAATACTAGTTATTATACGAGTATAGTACGAAGATTAGTACGACGTATAATACGAATATCGTACGAACGATATACGAAGAGAATACGAGAATGGAATGAGTAGAATACGATTAGTCTTAATGGACTTTGTGGTCGTGGACTTTGTAGAATCCAATTGGACTTGGGTTATGTCAAGCCCAATGCTTTGTGAAATCAAGCACAAGATTTGCCCAATAAGAATTAGGGTTAAGGCCCAAACCAAGAAAAGAATCCGCGGATCGAACCAATGGGTAAACCGAGGGGTAATAACCAATGGGGCAACCCATGGGGTGACCCATAGGCATGTAGGCCGACCACTTGGCCACCAAGTAAGGGTGGTGGCCAAGTAAACTTGGTGGCTAAGTATAGGAATAGTAAGGAGGTTAGGGGGCGAAATGACCAATTTGCCCTAAGCCTTGGTTTTCTATAAATAGAAAGCTTAAGTACATTATTTTGAGCTTTTGAAAATCCTATAACTTGAGAGAGAGAGAGAGAGAGAGAGAGAGATGGAGAAGGAAGAGCTTGAGCATGAATGCTCAGATCAAAAGTGATCGTGAAATAGAAAAGCTTGCAAATCGCTGGCTTTATATAACGGAAGAGGATTAAAGAAGAACGGTAATCCGAATCCTAGTCTCTACTAATATTTTCTTTAAGTTTAATATGTTAAAACATAACTTAATGAGAACAAGGAGTAAAAGAATTTAGGAATGATTTCATATGGTTGAAATCATGAGAAAACGAAGAAATAAGAATTAGAAGTTTAGTTTGTAAATTTCTTAAGGAAGTATAAGATTCGTAAGGATTTTGAGTGATCTGAATGAATTATATGAACGAGTAGGTGAAATAAGTAAGGAATGATACTCTATAACATCAAATTCCAAGAAAAAGTGGAATCGTAATCCAAAATATCGATTAAAATGAAGAACGAATGAAGAACACGCGAAGAACAGAAAGAACGTTGTTGATGGACAAATTTAAAACCATAGTATGATAATTGTTGTTGATGGACAAGTTTAAAACCATCGCGTATAAGTTAGTTGCTTATTGCTTGGTAAGGAACGGTAGAAACGTTCATGAAGAGCAGATTAAAACTTAGCTATAACGAAGTTATGGTGAAATTTTCTTAAAAGACGAACGAGAATTAGAAAGTTATAGAATGAACCCGAACGTGTAGGGTTTCATAAGGAAGTAAGATAATGTAGAAACCATGAGTCGTAGACTCAAGAACGAAAGAGTTCCGAGTTCGGATGACCGAATTACGGACGAACAAACGAAGAGTGTTAAAAACGTAAAATGAACAAAGGGTGAAGATCAAGCTAATTGAATTTCACGTTGACAGATTTAGAATGAATTTCTGCTCAATTGGGTATTAAAGTACATAAGATAAGGAAGAGAATGCCTTTGGAACAACCTCGTTTCGAGTTATAACGAAGGAGTTATGAGATCGCGAATTGGTGCCACAGCGCGAGCTTAGCCATAAACTTCTGGAGAGTGGTCCTGCAGCGTGAGAGATAACGAAGGGTTTGGCACCGCAGTGCCAGACCGAGGAAGAAGGTGAAGTAGGTCGCGCCGTAGCGTGAGAGAGAGGAAGGGGCACGGCGCCGCAGCGTCGGTGCGAGGCAATGCCCAGAAGTGAAATTTTTATTTCTCAATTACGGGAGGATGTGCAAGAAAGAAATATGAACATGTAGTTCACCTAATGTAACACTTAAGCAAGTGATTTAAATCATTAGTGAAGGTTGAACGGAAAGATTTAACGGGATTAATTGACGAAGAATGTAAACGCTAAATTACGTAACCGATAGTCGGGGACCGTAGTCGGAATAAACGAACGTGAGGGATTGCTATGAGTGTGATTCCTTAGACGTTGAGTGACGAAGGTAATGAATAACATTCTGATGTTATGTCATGGTAATGAGAGATAAGTATAAGGCATTTAGACGTTTTGAACGCAATGTTATTGTAATGAACGATTGGTCTTAGCATACAACGAACGGTATGGCTACGACATTAAGAAAGAATATGAACATGGGGTTATTGGGTTGAATAATAATGGAATGAAATTGAAACCTTGAGTAAAGGTTGAATGAGAGATTAAGAGATGAGCAACGTAAACGTCGAATACGTAAACGATCCCATGAATCGTATTCGCGTCGGACGAACATTCTAAGTGTACAATGATTGTATGACTTAGACGTTGATGAAGGTAGTAAGCAAGATATGAATTATCGTAAAAAGTCGTAGCAAACGGTAATAAGAGTAATGAACGTCCGAGTATAAGTCGGATAGAGAATGTTAGAATGAAAGGTAAGGGTTAAACACTTTAACCAACGTAAGGGTTGAGTGTAAGCAAGTATTAAACTGGTAAAACCTACACTCCGTGTATGGTTTGACCGTAAGGTAATGAAGACTAAGATTTAACTGTGAACATTGAAGAAACTAAGTTAAAGATAATAACGTATAACGTTAAGAAGCCGAGTTAATAAGTATAACTTGGACAACGTTCCGAGTTGTATGAACCGGACGTTGTAAGGTACTAGTAAGTTAATATAAAATGTTTAACGCTATGACCTTATAATATTGACATTGAATGATCGTTCTGAGTATACAAAAGACTGTATGACTTAACGAATAAGAAGTTGACTTAACAAACATTATAGTCTAATGGTTCAGATAAGTTAAGAGAAATTAGGTTGTAGTACAATCATAACCTTTGATGGTTGACATATGGGAGCTGGGCTAAACAATTCCATCAGAGAGTGAAGGTATATGCAAAACTGGCAACCGATCTAACTCACTGTGTGGGCAGTGTAGATGAGACGGGAACTTGTTTGTTGGTTATTTGTGGGAAACCACTCAGAGTACCATATGGACTACTAGTAGAGAAGCGATGTACGCTGAGTCCTATAGAAGTTATAAGAAGAAGATAAGAATGAAAATCATCAAAGATGAAGAATGTTTTGAGTAAGACATATCTGTATCTCAGGAAGCCGTAATCTGGTAAGGGAAGTTAGTCGCATAAGCTTGAATTACAAGAGCGCGAACCTTAAGAAGTAAAGTTAAGTAAATCAATGCGTAAGTCAAGTATATGACAAATTGGTGTACGTGTTATTTCCTTATGTGTTATATAGGGATTTGGAATAAGCAGTTCAGCGTAAACTATAAGTTGTTGCTGTGCGTAAGGAAAGTTTTCTAACTTCATTCATATTATATGAATGCTAGTTTCTTAAACTTCTTAGATGTTGAACTTGAGAAGTCTCGTTTATGTGCATATGTTGCTATGTATGTACAAGGTGGTAGTATGTATGACACCTTGTGCCACAATTTGAACCCTTCAGTGTTTCTATGAGATGAGTTGTTCTGTGATTGAACTGTTTAATATAAGTATGTTCGGTTTATACATGAACTGTTATTGTGAAGTCTGGGCTATTGATTCTAGCCAGACATGATGTGTATGAAAAAATTAGAGGAATGAAAGTATTTCAAAGTGAATATGACTAATGTTTTAAAATGATAGGAATCGAGACTATTCCTATTATTCAAGCTGCTTCATGACCTTTATTCGGTTATTGAAGTTCTAAAGAATGTTTATACTCTTTAAGTTGTTTGTTCAGCTGTTATAACTCGCTGGGCAATTGAATGCTCACACTTGCTTTAAATGAAAAATATTTTCAGCGAACGATGTTAGAAAGAACTTAAAGATCCCGTAAAGATCAAGCTAAGCGGTATCCAGACGAAGTGTCATTCAGTATATGAATGTGCTTGAAGAGCAAGTGAAGACTTGTAATATAGAATGATAGAATTAAACTATAGATTAGTTTAATGAACAATTATGTATCCTTGGTGGCGAATGAAAGTCACTCGTGTAAGATGTAAAGAATAATGTAATTATCATTAATTGTAATGAAAGAGGTTCTAAGGTTTCGAGAACCTGGGATTTGAGAATGTAAGTCATTATATTTAGCTATATAATGATGTTTATTTGGAAGGAGATGGGATCGTAATGCACGGAGTACGGGTCTGAAAGTAGACTGGATTAACAATCTTTTCAAAATTGTTATCTGCTTGTGTGTGAATGTTGCATTTACATTTATGATGAATGTGTACGAATGCATTTACTTATTGCACTTTTTGCCTCGCACCATGTCTGCTTGTGATATTAGTGCTTCACACATGTCATCGTTTCCATACGGTGAGATACGATGTATGTGAATGTATGTTGTGTGGTCCCTCCACCAGGAGGCTATCTCGTCGGTGTTTGATTACTGGACTCATGGGAAGACTAATTCCCCGAGGCTCAGGAAAGGCACCACCCAAATTCGCTCCAGTTGAAAGACCGGATTAATTTCTCGTTGAGTAAATTGCGTTGATTTGGGAACCTTCATGCCAAAAAGCCGCGAGAGTAACCTAAGATAGGTCAGCCTCTGGTAAACCCAAAACGGAGGAAAGTCTCTTCATGCTTTCTCATTTTAATTACTTGTAAGCACAAATTACTTGTAATTCCATATCTATCTCCATGTAATGAGAAATATGAAGAAATGTGTACACATACATATTTAAATTGACATGCTACAAACATCTGACATCCGGTGTTGCAGGATAAAATTCCTAAAACAAACGCATCACATAGCATGTTAATTTACATTCCCTAAAGACTAAACTATGCAAGCCTTTCGCAAGGAACCAATCGGACCTACTACCCGGTAAAAATCCGAAAAGGCTGCAAGCCTACAGTCAATTATGTCGTCATCCGACCAGACTGACCTTAATCCAGTTTCTCGCAAAGAATTTGATGAATTAAGCAAACAAATTACAGATTTGGCTGTTCTACTCAAAGAACTAAAATAGTCTACTCAGGGTCTAAAAATAGCCGTACGTGCTGAATCCTCTACACAAAGGGGAGCCTAGGTCATTACAATACCTAAACTATTGTTGGATATGACCAACAAAGCTCATGATGCTGCCCATCTCACAGAAGATCCAGACACCGGCGACATCAAAAAGAAAGTCCTCCAAATGGAAGAAACCCTTCGTGCTATCAAAGGAGTTGGAACACATGGGAGTGTTTCATATGATGACTTTTGCATTTTCCCTGGTGTTCATTATCCAGAAAAATTTAAAACTCCTGACCTCAAAAAATATGACGGGTTAGGAGATCCTTACACACATTTAAAGATGTTCATTGGAGAACTTGGATCTTATGCCGAGGACAAAAAGCTTAGAATGCAACTGATTCAAAAGCGTTTAACTAGAGAAGCCCGTTCGTGGTACACAAGATTAGACAACTCAAAGATCCATAGCTGGGAAGAGCTAGCACACGCTTTCCTCATTCAATACAGCTTTCAGTCTCAGATGGCTCCTGATCGGTATCAAATTACCAAGATTAAGAAACAGTCTAACGAGTCTTTCAGAGAGTATGCGCAAAGGTGGAGACGCCTGGCTGCCCAAGTTATTCCTTCCATAACAGAATCAGAGATGGTCATGACTTTCATAGACATATAAGAAGCTCCTTTCTGTGAAAGAGTTTTAGCCGGCATCGGCAAACCATTTTCTGAAATGGTCAAACATGGGGAGATGGCTGAGATGGGATTGAAGTCTGGAAAAATTCAAGACATAGCTGCCCTTAAAGTTGTTGCTGATCACATCCAATCTGAAAATTATGGAAACAACCCCCAGAGGTTCCATAAAAAGAAAGAGGAAGATGTTTCCCTGATACTACAGGGTCAAAAAGGCAATCAGAACATGCCTATTCAAAGGAGAAACTACACCCCCTTTCAAGCACAGTCTTTGAACCCTCCAATACCAAAAGGTGGAGAAGTCAAACGCCCTCAAGTGTTCACACCCTTAGGGGACACCCTCGAGAATATTCTCACTCTTCTGACAACACAGAAGAAAATTGTGCATCTTCTTCCACCAGCTAGCCCTAATGGACGGGGTTTCAATGCTGCTCGAAAATGTGCTTATCATGTCAGGGAACCTGGACATGATACTCAGGATTGTTGGGTCTTGAAACACAAGATCCAAGACCTGATAGACAACGATGAGATCGTGGTCACCAAAACTGATCAGCCTCACGTGCAAGACAACCTTCTTCCTCAACATAAAGAAGAAGAGGTCAACATGATCAATTGGAGTAATGGACAGAGTTTCAATTTCAACTGTGAATCCTCCCAGACCCTCAAAGACGGTGTTAACAAATGGGATTTGCCAAGTTCCAGTTCATAATGGAACAAAAGATGAAAGCTCTATGCAAGCAAATTGAGCAATTGGCAGAACTGGTGACTTATCAGCATCAAGTGACACGTCAATTAATCAACCAGGAGCATGCTAGTCTCTTACCACTTGTCATGAATATTCCCTCGTCACTTTCAAAAAATGAAATGCTGGAAGACAAAGTGACAAAGAGAGCAAATGCCAAAGCCCGTCGGGATTTTTCCAACAAAAGCGAATTCACCTATTTGGGCCAACCTATAGAGGAAATCCTTCATATGCTAATCAATGAAGGAAGGATCACTTCCCTTCTACCTCCAGTCAATCCTCATTTAGGACGGTATAATTCTAATGGAGTATGTCAATATCACTCCCATTCTCGTTGTCACAACACAGAAAAATGTTGGGCACTCCGCCACATCATCAAGAATCTAATTGACAGTGGTGTCCTGCACCTAGCAGACGATGATACTGTGTTACGTTTAACTGAGAATACATGTACTACTAAGTGGAAGAGTTTGGTAGCAGTTATATCCACCGAAATTGATAGGGCTAACAAATCACTCACAATGCCAACAATTCAACTCAAGGGAAGCAACAATCCTTTAAAAGTGGCCGCTCTCGAGCCATCAACTTGCCGTGCAGAGCACAATATCCTATTGTTAGCTTGCGCAAGGTTTCGTGGAATTATGGAGAAGGTGAAGGATCCACCTCACATATAACTACTATAGTGTCGAAGGAAAATCCACTATATCTTCCCCAACGGGTGATGAAGCCTACCATCAAATCAAAGGGGAAAATACCCATGGAGAAGATTGAAAAATTCCTCCGCACTATGGGTCATAACGAAGCCAATGTGGTTTTAAGCTTAAAAGAAGCTCCACAACAAATATCAATTTTGGACTTGGTCCTAACTTCCGAGGATCACCGGACGATCTTGCTGAAGGTATTAGAAGAAGCCTATCTACCAACATCAGTTGATACAGAAAAATTTCAACATTTGGTTGATCACATTTTCAACAACAATGTGATACCCTTCACTGATGATGACATACCGCCCGAGGGGACTGGTCATTGCAAGCCGTTGCACATTACGGTCTTGTCCTCCGGATACATGCTAGCTGGAGTCTTGATAGATGGAGGTTCATCTCTAAATATATGTCCATACGCTACCTGGATGAAGATGAATATCAATCTCAACCGACTCCGGAGTAGCCATACTATCATCAAAGCTTTTGATGGAGCCCGTCGGAATTCGGTCGGAGTAATTAAATTACCAATTGAAATTGGTCCCCACACATTCTGCGTATCTTTCCACGTACTCAAGATAGATTTGGGATACAACCTGTTCTTAGGATGACCTTGGATTCATATGGCAGGGGTAGTCCCCTCCCCCCTCCATCAGCAGTTGAAATATATTATCAACAATAGCCTAGTCACGGTCAACGCTGAACTAGAGTTTCCTCAACACGGGGACATGTCGTGCCAATGCAGATGTTGAACCGATCAGTTTTAATACCTTGGAAGTAAGCAATACCCAATACTATGCTATTGGAACGCCATTTCCCAAGCCCAAGATTTCTGCCGAGGTCATGTCGGCTACTTAAGAAATGATGTCGTTGGGTCATCAGCCAAGACTAGGGCTGGGTAAAGATCGCCAGGGTATCAAGTACCCAATTCAATTAACCAAGCAAACTAGAACATTTGGACTAGGCTATTATGCCAGTTCTAGTAATAGGAATCTTCATAAGCATCAGCAGATTCATTCAGCTTCAACCATGTGGCGTTTATCTTTGCCTGCAAACTCTGAGTCTGCACAACCTCCTATAAAGGTGCCAACCAATGTAATGGCTATGTTATTTCCCAAGCCGGTACCGGTAAAGGAGAAAGAAATCTTTGTTCTAAATCCCGCAGTGGAAGAGAAGGAGCAAAAAATCAAGCAAGGCGTTATCCGAATGATGTCAGGCATATGCATCATTGTTCATGATGAACATACAAATAGATACACCCCAGACGATGATTGCGCAGACATAATAGCCCCTCCTTCACTGCAGTCCACCCGAACTTTGCTTTTGCCATTTGGAGCAGCACTCCTTGCATTGGTCGACAAGGGTAAAACGGGCAGAAACTCTTTCTGCCCTGTAGATATCATAACTGCTTACTTTTCTGTACAGTATTAGCAGTTTATTTTGCCAGTATATGCTAACACTGTGTATGATCAAAACGTTTCATATATACTAAGTGAAAGCATATTTTTTTAGGACCCTAAATTTAGATGTGCTTGTACTTGCTGATACGGTGCCTCTTCTCCACAAGGATTGTACCTTTGATATAGAGATGAATTTAGCCATGATGGAAATATAGGATGACATTGAGGTGCCTCCAGAAATTCAAAAATGGGTCAAAGACAAACCTAAACCCAACCTCGACCAAAACACTTCCTTCAATCTCAGAACCTTACAAAGCCCTAAGTTAATCCAGATTGGTTCAGACCTTACCCCAAACCAAAGAAATGACATGGTTACGCTATTAAACCAATTTCAGGATGTGTTTGCATAGTCTCATAAAGACATGGTGGGTTTGTCCACTGACATTGTTCTTCACCGCCTTCCCATTAAAGAGGGATTTAAGCTAGTCAAGCAAAAGCTCAGGCGATTGAAACTTGAGTGGAGTTTAAAGGTAAAAGAAGAAATTGTGAAATAATTTCAAGCAGGCATCATCATGGTGTCCACATATCCTGAGTGGATATCCAACATTGTTCTCGTGCCTAAACCTGGAGGAAAAGTGCGAGTTTACGTGGATTACCGGGACTTGAACAAAGCTTGCTTAAAAGATAGCTTTCCCGTGCCATTTATCCATATTCTCATTGACAATACTGCGCAATACTACATGTACTCCTTTGCTAATTTCTTTGCGGGGTACAATCAGATCATGGTTGCTGAGGAAGATCATGAGAAAACTGCTTTCATCACGTCTTGGGGAACCTTTTGCTATAAACGATTGTCATTCGGCCTCATCAATGCTAGAGCCACCTATCAGCGAGCTATGATGGCTCTTTTTCACGACTTAATCAAGATCTACGTGGATGACATCATTGTCAAATCCCGAAAGGAGGAAGACCATTTAGACCATCTCAGAAAGCTATTCAACAGGTTGCGTAAGTACAACTTGAAGTTGAATCCAGCCAAGTGCGCCTTTGGCGTTAAATCAGGCAAGTTGCTAGGATTTCTAGTCAGCCACAAAGGGATTGAGCTGAATCCTACCAAAATTCAGGCCATCACAGAAATGCCCATTCCTCAGATAGAAAAGGAAATACGGGGATTTTTGGGAAGAATCAACTTCATTAGCAGGTTTATCTCTCAACTCACAGTAACCTGTGAGCCAATCTTCAAGCTATTAAGGAAGAACTCCTCCATGAAATGGAATGATGAGTGCCAGAATGCCTTCCTCACAATTAAAGAACAGCTAGTCAAAGCTCCCATTTTGGTTCCACCCAGTGATGATGTTCCCCTGTTCATGTACCTGTCCATAAGTGACAATGCCATGGGCTGCATGCTAGGACAGAAAGACGATATAGGCCAAGAACGAGCTATCTATTACCTCAGCAAAAGATTCAGCAGCAGTGAACACAAGTACACTCTGATTGAGAAGACTTGTACTTTAGCATGGGCGTCCATGAGGTTACAACATTACCTCCATGGTCACACAACCCATCTCATATCCCGCGTGGATCCTCTCAAGTACGTGTTCAATAAACCAATGTTAAATTGCATGCTGTCCAGATGGCAGTTGATCCTACAACAATTTGACATCGTATATGTGACTCAAAAGTCCATCAAAGGTCAAGGAATTGCGGATCAACTGGCCGCCGCACCTTCAGGGGATTTCAAACCCTTGGAAATATATTACCCCGATGAAGGAGTAATGACAGTTCAACAACACCATCAATACAATACATGCTAATCATGGAAGTTGTATTTTGATGGAGCTGTCAATATGGAAGTTTCTTAATCTGGAGCAGTTCTAGTATCCGGTACGGGGAAGTAGTATCCCGTCGCCATCAAATTGCAATTTGTCAGCACCAACAACACAGCTGAGTATGAAGGCTGTCTCATGGGGCTAAAACTTGCCCGCTCAATGGGCATCAGGCGGTTAACTATCTTTGGATATCCAGAGTTGGTAATCAAACAATCCACCAGAATCTATCGAATCAAGGAACTACATTTGCTGCCTTACCATCGGCAAGTTTTACAAATGGTTTTGGAGTTCAAAGAAATCTCCTTTCTACACGTTCCTCGTAATAGGAAAGACTTTCCGGATGCGTTAGCAACTTTGGCCTCCTTGATTAGCATATCAGACAAGGGACATTTGCCAAGTGTCACAATTTTCCTGCACAAGGCCCCAGCCTATAGGAATTACGTTGGAGAAGTATCGGATGAGCTACCTCTCATCCAGCATCCTTGGTATCAGCATATCAAGGAATATCTACGAGATGGATCTACACCTGCTGAGGCGAGCCCGACTGAGAAAAGGCGGATCCATCGAATTGCTATGAAATTCTACCTGAGTGGAGATGCGCTCTACAAAAGAGATACAGGACTAGGTCTCCTCAGATGTTTAGACAGAGATCAAGCCCAAAGGCTCATGGATAAAATCCATAGTGGAGTCTGTGGCCCCCACATGAGTGGCCCCCTCTGGACAGGACATTATTGGTTATCAATGTCAGATTCATAGGAATGCTATACACGCCCCTCCACGGAAACTCCACAACATGAGTTCACCTTGTCCCTTCTAAATGTAGGGAATGGACGTTATCGGGCCCATTGAGCCTAAAGCCAGTAATGGACATCGATTTATCTTTACCATGATCGACCACTTCACCAAGTGGGTAGAAGCAGCCTTCTTCCCCAGGGTTACAAAAGAAGTCATCATTGCTTTCATCAGAAACAATATCATTTGTCGATATGGACAACCAGAGGTGATTGTGTCAGACAATGCTAAGAACCTCAACAACAAAATGATAGAGGAATTATTCAGTAAATTCCACATCAAACATCTTAACTCTGTCATCTATCGTCCGAAGATGAATGGTGCTGTTGAAGCGGCTAACAAAAATATCAAGAAGATCATGCAAAAGATGTCCGCCAACCACAAAGATTGGCCTGACCTATTGCCTTTTACTATGTTAGCCTACAAAACCTCAATGCGCACTTCCACTGGGGCAACCCCCTACGCATTAACCTATGGGATGGAAGCAGTGCTCCCTATAGAAGTAAAAATGGAATCCCTCAGAGTGTTGATAGACGCTCAGCTGGATGAAGATCAATGGGTACAAGACAGGTATCACCACTTGTCTCTAACAGACGAAAGGCGAACCACGGCTATCTTCCATGGTCAGTTATATCAACAAAGGATCGCCAGATCCTACAACAAAAAAGTCTGGCTACGGCAGTTTAAACAGCATGACTTGGTTTTGAAGAAGATCATTGACAACCAAGATCAATCTAAGGGAAAATTTGCTCCTAACTGGGAAGGCCCGTTTGTTGTCAAGGAAGTATTGACAGGAGGCACTCTCAGATTACAAGAAATGGACGGCGATGAATTTCCACAACTCATCAACTTGAACGCCGTGAAATGATACTATGTCTGAAGTTGCCATCAAGCAAACATCCTGGTGTTGGATCATCAGATTAATAGTCATTCTGGTTCTTTAACCCTATACCATATATAACTCTCTTTCACACTTTACCCCTCAGGGAAACACACTTTTCAAGCCAGCAGCCTGGCTTCTCTGCGTTCCTACGATTTAGGTCATCCCACTACGGATTGAACCTCTTGCGTTTGCAGTTTGGCTACCCATACATGGGATGAAACTTCTCATACCTACAGTTTATCCTCAACCTAGGATTAAACTTTCTCATCCTCGCAATCTGACCTGCACATGGGATCACGCTTTTTCACTCGCCTTGAGGGGCGAACTACGTCGACCTGATCTCCTCTTTAATAGGAGTATGTAGGCAACCATGTTATATGGCCCGGTCGCAATAAAACAAAAATAACAAAACATTTCTACCCTCTTCTCCTTACAAAAACAAAAACAAATTCCTACACTATTTTTGCCACATATAGCGTTGAACCTCTTACACCAGGTTCGAACTACGTAGGCCTGATCTACTCTTCAATAGGAGTACGTAGGCATTAATTCATGGTGCGGTCTCACCCCTTACCAAAACACAAACCCTTGTCAGTTGGTACTGGGATCAAACATCAATCCACTACATTTCGTTGGCTTCAGACTAAAGGGATGGAATTACCTGAACTCCTCCCAAATAGGAGATTCGGCGACCATCTAAGTTGTGGTCATACCTTGAAGGGAAACACCAATCCATAAGAGATGAAATTAACTAGGCTTCTCCTAAATAGAAGTACTGGCGACCATCTGTGGTGCGGTCAATCTCATAGAGGAAAGCCAAATTCCTCTCCATATTTCCATGCAGAAACCAGTCCCAAGACACCAAAGATGGTAGGGATACATACAGATCAATGATCCATTCAAAACTATCCAGAGACATCTCAATGTCTATCCCTCAAGGAGGAATTCAGAATACATCAAGATCGCAAGCCCTGAAGCAGCAGGCAAAATATCAAGCTAGTAGCAAAGCATATCTAAAAGGGAAGTAATCAAAAATATATTTCCCTGCCATATATATATATATATATATATATATATATATATATATATAATGTTGTTTGATATACACAATGTAAACTATACATGACAAAATGGCTAAGCTAGTCTGTGCATGAAAATACAAGCCCATCTACAAGTCAGGGTATATGCAAGCTAACAAGCCCAACATGGCATCCCTCTTAGAAGAAGGAGGCAAAGCTGTGGTCTCCTGTACGCGAATATCCACACGACCCAACAGATCTGCAGCCATCTGCATGGTGACCATATGCTCATCAATGTAAGCGGTCATCTCTACGATCATGCCAGTGGTAAGGGACCTCACTGTAGTACTATCTATAACGGCTAGATCACAGGCAGATATAGCACTATCCCGCTCAACTATCACTGCATCTCTGCCTGATCTGGCCTCATCTCGCTCAACGACAGTGACGTCTCTACGAGCTAATGCCTCGTCTCTCTCTAACAGAGTTGCGTCTCTCCCCTCAAGGGCAGTCAACATCAAGGCTCTAGCCTGGTCTCTCTCGAAGGTCATCAGATGAAGACTTTGCTCAACCCAGTAACTGGCTCCTCCTCGATGTAGGAATCAATGTCCTCCATAGGCTCTACATCATCTGACTCACTATCCGGTACTATGGATACTACCGCAGCCGATAAAATCTCTGTCTCCATCAATGCGAAATACTCTGTAGAATAACCTGGATGACTAATAGAAAAAGCAGCTATCTCACGCTGATCCCAATAAGCATACACACGGGATCGGTCCTCTGCTGAAAGATGGCGAGAAGTTGAGCGCTGACATATCGCCCCCTCAAAAGGATGAAAGTCCTGAAACTAGTCAAACTCTGACATCACGACCAGCGGGTGAGAGGTAGTCATGCCCCTCAAACCGGTAAGAGGGAGGTAGTCCATGCCCGGAGCATGAGTAATAAAGCTGTAAGGTGAGCTGAGCCCTGAACACGAAAATATGACAAATGGATCTCTAATATCCGCAAAGAATATGGACCAAGGCATAGCATCTATACACTTTGATGGCTGAAAAGAGTACGACATGGCTATATCATGGGTGAACCAATACCCATGCCGTCTATGAGTACCAATCGGTCTCAAGTGGGACATAAACCACACGTATAGCATGACCGAGCTGCCCGTGAACACTCTTGTCGGATAAGTACAGTAGTAGGTGGCTGACCTCAGAGTCTCTGCTATAATCATTGGTATAATGGTACGACCCTCCCTAAGAGCTCTCACTGCCATGATGACTCCAATGTCTATGTCATCCATGTACCGTGGCATATAGACATATGACATCACGCACAATAGCAGTACATCAATCCTGGCTAGATGCCAATGATCCTCCGGAGTGGTCAAATCCCCAGGATGTCGTGTATAACTATCCTCAGAGCCAAATCTGTTAAACAGAAAATGCTGGGATATAATGTGGCTCGATGTAATCTCATCCTGCACCACTATGCGCCTCAATCCAGTGAGGGTCATGAACCGTCGACTCATGTCCCCTAAAGCCATATGCACGCAAGGTCTATCCAGCGGCAACATCGTCAACCGTGCATACTCCTCCAAAGTGGGAGTCAACTACTGGGTCCCAAATCAGAAAACCTGCCTATCCGATACCCAATGCTCTAGCATGCCATCCACAAATCATGTAGGAACCTAAAACATCAACAAGGACATTGTATACTGCAACAAATGATCTATGGTCACCCTGTCTGATGGTGACATGCTATCATACCACGATCGCATACCCGATGCCACCAATGATGGTGGGGTATGATCAATACGGCTAACTGTCGAAGAAGACATCTGTACGGGCCGTGTCATAAAACCATCCAGTGGTCAATGCTGAATATCTCTAGACATACATACATATGCATAACATGATACATGCATTACAGATAATAGATGACAATATAATGTAGGAAATGAAAAAACTATGCATACATTCCTAAGTTTATCGACATCTAATACATCATCTCTGTACATGTAATAACCGTGAATTTTAAGTCACTATATATGTATGTAAATTATTGATATTTAAAACTTTGTGTTATACAGTGATTTAATATGTGACAACATATGTGAAGTGGTGCATGGGTCAATTAACATGTATGATATAGTTATGGAAATATACATTTATAGATTTCATTAAAAATGAAAGCTTCGTAACCTAATTATACATTAGGTGAGACAATTAAATAACCTAAGGGTTATGGTGATAATGAGAGGTTAGTATTTTATATGTATACTAACTTAAGTGGATAATCTTATATTTCAAGTGACTAATAATTTTAAACCTAATTCTTGTGAACCTAATTAGGTTATGAACTAAAGTCACATGTATAGATAATTAAATTTTATAAGATTAGGAATGAAAACCCTAAATAATCAAATTGGGTAACATATATTAAAATTGCTAGACTATGTTTATTACATAGCCCAAAAAAATTAAGGAGGAAGCCCAAATGAAATAACATGCAAACCAATACTTAGCCCACTTGATTAAGGGTATTTTAGACTTTTTATTAATCAAATTGTGTATTAAAATAAAAGCAAAATGGAGGAGATAATGGGACATAATGACCGGCCATATTAGGCCTTTTAAGGCAACAAATTAAGCTAAGCAATGTCCATTAGTAGTAACTCTTACACAAAAGGACATGGTTGTCAAGCTCCCTTTGGTTGCCACTTTATTAAGCATCCTTAATCATGATTAGACTAATTAAATATATTTTGCAAGTATCCTTTATTTCATTTTTTCATTTCATTCTTCTCTCATTCTTCCTCTTATAATTTTCTCCCAAGCTAGCCACTTCTAGAGAGAGAAAGGGGAGAGAGTTTCAGCCATATATATATATATATATATATATATATATATATATATATATATATATATATAGAGAGAGAGAGAGAGAGAGAGAGAGAGGAGTGGTAGTTTGTTCATGCATCCAAAGTTCATCACTTACTGTGGTAAATCAAGGAAGGTTGCCATTAAATCAAGGTATAACCTAACCTTCATCTTCTTCTTCTACTTTATTTTGTTTGCTTGAGTTTTGTTGGGGTTATGAACAAATACTCAAGATACCCTAGTCCTACATATAATCATGTATGAAACTAAGTATTTTGAGTGTTAGATCAAAGGCTTAGAAGAAAATATGAGCATATGTTCTCCAAGGGTGAAAACTCTTGTTTTAGTCCACTAAATCTTGTGCAACTCAAGTTTTCCAACTTAGATTTGAGATCCGTCGAAGGGGGGTTCTAGATACATGAGTTATCTAGTAAACCCAAGTGATAAAACATAAATCTAGCAAGTTTTGAAACCTTTGGGGTTGATTTCCCCAAAACAGTCCACTTGGAATGTAAAGGGTTCAAAAACCTTAAAATAGTTTCTGTCCCGTTTTTCTTGGGTCTGTTTTGGATAGTTTCATGTCCCTTAAAAATCTGGGAAAATTTACATAGGTACCTTGAGAAGTTATCTACATGTAGGAAAAAGAACAGACACATTTCGAGTTATAGATTGTGTGTAATGACTATTTTCGTAAAGAACTCCTAAAACTTTACCTGCGAATATCTCACTGTGTATACACTGGAAAATTTTGAAATGTTTACAGTAGGTTCATATATGTTAGGAGAGCATACTCTGAAATTTTTAGATTTTTCTGAGCAAAACTCAACTTATTAAAAATGAAGCAAGATCCGAGTGTTTTCGGAACTTTAAAAATACTAGATCATTTTCTAAAATTCCAGAAAAAATTAGGGATCCTTGTGGGTTCATATTCTGTCAAAATACAGAAGCTGCGAATTTTTGGAATTAGTTTACTATTTTTCCTAAAAATGATTAAGTTATGAATAAAAAGAAATAAATAGTTAAATGATGTCTTTAATAAGAAAAATGTGATTTTTATGCTTGAATACTCATAATATATCATATCATGACTATCTTAGAGCACTTTGGTAATTTATGATAATAAATATTATTTATGACCTTTTATGGATATTAAATTAGAGGTTTAATAAATAGTGAATAATTAGAATAAATTATTTATTAATCCAATAAATTATTAAAATATTATTATGATATTAATAATATTAGAATATGATATTGATAAGTAAATAAAAATATTAAGATTAAAATTTCTTTAAAATATTATTAAATAGTTAATAATATTTAATTTAAGCATTGATAAATGATTAATAATATTAATAATGGAATGAGATATTATTAAATGATTAATAATATTAGTAAATGAATAAAATATTATTAAATGATTAATGATAGTAAAGCATAAGTAAGATATTATTAAAGTAATAATATTAATGCATAATTAAAATATTATTAAGAGGATTAATAATATTAGTAAGGTATTAAAATATTATTAAGATGTTAATAATATTAGTAAGCAAATGAAAGTATTATTAGGGAACTAATAATACTAAGAGATGAATTAAATATTATCAAGATTAATAATATTATGTTGTTATTTAATAGTAACATTATGAAGACATGATAATGTTTATAAAAACTAAATGTAATGTATAATATTTATTTGATTACATAATCTAATGTTATACTATGACTAATTGAAAGATTAACTATAGGTCTCTCAAAGGAAGATAGTTTAACTGCGTAGTGGATATAAATTAATTGTGTAGCCGTAATCTACAGACGAGGCAAGTTTCCTAACTCAAACTCGAGTTATTATTTTCAAAGCATGTTAGTGAATAATTATTGATGATTATTCACATCTATATTGATTATTGAAATTCGCACTTTGTGCAATTGAATTCATGTTCTACTATTATTGAACTGCGAATTAAATTAAAGTTCTTCCTTCATGAACTGTTTATGAGATAGATCTATGCTAATTGTATCGGCTAGATCAAGCATGTTTAAATTTGTAGAATCAAATGTGTTTTAAAAAGCTGTTCTTATTAAATTGATATGATAAGAACTCTTGACTGAGAAAAGGACGAATTTGATTAAGGCATGATATCGATGCTGGATTATTAAGTGTTTATGCATAAATCACGAGGTATGAAAGGTTGATCCCCTTGAACACCAAAACTTATTTAGAGGTCTAGTTTAAATGACTGAGAACCTTGGCAAATGTTCATGGTTATTTCAAAACCACTCAGTTCATGTTATTCAATTATTCAAATATTCAATTGTAAATTATTAATTCATGTTCTTTCACAACCTTATATTATTGTTGAATATTGGAAGCAAAACTTCTTTCCAGTCATGATATATTTCCCTTGTATATAAACTTGCTAAGCAAATTAGTTGTTTACCCTTGCTATATCATGACATTTTAAGCCCGAAGGATCCAACACGAAGGGCAAGGGCAATGGCAAGATCCAGGAATAGTTTAGAATGAATGTTACTTATTATTATCTAATGGGATTTCTTATATAAACCTTTTGTAATATGAATGGTACGTTTAAGTTAAGGTTAAGAAGACCTTGGGACCATGTTATGAAACTTTATTATAATGAACAATGTATGTTTATTATTTCCGTAATAGTTATAGAATGCTTATGATGATGATAGACCGTGAGCACCGAATCTGAGGTTAGATAACCTAGATTTGGGTGCGTCACAGGTTGGTATCAAAGCCGTAAGTTATAAACATTAGGATTGTGAAACCTAGGTTATAACCTTAGTAGAAAACTATTATAGAGTATGTTAGGAGATGGATTGTGGAAATGCATCGAGTTTATGTTGTACTTAATAAAATATTATTTCATTTTATTAATGAATATATTTTATTGTGGTGCTGATGTTGGTTTTGTTATGGTGTTTGTAGGATGTCTGACGAGCGCCAGGGCAGTCACTTAGTGGAGCAAGAGCTCATTGAGCGTGAGGTCACGGAAAAAGCCCCTCAGGGTCCTCTTATAGGGGATTTGTTGAGGAGAATCAATCAATTGAAAGGTAGGGTGGGATAACTGGAGGTTGAAAACCACATACTTCAGTTCACAGAAGGTCAATACAAGGAGGCGGCTTATCAAGCCCATATGGAGGTAGTCGAGCAGAAGGGAAAGTTGGATGAGTCCCAGTTGCAAGTTGAGATGCTGAGGGTACAGCTAGAGCATGAAAAGGCAAAGTTCGGAGAGCTGAGCGTAGAGCATCTGGCGATGCAGGACGAGTTTGACGTGGAGATTGCAGACAAGATTAGCGTGGAGGAGGCATTTTATGAGTCAACCCAGCGGGTGGTCCAATTAGAGATAGCACTATAGGCCATGAAGGTCAGGGCCGAGATTTTAGGACTGACGCTAGACGCAGCGTATGAGGGCCAGCGCAGTGGGACTAGGAGGGTGCAGTTCAAGATAGGAGAGTCGAGCCGACCGGTTCGACGTAGAGTTATGGAGGGGTGGTTTCCCATGGAGGCTGTTCAGGTGACCCAGCCGGGCCACCAGTGATGATTATGCTATGGACTAGTTGTAGATAGATGCATTAGTACCCCTTTTGTGTAATAGGATTTTATGATGATGTAAGCCTCATCAGGTGTGAGGTAGTAGGTAGTTAGGTAGTATCCCTATTTGTGTTTGTAGGAAAGTATCATTTTGAGTTAATCCCATCTTTTGTGTTTAAAATGGGATTGTAGTATTTATAAGAATATACCTGTATTAATCATGTGAGACACTAAAGATTGATATATGAATATAAATGCATTATTGTGATATGTGTTGAAAAATTTAAATAGTAAATTGTCTATTTAATGTTATGTGAATCTAGTAGACTGAATTGGAAATTTTTTTTTAAAAGCAAACTTAACCCACTAATCAGGGAGAAAGACTTCCAAATCTTGGTAACTTAAAACTCTCACATACTGATCATGTGATTGTTCGGTTACAGTAGCATATTACATGCTAAGTACTTATATGATAATAGAACCCGAGTAACGTGTTAGAATTTTTTTCACTAGATAATGCCGCCCATACGAGTACTAAGGAACCAAGAGATCAAAGAGTCAGTTAATAATGCAGTGAGAGCTCAACCAACCCCAATGCAGGACTTTAGCAACATGATGGCTGAAGCCATGAGGAATCAAACTCAACCTGTGGGAAATCAGGTGGGAAACCAATTAGCCAACTTTAAGGACTTCAAGGCAGTAGGGTCGCCGGAGTTTAGAGGAACAACAAACCCGATAGAGGCCTAGACGTGGATGAGAGAGATTGAGAAGGCCTTCATTATTGCTAGAGTAGCAGAAGAATAGAAAATAATTTTTGCTACCTACTTAATGAAGGGTGAGGCTAACTATTGGTGGGAGGCCAACCAGAACAAAGCCGGGACTGGAATTGTGACTTGGGAAGCGTTCAAGAAGTTGTTCTTTGAGAACTACTTCCCTGAGAGTACACTAGCGAGAATGGAGATCAAGTTTTTGGAATTGAAATAGGAGAATATATCAGTGTCAGAGTACGCCGCAAAGTTTAATGAATTGGCCAGATTTGCTTCACATCAGGTAGACATGGAGGTAAGGAAAGCAAGAAGGTTCAAAAATGGACTAAAGCCATGGATTTACAATAAGGTAGCAGTTTTACAAATCATGTCATTCTCAATTCTGTTGGAGAAAGCTCTCATAGCGGAAGGTGGAAGCGAAGCGGTCTCAAAGTACAATCGGGAGAAGAACAAGAAGAAAGTAGAAGGTGGGAATCAAAATGTTAGCAGTGGCGGTAGCAACAACAAGAAGCGGAAATGGAGCAGTGGGGGTAGTAATTTGGAGATTCAGCAAGGAAGTGTGCAATAAAAGAAGTCAGTGTGTGGAAACTGTGGGAAGGGTCACTCGGGAGAGTGCTTGAAAGGAAAAACGGTATGTTATACCTGTGGACAAGAAGGGCATACCTCACCCAATTGTTCTAAGGTGAAGAAGGGAGGTTGTTTTAACTATGGTGAATTGGGACATCGGATCAAGGATTGCCCAAAGAAGAAAAGCACGGATAGAGAAAATGACAACAGGGGCAATAACACTAGGACAACCAGTGGAGGACCAGCCTAGCCAAACAAGCTGACAGCGAGGACATTCAATATGATAGTGTAAGATGTCGTGGCATCCAGGGAGGTGGTGTTGGATATAATTCTGATCAACGATATAAATGCCTATGTGTTATTCGATTCGGGAGCTTCATGTTCTTTTGTATCTGATGAATTTGCTCAAAGATTAAGTTTACCTCGTGAACTTTTAGAACACCCAATGAATGTAGAAGTAGCAAACAAAGAAATAATCCATGTAGACTACATACATATGAACTGTTGTGCTGATGTAAGAGGGTTTAAGCTTAACGTGGATTTGATACCGATTCGTCTTGGAGAGTTTGATGTAATCCTCAGGATGGATTGGTTATCAAGTCACAAAGCTGTCATTGTATATGTTATTTGGCTCACGTTGTGGATACCCGCAGAGTCGAGGGTGAACTGGGTCAGATACCTATTGTAGGGGAATTCGTTGACGTCTTCCCAAATGAGATTCCGGGATTGCCACCAGATAGAGAGATAGAGTTTGTTATCGATTTGGCACCAGGGACATCACCGGTATACAAAGCACCGTATCGTATGGCTCCGGTAGAAATGAAAGAACTGATGATTCAACTACAAGAATTGTTAGATAAGGGATACATTCGGCCAAGCGTATCACCGTGGGGAGCACAAGTCTTATTCGTAAAGAAGAAGGATGGGTCATTAAGGCTTTGTATCGATTACCGGGAGTTGAACAAGGTCACTATTAAGAACAAATACCCGTTGCCCTGGATCGAAGATTTGTTTGATCAGTTGAAGGGGGCAAAATATTTTTCAAAAATCGACTTGAGGACCGGTTATCAGCAACTGAAGGTGAGGCAGGAGGATATTTCAAAGACGGCATTCAGAACTCGGTATAGACACTTTAAGTTTCCGGTAATGTCTTTTGGGTTGACGAATGCGCCAGCAACATTCATAGACTTGATGAACAGAGTGTTTAAACAGTATTTAGATAAGTTTGTTGTCGTGTTCATCGATGACATTCTAGTATATTTAGAGACAGAGGAAGAGCACGCTGAACATCTAAGGATAATGTTGGAGATGTTAAGGAGGGAGAAGTTGTATGCAAAGTTCTCCAAGTGTGAGTTTTGGTTGCGGAGAGTGCAGTTTTTGGGTCACGTTATCGACAAGGATGGTGTTTCGGTGGATCCAGCAGAGGTAGAAGCGGTTATCAACTGGGAACAGCCAAAGACGCCGACAGAAATTAGGAGTTTCTTGGGATTAGTAGGATACTATCATAGATTCATCTAAGATTTTTCAAAGATAGCATCACCGTTGACCAACCTTACCAGAAACACAGTGAAGTTCGTTTGGACGAAGAAATATAAAGAGAGTTTCATAGAATTGAAGAAGAGGCTCAGTCAGGCACCTGTGTTAACTTTACCAGACAACACGGGAGGATTTGTACTGTATAGTGATGCGTCACACAAGGGTCTTGGCTGTGTACTGATGCAGTATGGCAAAGTCATTGCGTATGCTTCATGTCAACTGAAGGACTATGAGAAGGATTATCCGACTCATGACCTAGAATAAGCAGCAGTAGTTTTTACCTTGAAGATTTAGAGGCACTATTTGTATGGTGAGAAGTGTGAGATATATACCGATCACAAGAGTCTGAAGTATATCTTCACGCAGAAAGAGCTAAATATGAGGCAGCGCCGATGGCTAGAATTGATCAAGGATTATTATTGTGAGATTCTGTATCATCCAGGAAAAGCAAATTTAGTGGCAGATGCCCTGAGCAGAAAAGGCAGAGAGAAGTTACTAAAGTTGACCATTCAAGAGGAATTGGTGAAAGATTTCGAACGACTTGACTTAGAGGTTAAGTATCCGATGGAGACCAATGAGAAATTATTTATAGTGACAGCGAGCCCGACGCTATTAGATAATGTTAAAGAGGCTCAAGGGAAGGATGAAGATTGCAACAGCATCAAGAAGCGGTTAGCTGAAGGGGATGAATTGAAATACAAGATTGATGGCACCGGACTGCTAAGATTCGAAGGGAAAATTTGGGTACCGCTGGTACCAGAACTAAGAGAAGAGATTTTGCAAGAAGCGCATAGTACGAGGTACTCGATACACCCAGGAAGTACAAAAATGTATCAAGATTTGCGTCAACACTTTTGGTGGCCAAACATGAAGAGAGAGGTTGCAGAATGCGTCAGCAGATGTCTAACTTGTCAGAGAGTCAAGGTAGAGCATCAACGACCGAGTGGATTACTACAGCCTTTAGAGATTCTAGAGTGGAAGCGGGAGCACATCACGATGGATTTTGTGGTGAGACTTCCAGCAACGCAAAAGGGACACGACGCCATATGGGTGATTGTAGATCGTCTTACGAAGTCGGCTTACTTCTTGTCGATTAAGATCAGGTATAGTTTGGACCAGCTAGCCAAATTGTATATCAAAGAAATTATCTCGAGATATGGCGTACAAGTATCTATTGTGTCGGATAGGGATCCGCGATTCACGTCAAACTTCTGGAAGAGTCTTTAGGAAAGAATGGGGATGCAACTACGGATGAGCGCCGCGTATCATCCGCAGACCGATGGGAAAAGCGAGAGAACGATTCAAACACTTGAAGACATGTTCAGAGCTTGTGTGATGGACTTCAAGGGTAGCTGGGAGGATCATCTTCCATTAGTAGTGTTTGCATACAACAATAGTTATCATGCCAGCATTGGAATGTCGCCGTACGAAGCACTGTATGGAAGGAAATGTAGAACGCCCTTATGCTATGATGAAGTGGGTGAATGTCGACTGTTGGAACCAAAACTGGTGCACCAGACTATAGAGATCATCAAGGTGATAAGAGCCCGACTGGTAGCAGCTCAAGATCACCAGAAGAAGTATGCAGACTTACATCGCCAGAAGAGAGATTTTGAGGTGGGAAACCATGCATTTTTGAAAGTATCTCCCTGGAAAGGGACGATAAGGTTTGGAAAGAAAGGTAAATTGAGTCCGAGATTTATTGGACCTTTCGAGATCTTGAGGAAGATAGGCGAAGTGGCGTACAAGGTAGCTCTACCTCCTGAACCGGAAAATATTCATAATGTGTTTCATGTGTCAGTGCTACAACCATACAAGCTTGATTACAAGCACGTGATATCGTACGAGCCAATTTAGGTTGAAAGAGATTTGTCGTACGAGGAAATTCCAGTTGAAATTTTAGATAGAAAAGAACAGAAATTACGAAATAAGATTATACATTCTGTAAAAGTTCTTTGGAGGAACCACAACGCTGAAGAAGCTATGTGGGAACTCGAAGAAAGGATGATGGAAAATTATCCACATCTTTTTGAGTAACCCTATAGGTAATTCCCGGGATGGAATTCTTATAAGGGGGAGGATGTAATAACTGTGAATTTTAAGTCACTATATATGTATATACATTATTGATATTTAAAACTTTGTGTTATACAGTGATTTAATATGTGACAACATATGTGAAGTGGTGCATGGGTCAATTAACATGTATACTATAGTTATGGATATATACATTTATAGATTTCATTAAAAATGAAAGCTTCGTAACCTAATTATACATTAGGTGAGATAATTATATAACCTAAGGGTTATGTTGATAATGAGAGGTTAGTATTTTATATGTATACTAACTTAAGTGGATAATCTTATTATTTCAAGTGACTAATAATTTTAAACCTAATTTTTGTGAACCTAATTAGGTTATGAGCTAAAGTCACATATATAGATAATTAAATTTCATAATATTAGGAATGGAAACCCTAAATAATCAAATTGGGTAACATATATTAAAATTGCTAGACTATGTTTATTACATAGCCCAAAACAATTAAGAAGGAAGCCCAAATGAAATAACATGCAAACCAATACTTAGCCCACTTGATTAAGGGTATTTTAGACTTTTGATTAATCAAATTGTGCATTAAAATAAAAGCAAATTGGAGGAGATAATGGGACATAATGACCGGCCATATTAGGCCTTTTATGGCAACTAATTAAGCTAAGCAATGTCCATTAGTAGTAAATCTTACACAAAAGGGCATGGTTGTCAAGCTCCCATTGGTTGCCACTTTATTAAGCATCCTTAATCATGATTAGACTAAATAAAGTGATAAGGCAAAGCTTTTATCCATGGGTTAAAGAAAGTATGGGGGATAATAGCTAGATACACTAAGTGTATCTATATATTTTGCAAGTATCCTTTATTTCATTATTCTCTCATTCTTCCTCTTATAATTTTCTCACAAGCTAGCCACTTCCAAAGAGAGAAAGGGGATAGAGTTTAGGCCATATATATATATATATATATATATATATATATATATATATATATATATATATATATATATATATATATATAGAGAGAGAGAGAGAGAGAGAGGAGTGCTAGTTTGTTCATGCATCCAAAGTTCATCACTTACTTTGGTAAATCAAGGAAGGTTGCCATTAAATCAAGGTATAACCTAACCTTCATCTTCTTCTTCTACTTTATTTTTTTGCTTGAGTTTTGTTGGGGTTATGAATAAATACTCAAGATACCCTAGTCCTACATATCATCATGTATGGAACTAAGTATTTTGAGTGTTAGATCAAAGGATTAGAGGAAAACATGAGCATATGTTCTCCAAGGGTGAAAACTCTTGTTTTATTCCACTAAATCTTGTGTAACTCAAGTTTTCCAACTTAGATTTGTGATCCGTCGAAGGGGGGTGCTAGATACATGAGTTATCTATTAAACTCAAGTGATAGAACACAAACTAGCAAGTTTCGAAACCTTTGGGACTGATTTCCCCAAAATAGTCCACTTGAAATGTTAAGGATTCAAAAACCCTAAAATAGCTTCTGTCCTTTTTTTCTTGGGTCTGTTTCGGATAGTTTCATGTCCCTTAAAAATCTGGGAAAATTCACAGAGGTACCTTGAGAAGTTATCTACATGTAGGAAAAAGAACAGACACGTTTCGAGTTATAGATTGTGCGTAATGACTATTTCCGTAAATGACTCCTAAAACTTTACCTTCGAATATCTCACTGTGTATACACTAGAAAATTCCGAAATTTTTACAGTAGGTTCATATATGTTAGGAGAGCATACCCTGAAATTTTTAGATTTGTCTGAGCAAAACTCAATTTATTAAAAATGAAGCAAGATCCGAGTATTTTGGGAACTTTGAAAATACTAGATCATTTTCTAAAATTCCAAAAAAATTTTGGGATCCTTTTGGGTTCATATTCTGTCAAATACAGAAGCTGTGAATTTTTGGAATTAGTTTACTATTTTTCCTAAAAATTATTAAGTTATGAATAAAAGGAAATAAATAGTTAAATGATGTCTTTAACAAGAAAAATATGATTTTTATGCTTGAATACTCATAATATATCATATTATGACTATCTTAGAGTACTTTGGTAATTTATGATAATAAATATTATTTATGACCTTTTATGGATATTAAATAAGAGGTTTAATAAAGGGTGAACAATTAGAATAAATTGTTTATTAATCAAATAAATTATTAAAATATTATTATGATATTAATAATATTAGAATATGATATTGATAAATAAATAAAAATATTAAGATTAAAATTTCTTTAAAATATTATTAAATGGTTAATAATATTTGATTTAAGCATTGATAAATTATTAAAATATTATTAAATGATTAATAATATTTAATAATATTAGTAATGGAATGAGATATTATTAAATGATTAATAATATTAGTGAATAAATAAAATATTATTAAATAATTAATGATACTAAAGCATAAGTAAGATATTATTAAAGTAATAATATTAATGCATAATTAAAATATTATTAAGAGGATTAATAATATTAGTAAGGTATTAAAATATTATTTAGATGATAATAATATTAGTAAGCAAATGAAAGTATTATTAGGGAACTAATAATACTAAGAGGTGAATTAAATATTATCAAGATTAATAATATTATGTTGTTATTTAATAGTAACATTAGCAAGACATGATAATGTTTATAAGAACTAAATGTAATGTATAATATTTATGTGATTACATAATCTAATGTTATACTATGACTAATTGAAAGATTAACTATAGGTCTCTCAAAGGAAGATAGTTTAACTGCGTAGTGGATATAAATTAATTGTGTAGCCGTAATCTACAGACGAAGCAAGTTTCCTAACTCAAACTCGAGTTATTATTTTTAAAGCATGTTAGTGAATAATTATTGATGATTATTCACATCTATATTGATTATTGAAATTCGTACTTTGTGCAATTGAATTCATGTTCTACTATTATTGAACTGTGAATTAAATTAAAGTTCTTCCTTCATGAACTGTTTATGAGATAGATCTATGCTGATTGTATCAGCTAGATCAAGTATGTTTAAATTTGTTAAATCAAATGTGTTTTAAAATGCTGTTTTTATTAAATTGATATGATAAGAACTCTTGACTGAGAAAATGACAAATTTGATTAAGGCATGATATCGATGCTGGATTATTAAGTATTTATGCATAAATCACGAGATATGAAAGGCTGATCCCCTTGAATACCAAAACTTATTAAGATGTCCAATTTAAATGACTGGGAACCTTGGCAAATATTCATGGTTATTTCAAAACCACTCAGTTCATGTTATTCAAATATTCGAATATTCAATTGTAAATTATTAATTCATATTCTTTCACAACCTTATATTATTGTTGAACATTGGAAGCAAAACTTCTTTCCAGTCATGATATATTTCCCTTGTATGTAAACTTGCTAAGCAAATTAGTTGATTACCCTTGCTATATCATGACATTTATTTCAGTTAAGCCCGAAGGATCCAACACGAAGGACAAGGGCAAGATCCAGGAATAGTTTAGAATGAATGTTAATTATTATTATCTAATGGGATTTCTTATGTAAACCTTTTGTAATATGAATGGTGCGTTTAAGTTAAGGTTAAGAAGGCCTTGGGACCATGTTATGAAACTTTATTATAATGAACAATGTATGTTTATTATTTTCGTAACAGTTATAGAATGCTTATGATGATGATAGATCGTGAGCACCGAATATGAGGTTATATAACCTGGATTTGGGGGCGTCACAGTACAGCTACAATATAGGGAAATGTGGCATAGACGCCCTACTACTAATAGAGGCCTATCAAATAGATATAGCGAGAATGGGGCACATCCACCCAATAGCTAACAGAGGCCTATCAAAAGATATAACGAGAATACACATCAGAAGAAGACACTGGTGTCAATATCTACATCCTCAATCCTGTCCACCTGATGTAACTCCTCCTAAGTCACTGGATCTCTATCAACAGGGATATCAGGCTAATACAGAGGAGGATCCACGCTAGTAAAACCGAATGGGTCATCTGAGGGGCCAGTGCCTGAGCTGGAAGGATCAAACGAATCTGCCTCTGTCGGATCTCTACCCAAATGACGGATAAAGAAATGTGCCTGGCCTAGTCGTCGGGTCAAACTATCAATCTGTGTCATCTGAGTCGGATCTCGGACACAGGCTATCCAATCCGTTATCATCACGGATCCTGGAACCATATCCCCTGTGAACTAAGTGGCATGGGACTGTGCTCCAATAGTACGAGGTATACCCTGCCAATGATCTCATTTGTTACAAATTACATCCGGCAATACCTTGTACATGTCTTATGCCGCTAACTCTGGGTCATTACACTAAAGATTAACGTGAAGCCCCGACAGGGGGTTACAACGCACATTCAGTCGTTGACACACATATCAACGAAGGTCAAGCAGCCTTGGCGTTATCTCAGCCGATGGCGATTAAACCTATCAAAGCTCAAGAGCTATTCGAGGATTTCATGCTCGATTACTCATATTCCCCCGCAGATCCCTGACGGGGGCTACAACGCGTTCTGCCGGTGATTCACACGTTACCGAAGGTCAAATAACCTTGATAAATTTTCCCCACGTGGTTCTTTTTCATCCGTTGATTCATCTGCAGGTGAAGTACACGTCAACGAAGGTCAGGCAACCCTGACAGCATTTGCTGTTGGTAGTGAATCCAACAGAATCTTGACATATCCTGGCGATACAAACCAGGAAAGCTCAAAGTCATCAAGGAGGATCGATGATGAAATATGTTATACACATCCTCAAACAGACAAAGCTTTATCCCCACAGATCTCTTACACATAAGAGGTACATCTTCATGATTAAGTCGTTATCAAGGATCCAGGAATTTGGTGATAACCCCAACATCAACATCCTAACAAGATTTGGATTACACATCAAATCTGGTCATCATTGCCAATCCCCAGTTGAAGCAACAGGGAGCCAGCAATCATCCCCAGTATGTTGGGCAACAACCCCGTACACAAGCATCATACATTTACATCATGTTTTTACATGATATCATGTTTGCCTTGTTGCATTTCAAGCGTCTAGGATTCTTTATCCTACTCATGCATCGCATTACATGAATATGATAAAGAGGGGCATCTGTAGACACTTGAAATTTTCTGTGCACCTGTCACTAACATTGCAGAAGGACAGATTCGTCTTTCAAGAGGGAACCCTGGAAGATAGTCCATATCCATTCTGGATACTACCGAAAATTCAACATCAACCCCAGAACACACACTGGGAGTAACAACTCCAACCTCGAAAATAACCCGAGGAGTGCAGATCCAATACCAGAACATACACCAGAGAAGACCGATTAATCTCAGAGATAACCCCGAGGTATCCAGTCTCAGTCCCAATCATGGGAATAGCTACCAACCTTGGTAATCACCCGAAGGAATGCAGTTCCGGCGAAAACCCCAGAAATGCTTGTTTCAAATACAACCAGCTTCAATCTCAGCGCTCACAACGAGACACCCAGTACCAACCCGGAGATAGAGGACAGGCACACCTCAGAGTTGACACTGAGGACTTTCAACATTTGCAGTAGTCCAATCTCAGCGAAGCCCTGAGCAACGTCTGCTTTATCAGCCCAAACCAACGATAACACCGGTTAGGGGCAACTTCATCATCTTGCCAACGCGATGCCACATCACGTCGTCTCAACATTTTATACACACATCTCTACATAACGATGTCCCACAAGAATCAAGAAAAACCAATCCCGAGTGACTATTGTGCGGGGTAACAAATAGAACTTGAAGCTTGAAGACCAGAGGGCATCGTCCCATCTTTAATAACTTCGTACAAACTTTAATCACATGCCATTGTACAACTCTTGACAATGGCGGTCCGAAATAGGTCTTGTATACCTCAATCGGATGCTCGAATTGCAGTTCTGAAAGTTCGAACGGACATTACAGTGCCCGAGTGCACGTACTACGAGACGACCCGACCCGAGAAACTCAGAGCAACCCGGGACAACCCGGGCAGCCTCAGGTACACCTGTGACTCCCCCCCTCTATAAATAGAGGGCTTGGGGTGGCCATTTTAAGAAGAGAAAGAGCGAGGAAGCCTTGTCAAATTTACTCCGTACTTGTAATATATTGAGTGCTTACCCATTTTAAACACTTGTGAGCTCATATATAGCTACTTTTGTACAGGCGGGAGCCGAGTTTCATCCACTTTAAAGATATAGAAGCCTTCTTTGGTAATCCACTGTAAGCCTTCTCACACACTTTAAAGCCTTTCTCTTCATCTTTACACACACCCTTCTTCATGTTGAGAGTCGTGTTGCTTCTTTTGCCCGGACTTCGGTCCGTGGTTTTATTTCAGTTTGTATGTACATATATATATATATATATATATATATATATATATATATATATATATATATATATATAAACTGTGTGTCGGACTCTATTCGATGAGCCTGGATTATATATCCAGTGCGTTAACTCGCTTATATATATATATATATATATATATATATATATATATATATATATATATATATATATATATATATATATATATTTCGTCCCACCTGGAGTTTACTTCATGGTGATTGATCGCTTTTACAGCTTTCTTTACGTTTCGTCCTGCCTGGAGTTCACTTCGTGGCAGTTGATTGCTTTATACAACTTTATTTACATTTTGTCCCACCTAGAGTTTCCTCCGTGGTGGTTGATAGCTTTTACAGCTTTATTTACATTTTCGATCCCCTATGGAGGTGCTTCATGGTTGGTGATCATGTCTGTATATATGTATTTATAGTTTTTATATTTATACCTGCTTACTGCTTTCATACAAATTGTGGTATCATGTGCGTCTATGAACTATGTGATCACAGATTCAGTCTATTAGATCTAGATTCGGTTCCCGTGATAGACATTTTTAGCTGTAAGCAACTTGTAAATTATTCTGCGATGTCTGAATTTCCTCAGATGGTTTTCATACATGTGGCCATTATTTTGTACATTATTTTCTTACAGATGCTTCGCATCTCGAAAATAAAATCAATCAAGTCGAACACTTAATAAAATGGAAGTGTAAAAGGTCTTAATAACTATTCAGCATCAGGGTTTGAGAAATGTGATGCCCCCAAATTCGGGTATCTTCCAACACGACAGATGGTGCTCCACGATACTACAATCCATACAATCATTCCATTGAGATAACAACAAAATGAGTGTAATTACTATCTTTATATTACATTTGTAATAAATCCTTTCCCAGGTTCATTAACTGAATACATTCGTTGTTCTTCATGAGTATATTACATACAAATACACTAGTCTATTACATAATGATTAATTGTCCATCTTAGCCTTGCCTTTATCTCTCTTAGAACTCTCAATTCGCTCGGCTTTAGCTGTAAACATATGGTTCAAGCAAGAATGAGCATAACTAGCTCAACAAGTCTAAACAAAGAATCATATGAATATCACATTAACAATTGCATGCTTTAATTCCAGATTTGAACAATTATCTATGAAGCACTACGAAACATTTGACTAGTACTTCTCATGCATAACAACAATTCCAAAGTATATATAATAGCTTAGGAATGATGAACCGGTCAATAGACCATGAACACACTCTTTTCGTTTTTATACTTGAAAAGGATATCCGGCACTAAGGCCATCCACCCGTCTTTACTTACGAGCACTTCTAGGTGATCGGCCTATTGTACTCTATGTTGATCAACACTCTTACGTTAAACATATTTACGTTCAACATTTGGCAACGTCGCGTGCCCATCGAATAATTGATGAAAAATACTTTTGTTTGTACATAGACAAACTTACCTTTACATCCGTACCAAATACTTGGCATAGGATAGCGTTAACAGTTCTATATCGAAAGACTTGTAAACAAATCAATCAACTCTTCCGTATTAGTCTAACCGAGTTAAAATAGGCATCGACTCTTTTGTAAAAATCATTCATGCATTGTATAACATGCATCACGTAAAAACTTGGCTAACTCGAAGTTTAGATATGCGTTTAAGAAAGAGTTGCCTTCAAGCGTCTTCGAATATACAATTTAACTATTCTCAGTCTTTACAGGATCTACATGAGATATTCACAAAGCACACTGTAATTAGTTATCAAACAAACTAACTTTACGGTTCTAACCAACTTCTTTCTCTTCTATGTCTTATTTGAATTAACTTCGTTATTAACGTCGATTCGACTTTCTATACTTCGTTACATTTTATTAACGTTCTTACGTCCTTAACTGACATTCGATCATTATTGGTTAAATACCAACGTTGAACGTCATTCACGGTTCACTTATTACGTCTTCGTGTTCTTCGTTTAATTTCTATTAAACCTTACTAGATCTTCTTACATTAACACCTTATAAGTGATTTAAGGTAAGTCTTATCATGTACATAAAGTACCTTCAATGTCTTACTTTAGGTCTACATTCAAATGGAACAAAACCTAACTTGGTCAACATTTTTCTACTGTCGGCGTTGTGGCGCGACATCCTATGTATTTTAGTGGCGTTGCAGCGTGAGTTAGCAGGGTACTTGGCCGAGTCTGGTGCTGCGGTGCCACCACTTTGTACTGGTTTTGGCACTGCGGCGCCGAGTCTGTGCACCAGTTGGCCAAAACAGGTTGGTTTCTAAACGAAACTCCCGACTTCCTAATTTGTTCGTTTTACATCCGAATTGACCCATTCTAAAGTCTACAAGTCACAAATCACATCCTTTACGTGTTCGTAAAAGAATTTTATATTTTTGAATCCGTTAACTGAATTCACCTTTGAGTTCATTTTTAAGCGTTCGTTTAACGTTTTCGTCTGTTCAATACTTGTTTTCTACATTATAAGTCGGAATGCGACGATTCTTTCGCCAACGACTCTTAATTACCTTATCTCACATGTTGACATTGGAAAACAACGTTTTTAAGTCACACGATAACTTTTGACCTTTAATCTGGGCTTTTTGCGTTTTTAACGTTTAACGTCTATTTCCGTAAAATTCGTCATAACTTCGTTTACTAATGTTCTCTAAGCCAAATCACATGAAATACTCCATGGACTTTGTAAGACCCCAACTTTTATAAATAAAGATGAATTTTCTATAAATATCATTTTTGAATATTATGGAGTTAATTCGATATAATGTTATAGTTGTGGGTAATATTTATAAATTTTACAAAGTACGCAAGTTGTTATATAATATTCGATTGGTCAGGGAATATTCATTTTAACAGAGAATATTCGTACAACGGCACAATCATTGGTGGACCCCACAACGGAATTATTGTCGGATTGAGAAAACGATAAAAATATTTTATTAAAAATAACGACGGAAGTTTTACCATTGATACTGTTGAACTACTCGGCAGTAAAAGTACAGTAACACGTGTGGTTGCATAGTAGCACACGGTATTGATTATTAATGCTTATGTGAGAAGTCACTCAGTTTGATTCAATTATTGTCAGGTAATAATATGAATTATTTAGCGATAATGAAGTTTTATTTTATTCGTATTATTAACGTAATAAAATAGAAACATATTTTTATATAAAACAGAATACTTTATTAAAGTTATTCTATAAATAGAATATATTATATTTTATTTAAAATATTTTTCTTTAAATATGGACCGTCAGATTAAAGTAATCAATCTGGACCGTTCATGGATTAGTTACTATGCATTCTATTTTTCTATAAATAGCAGCTCATTCCTTCATTATTTCTGACGAATTCACTGAACTCTAGAGAGAGAAACTATAGAGAGAAACTATATAGAGAGAGAAGAAAAGTATTCTGCTACTTAACTACTTCCTTATTTCAGTTCTTCTTTAAAACGGTAAGGGGTGTTATTCTTTCTTATTCATGAAGAGAACTATTGTTATTCCATTTCTTATTATTCTGTTGGAATAACCTGTATACGCGGTCTACCCTATACTTGGTGACATTCTTCAATTATTCTGTCAGAACATCATGTCTGTGTGTTTTACACCGGACCTGCTTCCATTTTTATTATTATTCTGTTGGAACATCCTGTCTATGTGTTTTACACTGAACCTGGTTCCGTCTTGTTATTATTCTGTTGGAGCATCCTGTCTGTGTATTTTACACCGGACCTGGTTCCATTATTTATTATTTTGTCGGAATATCCTGTCTGTGCATTTACGCCGGACCTGGTTCCATTATTTATTATTCTGTCGGAATATCCTGTCTGTGCGTTTACGCCGGACCTGGTTCTATTATTTATTATTCTGTTAGAATAACTTGTTTGTGCGGTCTATCGCATGCCGAGTGATTTCTTTTGTTATTCCATTCTTTATCATACTAGTTGTTTAAGTTTTAACTTCTATACTCCATGAAATTAGTGGAATATCCTTGATAATTGCGTTTCATCCAGTATTTTTTCATGACAATATTATTCTAAGCATTCTTGAATTTTACTCCACAAAGCAGTATCATGTTGACAATTTGGACGTTGTTAATTCTTGGATAAATTATTTCTTAAACATTTTTTATTAAATTATTATATCATTGTCATCATCCTCATATTTATAAAATGTTGAAAGTCATCTGTGGCTTGTAGTGCATAGATGGACTTGGTATGATTATGACCAGGGATTATTCGGTATAATCATGACTGTAATGTTACAAATGATGTGGTAAAAGTCCTCATTGGCCCGTAGTGCGTTGATGGATAGTTGTTGGCATGATCATGACCATTAATGAATACACGAATATCCTTGGCCGTAGTGCAGGGGTGATTCGATGATGTGAATTATTTTATTAAGCTGAGTCCCAGCGATAACAGTGTTGAAAAACCTTTTAAATCATAAAAGATAGTAGATTTTATTTTTTACTTGACTCTTTTAATGGATTGCTTGTTCCGCTGCAGTTAAACTTGATGTTCGTTATATTTTATCAGTTTAACACTGTTGAAGGCTAATGATAATTTATTCTGCATTATCTTAGGCATAATATTTCTCACTAGGCTAGTTGAGCTCACCCTTTCTTTCACTGTTCTCTTCAGGAAATGAGAATATAGCTGGGACGAGTCGGGGAACGGAGTGATGGACCAGATGATAGTATTAGTAGTCCTCACTATTCTGTTAAATAGTGTGACAATAATTATAATGAGGACTCCTTTTGAGTTTGTATAGTCTCTAGAAAACAATAATTGTATTCAAACTCACAGTTATGTTTTGTCGTATTGTACACGACAGTTGTATTAGTAAGTTGTATTTGTATTCTGTATCATATATCTGACGACCCAAGATGGGTGATGTATACCTAAATTTGGGGGCGTCACAGACTTCATATCTACATCCTAACAAAGCAAGATGCACATATTAACGTATTGATGGAGTTCAATTGTTTATCAACAATCAATCTCAACAATCAATAATTTCTTGATTTTAAGCTATATCAAACCTTATGATTTCTATGATCTCATGACTTAAAGAGATTGAATCTATGGTAAGTCACTCTCATTACACCACACAAGCCATACCCCACCCATTTATGATTCTCCATGATAAAAGAAAACCAAAAGAGATGGAATTAGAATTGAAGAGTATTGCCTTAAGAACTCTTAGTGTTCTTGTTGGACTTCTAATGAAAAAGCTTCAAGGTAGAAAAATGGTTTAAGTCTAGCTCCCTTTCTCTCTCAAATATGTTGGTTGAGTCTTGAAAAAAAACATCAAATGGCCAACTCTAGCTAACTATATATAGAAAACCAAATGAGGGGCAAAGTGGTCCAATTCTCCATCTCCTTACTTATTTACCACTTTGCCACCAAGTAAAGTACTTGGTGACCAAGTGATATGCTTGCCTTGCACACCAAGTGGCCGGCCCACCATGCCCATGGGTCATCCCCATGGGTTGCCCTATGGGTTTTACCCATTCGGTGATCCAGCAGTTTGATCCACGGTTCGGTTTTTCTTGCATTTGGGCTTAATCAATCTAATATTGGGCCTTGACTTGGGCTTAAAACTTAATCCCTCGGGCTTGCTCATTCAATTGATTGGACTAAACATAATCCAACCTAAATGAATTAATATTAAGTCTTAACTTAATTCTAGAATACAAATCCTATTCCCTACGTATAATTCACGTATTCCTTCCGTATAATACTAGTACGATAATCGTATTGTACTCCGTATTAACTCAACATATTATATATAGATACTAAATAGTCTCATACTTGTATAACACATGCCTTAACCATAACGCAATTCCTTCTACGCGTTTCATTTCCTTCTCGAAAATCAATATACTCAACCCTTAGGTTTTAAGTCCGCAGGAGAAAACTTCGTTTGCCATAACGGAATTATTATTGAATATTCCATACTATCTTCGTATTCTATCATTACGCGTTTCTCAGAATCTCAAACCCTAGTTCCGAACGAAACTGGATGAATAGTGTTTTTACGCAAACATTCTCGAAAAACCTTCGTTCTTGTCTTGATAAGTCACAACAATTAATTCTAGCACAAAGCTAGAATACTAACCATATCCGCACATTCTAGGTCATAGAACGACCTTCGAACATCTTACTTACATAATAACTCAATTAAATTCATTTAATCCACATAATCAAATAAAAATTTAATTCATTAAAAATTCGAAATTCTCGGGCGTTACATTCTTCCCTCCTTATAAGGATTCTGTCCCTAGAATCTCGTTATTCTTACATAAACAAATGAGGAAACTTTTCCTTCATTTTACTTTCGAGCTCCCACGTTGCTTCTTCAGCATCGTGGTTGCTCCAAATTACCTTTACTGAAGGTATTACTTTATTTCTCAAGACTTGTTCCTTCCTATCAATAATTTGAATCAGAATTTCTTCATACGTTAAGTCTTTTTCTACTTGAATAGATTCATATTCTATTACGTGTTTGTAGTCCAGTTTATAAGGACGCAACACAGACACGTGAAACACATTGTGTATTCTTTCCATTTCTGGTGGTAAGGCTACTTCATAAGCTACCTCCCCTATACTTCTTAAAATCTCAAAAGGTCCTACAAACCTTGGACTTAACTTCCCTTTCTTTCCAAAACGTATCTTCCCTTTTCAAGGCGATACGTTTAGAAAAACATATGAACCTACTTCAAATTCCCTCTTCTCTCGATGAGGATCTGTATACTTCCGTTGTCTATCTTGAGTCGCTACTAATCGAGCTTTTACCAGCTTTACCATGTCTGCAGTTTGTTATACCATTTTAGGTCCAAACATTCGACGTTCACCTACTTCATCCCAACAAATTGGTGTTCTGCACTTCCTTTAATACAACGCTTCGTAAGGCAGCATGCCTATACTAGCGTGAAAACTATTGTTATAAGCGAATTCTACCAAAGGTAGATGCTCGTCCCAACTCCCCTTGAAATCCATAATGCAAGATCTTAAAATATCTTCTAGCGTTTGAATCATTCGTTCACTTTGTCCATCCGTCTGTGGATGATACGCCGTACTCAACCTCAACCGCGTTCCCATTTGCTCTTGCAAACTCCTCCAAAAGTTCGACGTGAATCGTGGATCACGATCGGACACAATCGAAATAGGTACTCCATGTCTGGAAATGATTTCCTTAACATAAAGCTTAGCTAACTGCTCTAGGTTATACCTAACTCCTATTGGTAAAAAATGAGCCGATTTAGTTAACCGATCCACTATTAACCAAATAGCATCGTATCCTTTTCTTGTCGTTGGAAGTCCCACCACAAAGTCCATGGTGATATGCTCTCATTTCCACTCCGAAATCTCCAGTGGTTGTATCAATCCACTCTGTCTTTGGTGTTCAGCCTTAACTTTCTAACAAGTTAAGCATTTACTAACGTATTCTGCAATCTCTCTCTTCATATTCGGCCACCAAAAGTTCTGACGAAGGTCTTGATACATCTTAGTACTACCAAGATGTATCGAGTACCTTGAACTATGGGCCTCACACATAATTTCTTCTTTCAACTTAGCATTATTTGGAACCCAAATTCTTCCTTCAAAACGAAGTAAACCTTCTTTATCAAGGTTATACTTAGTCTTCAAGTCATCCTTCACTATCTTTTTCACATGCTCGCATTCTTCAGTACTTAGCTGTACTTCCTTAACTCGTTCCACTATCGTTGGCCGAGTCTCTATTGAGAATAACATCTCTATTGTTTCACTTGGAAACTTAACTTCTACTTCCATCCTGGTCATCTTTGTTATTAACTCATTCTGAGTCGTTAACATTGAAAGTTTCTCTCTACTCTTCCGACTTAATGCGTCGGCTACTACATTCGCCTTCCCCGGATGATATAAGATATCACAATCATAATCTTTTATCAACTCTAACCACCTTCTCTGCCTCATATTCAACTCCTTTTGTGTGAAGATATATTTCAGACTTTTGTGTTTCGTGTATGTCTCACATTTTTCCCTGTATAAATAATGTCTCCATATTTTTAACGCAAACACTACAGTTGCCAGTTCTAGGTCATGAGTAGGATAGACCTTCTCATAATCCTTTAACTGACGTGACACATACGCAATGACCTTGCCATGCTTCATAAGCACGCAACCTAGTCCTCTATGCGAAGCATCGCTATAAACAACAAAATTCCCCGTATCATCTTGTAAAGATAATACAGGTGCTTCACTCAACCTCTTTTTTAGTTCTTCAAAACTATGCTCACACTTTTCTGTCCATACATACTTCACCGACTTCCTTGTCAGAGTTGTCAACGGAGTAGCTAATTTAGAAAAGTCCTGAATGAACCTTCTATAGTAGCCCGCTAACCCTAGAAAACTCCTAACCTCGATTGGCGTTTTTGGTTGCTCCCACTCATTCACCGCTTCCACTTTTACTGGATCTACGGATATGCCATCTTTGCCTATAACATGTCCTAGAAACTACACTCGTTCGAGCCAAAATTCACACTTAGTGAATTTCGCATACAACTTCTCCCTCCGTAGTGTTTCTAACACTATTCTAAGATATTCAACATGATCTTCTGGCGTCTTAGAATAGACTAGAATATCATCAATGAACACTACAATGAACTTGTCTAAATACTGTTTGAACACTCTGTTCATCATATCCATGAATGCGGCTGGCACATTCGTCAACCCAAACGACATAACCAAAAACTTGTAATGCCCATAACGAGTTCTGAACGCCGTCTTAGGTATATCTTCCTTCCTCACTTTCAGTTGATGATACCCCGTGCGCAAATCTATTTTAGAAAAATACTTTTCCCCTTTCAACTGATCAAATAAATCATTGATCCTGGGCAACGGGTATTTATTCTTAATCGTTAACTTGTTCAACTCTCGATAGTCGATACAAAGTCATAACGATCCGTTTTTTTTCTTTACAAATAATACCGGTGCTCCCCACGGAGACACACTCGGTTAAATGTACTTCCTATCTAACAGTTCCTGTAACTGAACCATTAACTCCTTCATCTCAACTGGCGCCATCCTATATGGTGCCTTTGAAACTGGTGCCGTACCCGACAACAAATCAATTACAAATTCTACTTCTCTATCCGGCGGAATACCGGGTAACTCCTCCGGAAACACATCTGCGAATTCTTGAACCACCGCTATCTGTTCCAATGATGTTCCCACTATTTGGGTATCCACCACATGACACAGATAACCCTTACACCCCTTCTTCAACATCTTCCTAGCTTGTGTCATGGTTTGACAACAAGAACGTCCCGGTGATTTATTTCCATAAAACATCACCTCAGGTTTCTTAGGAAGCCTTAGGTTTACACACTTTTTATAACAGTCTATTATTGCTCTATGGTTAATTAACCAATCCATATTGAGAATCACATCGAATTCACTTAACCTTATCGGTAAAAGATCTATCGATAATCTATTACCCCTGATATCTACGAAACAATTCCTATGAATATGTTCAATGAGAATTATCTCCTCGTTTGCTACCTTAACATCTAAAGGTATTTCTAATTTTTCAGGATTTAATCCCAATTGCTGAGCAAATCCACATGCTATAAAAAAACAAGTAGCACCCGAGTCAAATAACACGTAAGCATTTATTTCATTGACCGGAATGATACCTGCTACTACGTCCATTGATGCAACCGCATCTTGGACTATCATATTAAACGTTCAGGTGGAGGGTCTACCCAATGACGGTGTTGGTCCAGTAATGGCCAAATTACCACTACCAGAACCTTTACTACCCTCCGCCCCTTTCTTCGGGCAATTTCTTGCCATGTGGTCCACCGACCCACAAATAAAACATCCTCGACTTTTCTTAGGATTAGAACAGTTGGGAGATATATGACCCTCCTGCCCACAGTTATAACAACCGGTCTTCCCCTTCAGACAGACTCCCAGATGAGTCTTACCGCATGTCTTACATGCCTCCATCCTCCGTTTAGGATCCTCTTGTTTTGCTCCAGTATTCCCAAGGTTAAAATTCTTCCTCTTAGGCATATTTCCACTACCACTGGCAACCTCTGCCTTATTTCCTCCCTCTCCCTTACTCTTATTCTTTCTATCCTTGTGGTATTAGGTCAACGCCTCACTACCACCCTCCGCTATTATCGCCTTCTCCAGAATGGTCCCGTAGGAAGCACTCTGAAAAATCGATATCCTACTATAGAGCCAGGGCTTTAGGCCCTGCTCAAACCTACGAGCCTTCCCCTCCTCCGTGTCCACTTGGTGTGGAGCAAACCTTGCCAATTTATTGAATTTGGCCGTGTATTGGGGAACATTCATGTCCCCTGCTTAAGTTTTAAGAACTTAATCTCAATTCTCCCTTGCATTCTAGTAGGGAAATAGTTCTCGAAGAATACCTTCTTAAACTGTTCCCATGTAACAGCTTCTGCTCCAGCCCCACCCTGGTGAGCCTCCCACCAGTAGTTGGCTTCCCCCTTCATCATATAGGTCGCAAAAGAAGTCTTTTGCGCCTCAACTACGTTTGTAATAACAAACGCCTTCTCTATTTCCTTGACCCATGTTTGGGCCTCCATTGGGTCCGTTGTTCCCTTAAATTCTGGTGGACCTACACTCTTAAATTCCTTAAAGGTAGTCGTTTGGGCTACCCTAGGTCCTGCGGGTGCTCTACCCCCAGCTTGGTTAAATGCAGCCGTTAATAAATTAACGAACTCTTGCATTGGGTTATTAGGACCCCCCTCATTATCATTACGCGATTCCGCCTCTTGGTTACGCTGCCTTCTTCTTGGCGGCATTTCTGATTAAATAAATAAAGTTCCATTATTAATTATTTGCTTACTTCTTTATTAGTCGTCAAATAACTGAACAATAACTCATACACAACAAAACAATTTTAAAATAAAAACTTCCTTATATTAAAATGCTTCTTTATAGTTCAAAACTATTTACAAGTTGCTTTCCATAGCCCAAAAGATATTACATATTTATCCCGCGATTGACTTTTATAAAAATTGGGATTTACAAAAAGACTACCCTTTAATTATACAAAAGAGGGTTTTACGTTACTACACAAAAGTATTTACCATACTACTACTAATATTGCCTAATAGCATTCTCATGCTTCTGGTTCGCCAGTATTGACACAATATCTCGACTTATAGTATGTTGAGTCTGTCCCGACTCAATAGAATAACAAGCTACCTTAAGCTTTAAATCCTCGTGTGCACTGTCATTTATATATGACATTCCTGATATCTTCTGGTCTTTTTCAACCAGTTTCTTACGAAGTTCTACGACCTCGTTCTTATAGTCCCTAGGCTTGTCAGTCATGAGCACTTTCTCATCATGCTCTATCTCATAGTCTGACTCTGCAGACTCTTTTGCTCCATAGAGGTCAGTGATCTATTCCTTTTGGTGATGCACCATATTGTGCAGTTGCACGTTACGATCAAGCACTGAGAGGTACATTGCCCTCATAGCCTCTGTAGGTGTCGACTCTAGGGTAGGCATCACCGTATTAATAGATGTCACCTCCATATCATCCTCCACATTAATCATCATATTCAAATATGATGCTATTCCCATGGTCTCCTCAGAACTGTCCTCCTCCGAGTAATATTCATCGGGCTCTGACTCTTCTAGAATCACTACCGGTATGTCTGCTATAGGTACGGGTACTGTCTCAACTCGGTTCACGGACTCCTCGCTGATCACATGTATATCCCTATACATCAAGCTATCAACCGACATCTACAATAACACATAACAAATTGATTAGTACATATTACATAATAATATAAACACAAATCACATTTAATCCATTTAGGGTTACTTTCCATCTTTTAAATCTTTCGGTACTGAGTTTCCTCAATACCTTATTAACTCATTTGACTCGAGTTAACAATCTTCGGACTCTTCCTTTCCTAACGATGTTAATAGCCTATGGTTCTTCCCCCCTTAAGTTTTATAACATATTGCTTTGATACCAACCTTTGACGCCCCCAAATCCGGGTATCTTCTAACCCGACAGATGGTGCTCCACGATACTACAATCCATACAATCATTCCATTGAGATAACAACAAAATGAGTGTAATTCCTATCTTTATATTACATTTGTAATAAATCCTTTCTCAGGTTCATTAACCGAATACATTAGTTGTTCTTCATGAGTATATTACATACAAATACACTAGTCTATTACAGGACGATTAATTGTCCATCTTAGCCTTGCCTTTATCTCTCTTAGAACTCTCAGTTCGCTCAGCTTTAGCTGCAAACATATGGTTCAAGCAAGAATGAGCATAACTAGCTCGGCAAGTTTTAACAAAGAATCATATGAATATAATATTAACAATTACATGCTTTAATTCCAGATTTGAACAATTATCTATGAAGCACTACGAAACATTTGACTAGTACTTCTCATATCATAACAACAATTCCAAAGTATATATAATAGCTTAGGAATGATGAACCGGTCAATAGACCATGACCACACTCTTTTCGTTTTCATACTTGAAAAGGATATCCGGCACTAAGGTCATCCACCCGTCTTTACTTACGAGCACTTCTAGGTGATCAGCCTATTGTACTCTATGTTGATCAACACTCTTACGTTAAACGTATTTACGTTCAACATTTGGCAACGTCGCGTGCTCATCGAATAATTGATGAAAAATACTTTTGTTTGTACATAGACAAACTTACCTTTATATCCGTACCAAATACTTGGCATAGGATAGCGTTAACAGTTCTATATCGAAAGGCTTGTAAACAAATCAATCAACTCTTCAGTATTAGTTTAACCGAGTTAAAACAGGCATCGACTCTTTTGTAAAAATCATTCATGCATTGTATAACATGCATAACGTAAAAATTTGGCTAACTCGAAGGTTAGACAAGCGTTTAAGAAAGACTTGCCTTCAAGCGTCTTCGAATATACAATTCAACTATTCTCAGTCTTTATAGGATCTACATGAGATATTCACATAGCACACTGTAATTAGTTATCAAACAAACTGATCATTATTGGTTAAATACCAACGTTGAACGTCATTCACGGTTCACTTATTACGTCTTCGTGTTCTTCGTTTAATTTCGATTAAACCTTACTAGATCTTTTTACATTAACACCTTATAAGTGATTTAAGGTAAGTCTTATCATGTACATAAAGTACCTTCAATGTCTTACTTTAGGTCTACATTCAAATGGAACAAAACCTAACTTGGTCAACATTTTTCTACTGCCTGCGCTGCGGCGCGACATCCTATGTATTTTAGTGGCGCTGCGGCGCGAGTTAGCAGGGTACACGACCGAGTCTGGCGCTGCGGCGCCACCACTTTGTACTGGTTTTGGCGCTGCGGTGCCGAGTCTGTGCACCAGTTGGCCAAAACAGTTTGGTTTTTAAACGAAACTCCCGACTTCCTAATTTTTTTGTTTTACATCCGAATTGACCCATTCGAAAGCCTACAAGTCACAAATCACATCCTTTACGTGTTCGTATAAGAATTTTACATTTTTGAATTCGTTAACTCGGAATTCACCTTTGAGTTCATTTTTAAGCGTTCGTTTAACGTTTTTGTCCGTTCAATACTCGTTTTCTTCGTTATAAGTCGGAATGCGACGATTCTTTCGCCAATGACTCTTAATTACCTTATCTCACGTGTTGACATTGGAAACCAGCATTTTCAAGTCACACGACAACTTTTGACCTTTAATCTGGGCTTTTTACGTTTTTGACGTTTAACGTCTATTTCCGTAAAAATCGCTATAACTTCGTTTACTAATGTTCTCTAAGCCAAATCACATGGAATACTCCATGGACTTCATATCTACATCCTAACCAAGCAAGATGCACATATTAACGTATTAATGGAGTTTAATTGTTTATCAACAATCAATCTCAACAATCAATAATTTCTTGATTTTAAGCTATATCAAACCTTATGATTTCTATGATCTCATGACTTATAGAGATTGAATCTATTGTAAGTCACTCTCATTACACCACACAAGCCATACCCCACCCATTTATGATTCTCCATGATAAAAGAAAACCGAAAGAGATGGAATTAGAATTGAAGAGTATTACCTTAAGAACTCTTAGTGTTCTTGTTGGACTTCTAATGAAAAAAGTGTCAAGGTAGAAGAATGGTTTAAGTCTAGCTCTCTTTCTTTCTCAAATATGTTGGTTGAGTCTTGAAAAAAATATCAAATGGCCAACTCTAGCTTTCTATATATAGAAAACCAAATAAGGGGCAAAATGGTCCAATTCTCCACCTTCTTACTTATTTACCACTTTGTCACCAAGCAAAGTACTTGGTGACCAAGTGATATGCTTGCCTTGCACACCAAGTGGCCAGCCCACCATGTCCATGGGTCATCCCCATGGGTTGCCCCATGGGTTTTGCCCATTCGGTGACCCACTGGTTCGATCCACGGTTCGATTTTTCTTGCATTGGGCTTAACCAATCTAATATTGGGTCTTGACTTGGGCTTAACACTTAATCCCTTGGGCTTGCTCATTCAATTGATTGGACTAAACATAATCCAACCCAAATGAATTAACATTAAGTCTTAACTTAATTCTAGAATACAAATCGTATTCCCTACATATAATTCACGTATTCCTTCCGTATAATACTAGTACGATAATCGTATTGTACTTCGTATTAACTCAACATATTATATATATATACTAAATAGTCTCATACTTGTATAACACATGCCTTAACCATAACACAATTCCTTCTACGCGTTTCATTTCCTTCTCGGAAATCAATATACTCAACCCTTAAGTTTTAAGTCCGCAGGCGAAAACTTCGTTTGCCATAACGGAATTATTATTAAATATTTCATACTATCTTCGTATTCTATCATTACGCGTTTCTCAGAATCTCAAACCCTAGCTCCGAACGAAACTGGATGAATAGTGCTTTTACGCAAATATTCTCGAAAAACCTTTGTTCTCGTCTTGATAATTCACAACAATTAATTCTAGCACAAAGCCAGAATACTAACCACATCCGCACATTCTAGGTCATAGAACGACCTTCGAACCATCTTACTCACATAATAACTCAATTAAATTAATTTAATCCACATAATCAAATAAAAATTTAATTCATTGAAAATTGAAATTCTCGGGCGTTATAAGAAACCTCTTTTATAAAACATCACTGCCATATCTTGTCAAAATTGAATTTTATATAAATTCAAACCCCTTGTATATAGGTGCGAACGAGGTCTCGCACTACTTCTAAATAACATCACATTGACCCACACACACACATTTAGATAATTGTTTCTTGAAAAGAGGCTGTCACCGTGGTAACACGGATGTCGGGGGTTGCCTAACACCTTCCCTCCGCATAACCAAGTCCCAGGACCCTAATGAATCTCGGTTTCACCAACCCGTTTAGCAGTGTACATCACTAGGTCAATGTGCAAACCTTTTCTCGGTTGTGTTGGTACAACCATTTAAAAAACCAACTGGCAACTCTTAACAGTCCATCATCGACATTGTACATGTCGGACCTTTTTCACTTATTTTTTCAAACAAATCTCACCTAAAATGAGAACACCAAAGAACAAGTAACGAAAAGAGACATTTAAAAATCCCAACGTCGACAAACGGTTCAGGCAAGTTTGTTTTAACTTAACTCTACTAAGAGTTATTTTATTCTAATATGCTTATGGATAATCATTGTTGAATGCCATTGTAGAATTATACTCTGTACATATTGCATGTACAAGTCAGGTATGAAAGGCTGATCACCTTCATTACCCTTCGGTTCAGATACATTTGTTTATGGTATATACTTGTTCAGTTAAAAGTTTGTTCCTGCTAGTTCACAATTATATTGTTGAATTATAGCCAGCTTATTATTCAGATTCTTTCAATCATGATATATCGTTATATTATTGAACTTAAACTTGCTGGGCAATCTTATGCTCACCCTTGCTATATCATGATAAACATTGCAAATTAAGACGAACGCGTCAGATACAAGGAAAGGTTAAAGACAGTTCCAGCTTAAAGTTAATGTGTGTGATTAGAGTTGTAATAGTTGTATAATAATAAAGTTAGGTGTTAAATAAGTTATGATTTGTGTATTAAGTTAATGTTACTCGACCTTGGGGAAAAATGTGCAAGTTATTGTATAAATAATTTATGTTTATATCTTCCGCAAATAATAGTAATAGTTGTATTGAATGATCGAAACGGATCCGTGGTGATTCGGGACTTCGGATTTGGGGCCCTCACAGTTGGTATCAAAGTTGTAGGTTATAAACCTTAGGTAGGAATACCTGAGACTAATAACCGCAGTGATTAGGATAAGTACTAACTCAAATAGAGTTAGTTGGTTGGTAAGATTCAAAGACGAATCTCGACGAGTTATAAGATACAGAGTTCCATAACTCTGATAATAAAGTTGAACAGTATTGGTAAATAGATAGAGTCTAAAAGACTGAAAGTACATAGATAGGAGATCGTAAAATAAAATGATCAAGGCATAGAAATGAATCGTAATATATACGATGAGATCACGTCGTGATCAGATAAGGTTATAGTATGGAGAAGGATCAAGCGAATGATTGAACAGTTTACAGCAAGATTGATGGGTGTTAGTTGTACTATGAATTGGTACAGATTTAGGAAAGGATTATGAATATGGATTAAATGAAATTCGTATGGAGAAGGGAGTTAGGATAATTATTGGGATGTTTGTGTCGCGCTATTTGCTATATGCATGTTAAGAGGGTGATTCCTTTCTTATGTGTAGAACAGATAGATAGGTTATAGGTAGAGAATATAATGTTAAGTACGAGTTCTTAAAACTCATACTTATGTGACATTCTTGATTTATAGTTATATGAAATGTTTATGAATCCCTCAGCGAATGGACGCCAAAGGTCTGACTAGGACAAGTTCTTAAACTCATATGGTTGTGACAAGTAAATGAACTCATAAGTGTGGTTTAACGAACTGTGTATAGTTGTGTGTAAATGGAGTATTGAGGATAATGGGAACATGTAGATTGTTAAGGAAATGATTATTAGTGGAGTCATATGTTTTCCAAAACTCCTAGCTATGTTAGACTTCGAATTTATACATCAAGCTAAATATGCATTATGTGCTTTTGAAAAAAGGAAAAAATAATGATAATAAAAAAATATGTAGACTCGTAATAATTTTTGAAACGGTTTAAAGTATAGTCTATGCTACTTATTTCAACTAGACACAAATGATTTGAAATATCAAAATATCTTTTATTTATCACTCATGTATCATGTAACCTGGTGAAGAGATGATAAAAAGTTGATAGAGTTATAAATGCAGGAATACTTAGTGTGAATTCAATCTGAAAATTATTGTTCCACTATTGTATGATGTGTTATGACAAAGTCACTCGATGATGGCATCTTTAAACGGACTGTTAACACAGTACAGCATCATGACATCATTCTCAAAAATATTTTCAAAAATTTTAATTTGCCAACGGGGTTTGGCTACACCTAAATAATTCGATTGAATTGAATTATTGATATGAGTCTACGCTATTCGGTTCGGCTAGACTAATGTTATGAAAAGTCTACGAGTTCTTTGAAAAATTTGCCGAACCAAATTATTTTGGTGCGGATTCTGCTAAAGACTGAGGTAAAAGTTTATGCGCCCAAGGCGGATAAGAGGAACAAATTGTTCTGACCAGCAGTACTTGGCCAGTACAGGGCATATCGGGCTAATCACCCTTTGTGTCCGGAAGTTATGACGGTTTACGGATGAATTTCCATAAAACCTTTGCGAAAATGACAGACAAATAGTCAATACGACTCCTCAGCAAAATTTGAAAGTTTTTACTCTTGTGAGTGGTGTATTGGGTAGCATGTGATGATGAGAATGTATGGTGTAAGGTGTAAGGTGTAAGGTAAATTTCAAGGACAAAATTTTTAGAAGAAGGGGTGAATGTGACAACCCGAGAATTTAGAAAATTTTTAAAATTTTAATTTATTGATTTAAGGTTCAATATTAGAATCTAGACATAAAATAAGTGTATGCGTTTGATATTTTTGGGAAGGAATTTTGAGGATTTCAAAATTCTGTGAAGGATTTAAGTGAATTATTAAGGATTAAGTGAATATGTTCTGTGAATATGATTATGTATGTGTACATTATGTGGTTAAGTGTCAAGGGTTGACCAGATAAACGATATTTGTAACAAACCTTAAGTATATATTAAGAACATCAACGTTCGGCTAAAAAACCCTAGTGAATTATAAGAAACCCTAGAAACCTGTTCTGAAAACCCTAATTTTAGTTTCGGGAATCCAAAACCCTAATCTGGGAACTTAACGGAGAATTATATTGCTTAAGTGCTATGAATTAATATATTAATTATGGTAAAGCTTAATTAATTAGTAAACTCTAATTTCAAATTTAGAAAACCCTAGTTTCGGGATTAGAAACCCTAATTTATAATTAGGGAAAAACCAAACTGTTAATTTAATAATTGTAATCTTAATTAGGAAACCCTAATCTAATTAGGAAACCTAATTTCTAATTTAGAAAAAATTAATTATTATTTAAAAACCCTAATTCGTGGGTTATAAACCCTAATGACCAATTTTGACCCTAATTGCTAAATTAGCAATTTTAATTAGAAAATACTAATCCTAATTAGCAAGATTTAGATTATGATTAAGAAATTTTAATATAATTAGAAAATTCTAATTATAATTTAGAAATATTAAATTTCTATTTTCAAAACCTAAATTAGAAATTTTAGAAAATCAAATTGCTAAACTTGAGGGTTCAAACCCTAAACCGTAAAGGATTCAAACCCAAACCCTAAACCCTAAGGGTTTGGCCATTTACTAGAATGCCATTAAAATTAATAGCAAAATGACTATTTTGCCCTTTTGTTGAATAATTGAAGTTTGCTTGCAATCTTGCCAATATATAGAGTGTTTGAGCAACCTAGATCAACCATTGACTAAATAGTATTACATATCAGCCAGCTAGCTCAGCCATTTCATTACATCATATCAATTATATAGATTCAAGAGAGAGAAAAGGTCTTACTTTATTTTTCATTTTGGTCAAGACATTTTCTCTCTAGAAATTCGGGAATGTAGAGTGAGAGAAGGAGAAAAGATAAGCCATTCTCAATTCATAACTTTTCTAAGATCAAACATCAAGGACAGAAATCAAGGATCAAGCTAGAAAGGTATAAGAACCCTAAAATTTTGAAATCCTTAAATCTTGTGTTTTGATGTTAGTTGTTGGTTAGAGTTGTGTATTAGAGTGTCATTTGATGATTTGGGTTGTCAAAACTCAAATCCATATTATTTAGATGCTCGAAATTAAAGATTTATCAAATCTGGAAAAGTTGAAAAATAAGGCCTGACAGCCTAATGTCAGGGCCTCTAGATCATTTCTTGTTAATTTTTTATGTGTTTTAAGAGTTTGTACTTGTAGTATGTTGTAAGGACTTTGATCTGTAACTTGAATCAAGTCCATATCATGTGTAGATCGAACGTTATAAGCAGTCAAAGGTCGTTGACCACTCACGAAATGAGTTTCTGGGCAGCCCAGTTTTGCCCAAAAAATTCTGACAATGTTTTGCAGGGCTTGATTCTTGCAGTGTTTTATGTTGTTGGTCATGTTATTGATTTAAGGTTGTAGATTGGTATATTAACTGTAAATTCGTGCTATTAGATCACCCATAATAACAGTAGAATCAAAGTTATACCTAGGTAAACAACGTTGACCGATCAGCTTGAAGAACAATCTGGAAAACCCAGATTCTTCAAAACCCATTTTCTCTGACCATGTTTGACCGACCGTGATCTACTAGATCTGTAGTTGTTATGATGATCGGATGGTATATAGTTGTTCTTTGACATCTCTACTACATGTATGATCCTTTTTAACACATTAATAAAGCTTGGACATCTTTTATTCAGAGGCTCAAATAAAGAACCTCGACTGTTCTTCAATTTCTGGAAAACCCAGAAACTGAAGGACAGTCTCTGACAAGTTTTGGGTGACATGAATCTCACTGTTGTGTTGTGTTTTAGCCATGAACTAAGTTGGAATATGTAGTATTACCTGAGTACTACATATTTTGCTCCATTACAAGCCCAGAAATCGACAGGAACCAAGATCTATTTACGGTCAAACTAGTTAACCTATAAACTGACTTTGAAGCTCAAGAACAACTGAACAACACCTATAGCGACGGTTCTGTCGCTTTAGGGCCCTTTTATTAATTATTAATTCTGAAAAATAATTAATTAAATAAATAGAAGTAAATAGTTTTTAATTAATAAAAATAGATAATAAATTATGAAAAATTATTTTGAAGTCTGAAAAAATAGTTTTTTATTATTTTGAGTATATTTCATAAATATTAATATTTTTGGAATAAAAATGGTATTTAATTTATTTAATTATAATATTAAATAAATTATTTAAAAATGATTTTAATACATGAAAAATCATGAAAAATAATATTATGGTATAAGAAAATATTTTAAGTGACTTTTAATATTTTGTGATAAATTTTATTCATTAATTAATATTAATGATAATTAGTTTATTTAATAAATATATTAAATAAATTATGAAAAAATAGAATAAATGCTTTATAAATCATATAAATATGATTTAAGTATTATAAAAATATTTTAAGTTATATAATAAAACTGTTGATATTTTGCCATGAAAATATTAATATTTTAATATTAATAGCAATTATCGAATAATGAATTTAATCATTTAAAAATCATATAAAGGTAATTTTAAAGTATTAAAAATACTTTGTAATATTATAAATATATTATAATATTATGACATGTATTTCATTAATATTTGGTTACAAATAAATATTAATGATAAAGGAATTATGTGGTATTTAATTCATTTAAATACGGTATTAATGATTAAAAATTCATGATAAATGATAATAATTATCTGAAAATTATTACGAGATTACGAAAAATATTTTGACTATTAATAAATTATTTGAGATAATGGTTAAGTGTTTAGGCAGAGTTTAATTGAACTTAAACTCAAGATTTGTCCGACTAGACTGTCGGGATGTTAGAATTTTGTCGAACTCGACTCAGACTGTAAAAGTTTGACTTGAGGTTGAATCTTATGTGTGTTATAGACTGATAGGGATATGTGTTATGTGTTTAGGTTATTCTATGTGTGTGTGTATGTGTGTGTATATATATATATATATAATAGTATTATATTGTGATGATATTATTCTAATATTGGAGATCTATATTACTAATGTTAGGTCTTCGGATAAAGCGTTATAAATTGTGTAGCGATAATCAACAGTTCAGGCAAGTTTGTTTTTACTTAACTCTACTAAGAGTTATTTTATTCTGATATGCTTATAGATAATCATTGTTGATTGCCATTGTAGAATTGTACTCTGTACATATTGCATGTATAAGCCAGGTATGAAAGGCTGATCACCTTCATTACCCTTCGGTTCAGATACATTTATTCATGTTATATACTTGTTCAGTCAAAAGTTTGTTCCTGCTAGTTCACAATTATATTGTTAAATTATAGTCAGCTTATTATTCAGATTCTTTCAATCATGATATATCGTTATATTATCGAACTTAAACTTGCTGGGCAATCTTATGCTCACCCTTGCTATATCATGATAAACAGTGAAGATTAAGACGAACGCGTCGGATACAAGAAAAAGTTAAAGACAGTTCCAGTTTAAAGTTAATGTGTGCGATTAGAGTTGTAATAATTGTCTAATAACAAAGTTATGTGTTAAATAAGTTATGATTTGTGTATTAAGTTAAGGTTACTCGACCTTGGGGAAAAATGTGTAAGTTATTGTATAAACAATTTATGTTTATATCTTTCGTAAATAATAGTAATAGTTGTATAGAATGATCGAACTGGATCCGTGGTGATTCGTGACCTCGGATTCGGGGTGTGACGCCCCCAAATTCGGGTATCTTCCAACCCGACAGATGGTGCTCCACTATACTAACATCCATACCATCATTCCATTGAAATACAACAAAATGAGAGTAATTACTATATTCTTATTAAAATCAAAATATAATCCTTCCCAGGTTCATAAACAGGTTACATCGTTCATTGTTCATAAGGTATAATACATACAAACTTACTAAACTATTACACAATGCCTAAGCATCCATCTTAGCTTTGCCCTTATCTTTCTTGGCATTCTCAGTACGTTCACCTTTAACTGCAGTTACATAATTCACGCAAGAAGTGAGCATGACAGCTCAGCAAGTTTAATCAAGGATAACAGAAATACCACATTCGTGAATTATATAACAATTCCAACATAACTGAACAATAGTTATAAAGTATTATGAATCAATACTACCATAACAGTATATAACATCAATTCCCAATGTATAGTGAACAGTAAATTTCAGTTTTCATACTTTGAAAGGAGTCCACAGCACTAAGGCCGTTCATCCGTATAACTTACGAGCACTTCTAGGTGATCAGCCTATAGTACTCTATGTTGATCAACATTACATTCATTAAACGTATTTACGTTTAATATTTATGGCAAACTCGCGTCCCCATCGAAATATCGATGAAAATACTTTTGTTTGTTCATAGACAAACCTTACCTTCACATCCGTACCAATTACTTGGCATAGGATAGCGTTAACATTTCTATATAGAATGATATGGAAAATCATCAATCTATATCTTACGAATAGTCTAGCCGAGTAAAAATTTTGCATCGACCCTTTCTTTTAAAACAAAGCTTGCAATTCAGTTCAATGAATCACATAAAACTTGGCTAACTCAGAAGTTAGATAAGCGTTAAGAAAACTTGCCTTTCAGCGTCTTCAAATAACTTACTCGACTGACCTCTGCCTTTACAGAATCTACATGATACATTCACATAGCACACCGTAATTAGCTATCAAACAACTCTTCACATTGTTCCTACCAGTTTCTTTCTCTTCTATATCTTTGTTAACATAATATTTTTATTAAAGTCAACATGACTTATTACCCTTCGTCCCGGTTTACTTCCGTATGGACGTTTTATTAACCGGACTCATCTTCATTAATAAAGTATTACTTCGTTTATTTTACATATTTTATTTACTTACATTAGACTCCTAAATTTCATACCATATACTTTAGTATAGGTAGTATAGGATTAGTCTTTATACATTCATTGAGTATATAAACTCAACTCCGATTGATCCCTAACCGACTGAAGTCTAAAGCACAGCTGGGTCATGTTTTTTTTTCTTACTTCCGGCGCTGCGGCGCGGCACCTTGGCGCTGGGGCGCGGCCTTAGCACAACACAGGCGCTGGGGCGCGGCACCTGGCGCTGGGGCGCGACACCGGCACCACACAGGCGCTGGGGCGCGAGTCTGCAGAGGGCTCGGCCGAGTCTGGCGCTGCGGCGCGAGTCCCATGTACAAACTCTCGCGCTGCGGCGCGAAACTACAGACACTTTATTTTTCTCCCGGCCACAACTGGCGCTACAGCGCGGCCATTTTACACTACGTCTGGCGCCGCGGCGCCAGACTTTAATTCCAGACTGTTGACAGTTTTGAAAATCTATATGAGATTCCCGGGGCCGTAAATTCTTCGTTATACGCCCGATTTGGTCCGTTCAAAAGCCTACACATCATGAATGACATACTCTACGTGTTCATATTAGAATTTAACCCTTTCAAATCTGTTAACTCAAAATTCACTATTGAGTTCATTTTCTATACATTCGTAAACGTTAATGAGCGTTCAATGCTCGTTTTCTTCGTTTTAAGTCGGAATCCGACAATTCTCGAACCCACGACTCTTAATCACCCTATCTCACGTGTTGACATTGAAAACTAACATTTACAAGTCTTATGGCAACTTTCGACTACCCATTCAGAATTTCTACGTTTTCGACGTTTAACGTCTATTTTCGTAAAATTTGCCATAACTTCATTACTAATGTTCTCTAAACCAAATCACATGGAATACTCCATGGATTTCATATCTAACCCCTAACCAAACAAGATGCATAACTATCGTATTGATGGAGCTCAAACGTTTATCAACAATCGATCCTCCACAATTAATATTTCATGGTTTAACAACTATATTAAACCTTATTATTTTTGAAAGTTTATGACTTATAGAGATTGAATCTATGGTAAGTCATCTTTACTCACTCATACAAGGCATATACCACCCCTTTGTGACTCTCCATGATAAAAGAAAATCAAATAGATGGAGAATGAAGAACAAGAAGTATTACCTCAAGTTCCTTAAGAAAATCTCTTGGAAGAATAATTGTCAAAGCTTCCCAAGTGTATGTTTGCAAGTGTAGCTCTCTTTTCTCTCTCAAATAATCTAAGTTGAGTCTTGGTAAAAATCTCAAATGAATCAACCTAGCTTCCTATTTATAGAATTTAGAATGGAGGGCTTAATGGTCAATATACCCCTCCACCTCCTTACTATTCATGTGTGGTCACCAAGTAAGATACTTGGTGACCAAGCCTTATGCTTGGCTTGCACACCAAGGTGGCCGGCCCACCTCCCCTTTATGACATCCCATGGGTTGCCCCATGGGTTTTACCCATTGGGTGACCCACCGGTTCGACCCACAATTTAGTTTTATGAATTGGGCTTAATTAAATAAATATTGGGCCTTGACTTTGACTTAACCAACTTGACTCATTGGGCTTAGTCCTTCAATTAGTTAGACTAACTTATAACCCAACTCAATGAATAAATCATTAAGTCATAACTTAATTCTATAATACGTATCGTATTCTACACGTATGATTCACGTATTCCTTTCATATACCATAAGTACAATAAGCATATTGTACCTTGTATTTACTTAACGTATTATACATAGGTACTAACTAGCACCACCAATTGTATAACCCTTGAATAAAACCTAACGTCATTCCTTCTACGCATATTATTTCCTTCTCGGAAATCGATATACTCAACCCTTAGGTTTTAAGTCCGTAGGCGAAAACTTCGTTTTAGCCATAAATGAAATATTATCAGCTATTCCATCTCATCACGATATTCTATCATTACGCGTTTCTCGGAATTTCAAAATAATTCCTCGGACAGAAATGGATGAATAGTATTTTTACGGAAACTTCTCAGAAAACAATTATTATCGTCATGGAAATTCCAAACAACTATTTCTACCACGTAACCAGAATACTAACCACGTTAGCACATTCTAGGTCATAGAACGACCTTCACATAGTTTACTTCACAAAGAATTCAATTAAATTCATTTAATTCACATAATCAAATAAAAATTTAATTGTCATAAAAATTCGATTTTTCTCGGGCGTTACACGGGGCCCTCACAAGCATCAATATTCAAAGATGTTGTACAATACCGTGTGCTACTATGCAACCACGCGTATTACTATACTTTTATCACCGGGTAATTCAATAATTAACGGTAAATCTTTTGCCGTTATTTTTATAAAAAGTTATTTGTATCGTTTTCTAACTCCTACAGTAATTCTATTGTGGGCTCCACCAATGATTATGTCGTCGTATGAATATTTCCCGATAAAATGAATATTTTATAACATCTTGCTTACTTTATAAAATTTATAAATATTACCCACAACTATAACATTATATGAAATCCACACCTTATTATTCAAAAAGATATTTAGAGAAAATTAAATCTTTATTCATAAAAGTTGGGGTCTTACAACCTCCCCTTCTTATGAAATTTCATCCTCGAAATTGATGTACGTACATGGTATGTCGAATAGGTGAGGATACCTTGATTTCATTTCAAATTCTAACTCCCAGGTCATTTCCTCAACATCGTGGTTTCTCCACAAAAACTTTGACTTGAGGTATAACCTTGGAGCGTAGAATATGTTCTTTCTTATCCAAGATTTTAACAAGTACCTCTTCATACGTTAAATCTTTCGCTATCTCGTCTAGTTAAAAATTAATAATTTGATTCGGGTCTTCCACATATTTACGTAATATAGATATGTGAAAAACGTTATGAACACGAGACATACTTAGCGGTAAGGCGATTCTATAGGCCATAGTTCCTACTCGATCGAGGATTTTAAATGAGCCAATGAATCGAGGATTGAGCTTTCCTATCTTTTCAAATCTCGTAACTCTTTTCTATGGAGCAACACGTAACAACACATGATCTCCAACATTGAATTCCATGTTCCTTCGATGAAGATTAGCATAACTTTTTTTGTCGATCTTGTGAGGTTTTTATACGTTGCCGGATCATTTGAATATTTTCCATTGTTATGTGTACCAATTATGGTCCCAACAACATTGCTTCACCCACCTCGTCCCATCATATTGGAGAATGACACTTGCATCGATACAACACCTCAAATGGAGAAATGCCTATACTTGTTTGATAACTGTTGTTGTAGGAGAATTACACTAATGGTAAGAAATTGTCCCAACTTCCTTTGACGTCAAGGACACAGAGTCTTAATAAATCTTTAAGAGTTTGAATAGTCCTCTCCGACTGCCCGTCCGTTTGAGGATGATATGCCGAACTGAATCATAAATCTGTGCCCATAGCTTTCTGCAAACTCACCCAAAATACTACTAGAAAATGCTCTAACGGCGACTGTAACAACCCCAAAATAGGTCCATTCCATCCAACCTATTCTGAGTTGCCAAATACATGGTACAGAAAATAACTACAACTTTATTACAACAATTGTCGTGCAAAATACAACAACACATATGCTGTGAGTTTGGATACAAATATATACCAAATGTGACTCATGTTCCAATCGTGGGCATCACCTCACAATGACACCTTACATAAAGGTATAGTCAAAAACTGTTTTGGAAATTAGAATCTTTGGGAAGTGCTTAAGGAAACCTTCGTACATGGGAGGCCATGCTTCTAGGTTGTGATAGATATCATATGGCCACAGAATTATCCTTGGTTTACCCAATAGACCCCAAAGAAAAACGAGAAGATTACTATCATATTCTTCCCAATGGTGAGTCTTCTCTTGACTTATCATTATCTCCACTGTCTCTAATTGAGAATTATACTTCAAACAAACACCAAGATTATATAGGTAGTGCTCGTATATATACTCAGCAAGTGGATGAGCACATCCCTGTCTTATGATGACACGAGGTTGTATGTCGTTAGACATCTTGTATGATAGTGGCAAACCACCCTTCCAACGTTGGGTACACCTTACCCTATTGGATTCACCAAATATAACTACTAAATGAACTTTTCTATACTGCTTCGGGAGAACATCCACAGCTAGAGACCACCGTTCTATTTCCCGTTACCCTCGCTCGACCCAGCTACACTCTTATTACCTGAAAGGAATTGTGAAGCAAAAGGGTGAGCACAACTAGCTCAGTAAAGAATATCATGACTAAAGATAATTAAATTATCAATAGCCTTCATCAATAATAAATCAGAGATTTAGAACATATGGTAAATGATAAAAATTCAACCATAGTTGCAGCGGAACGAGCAATCCATTAGAAGAGTCAAATAGACTATAAAGTCTATTATCTTCTCCATGTTAAAAATCCATCAACAATGTTTTATCCCTGTAACATCAATCAACAATTCTGGTCCACAATCATATGAATAACTCATAATCATAACTGTAGTTCTAAATTCCTCTTCTCATCCAGAACAAAGATAATTTTCATCACCTGAAACATCAAACATCATGGTTATACCAAATCACAGTTCCTGTTCATAATCATACTAATAACTTCATCTTTGCACTACGGGCCAAAGATATTCATCAACAAGTCATCTTTGCACTACAGGCCAAAGATATTCGTCAACAGTTCATCTTTGCATTACTGGCCAAAGATATTCAACAACATGTCATCTTTGCACTACGGGCCAAAGATATTCATCAACAGACCATCTTTGCACTACAAGCCAAAGATATTCATCTACAATTCATCTTTGCACTACAGGCCAAAGATATTCCTCAACAATTCATATTTGTACTACATGCCAAATATATTAATATCTCAAAGAAATATATAATCAATTCAGAATTATATAAACAATAATTATAACCATGTTGATCAATTCACCTTTGCACTTAAGCTAAAGATATTCAATTATAAATTCAATGGTCATGATCATACTAGTCAACAATTCATCTTTGCACTACTGGCCAAAGAGAACCCATAGTCATGATCATACCAATAATTTACCCATCTTTACACTCAAGCGAAAGAGAATTTCAACATCAAGGTTATAAAAAATGTCATATATAATAGTAACTCATAAATAGTAACTCGTGAATAGTAAACCCGACACAAAAAGATAGAAATTCCACAATAAAATCTATACCAATATTTCGGTATAATGATATTGAAAGAATAACATTACTTAAATTTATAAACAATTTATTTTAATTGTTTACACTTTACTAATTAATGCATTTAATCATCATAAAATGCCAACTCTTACAATTTCATCATCAATAACCAAAACCCTCATCAAAAATCTGCATATACCTCATATAGGATTCTCAAGCCATAAAATCCTATTTTCCAATTTTCTTTCTTCACAAAACATATTTAATTCATTTACTCATAACTAGACCATTTTCATGAAAAATACCAAATCAGTTCCAAAAATATTTCTTTTCTGGGATTTAGCTTAATATAGTCCCATAGTGAACATATATTTTTCTCAGAATTTTTAAAAGTCATTTACTATTTTTCATATGGCCAAAATAGCCGAATATTTAGACATTTATCAAAAATTGTACTTTTGTCCAAAAATTCTGAAATTTACAGAGTATACTTCTATCATACACATGTACTCCCAATAAAAATTTCATCAATTTTGGAGTTAACCACAAGGAATTATAAGCGGTTACTTTTAAAATAGTCTTTTCTCGTAAAATTCATAACTCTTAATCTATACATCCAAAAATCACCATTTTTGGACACAATCAATAAAACTCATCAAAATATCATTTCAAATTTTTCCAGAATTTTTGAAGATCAGAAAAATTACGAAACTGAAAATCATAACAACCCTTAAAATCCCTTAATATCCCTTACTATCCCTTACAATCCCTTACCTCAAAAGAGCAGTACTTCTGATCGGTATAAGGCTGAAGGAAACTTGCACTGATGAATAGAAACTCACAGAGTATCTAAATACTCACAAAATACACTCAATAATCTAGAGAGAGAAAGAGAGAAAACTTATGTTTTTGGTGTGATTTTCAATTCTAACTTAGCCCTCTATTTATAGGAAAATTTTGGTAGGTTTGACCTGCAACCTGATGGCTTTACCTGCTACTATTCCCACCCACCACATTTGAAATATAATTCAGCACATTTCTTCACCAACCACAAGTGGGGCCCACCAATTCTAGAATTTTTTACCAAAAAGGATTTATAACCTGATTTCCGAATCAGCCACCTCTTAAAATTCATAACAAATCATACGTTCATTTTTAACGGTTCAAAATTTGTGGACATATACTCAACTTATATATGTATAACATATCCAAAAATTACCACGATCCAACGGTCGGATTAAAAATTATAACCCTCGCAAAATATCTCAAAAACCCTGATTTTTAATACCTCCATTCCGACAGAAATCTCAATATTAACTCCTTCATTTTTAACCACAAAAATATATCCCTCGTTTATATCCACATAATATAAATATTTCCTTATCATATGAATCAATAATTAATTATTCACAAATAATATTACAGAATCACATTTATGACAACCAGGCCGTTCCCAGGAAAGAGGGGGCTTTCCAATAAGGATTTCTCCTTACTAGCGCGCAATTAGATGACCAAACCTCTCCTTAGACAGAACTTTCTAGACATTGCCAATAATGCTATCTAATAATACTATTCAAATAATATGAATTATTGATCTGATAATAGAAAATACTGTGCAGCAACAATTATTGAACAACAATAATATAAAATTTCAACGTAGCAATTATTGAATCAATAAAATAAAATATTGAACAGTAATTACTGTAACAATTATTGAGTAGTGCCTTCTTATGTAAGAATCAATAATTTCAAAAATACTATGCAATACCGTGTGCTACTGTGCAATAACGCGTATTACTGTATTTTAACCACCGGGTATTCCAACAGTGTTAACGGTAACAACTACGCCGTTATTTGTAAAAACTCAAATTTGTCGTTTTCTTCATCCGACAGTTATTCGTTTATGGGGCCCACAAATAGCTGCGCCGTCGTACGAATATTCCCCGACAGAAAGAATATTCCACGACCAAACGAATATTCCCCGACAACAATGATTATTTTATAACCACTTGCTTATTTTCAAAAAATTTCACATTTCACCCATAACTTTAAACTTTTATCAATTTAACCATTTACTGAATAGTAATTATAAGAAAAATTGAATACTTTTATTTCATAAAATTCGGGGTCTTACAATCTCCCCTCCTTATAAAATTTCGTCCTCGAAATTTACGTACCTGGTATTTCATAGAATTGAGAATACCTTCCTTTCATTTTAGATTCCATCTTCCCTGCCATCATAATTTCTCCATTGCTCATCTCCTATATTTCAAATATCATTCTAGAATACAGCTTCAAAACAAGGGTTAATTTAACAAATTAACATATCACATAATATCCCGATATTATGACTGACCAACAAATAAGCTTAGGTAGGACACACTAGCGAAGGATTTACTCATCTCTCCCCTCCTAGTTATATTCCCCGATCTCCGCCAGAGATCATATCCCTAAGCTCTGATACCAAATGTAACAACCCCAAAATAGGTCCATTCCATCCAACCTATTCTGAGTTGCCAAATACATGGTACAGAAAATAACTACAACTTTATTACAACAATTGTCGTGCAAAATACAACAACACATATGCTGTGAGTTTGGATACAAATATATACCAAATGTGACTCATGTTCCAATCGTGGGCATCACCTCACAATGACACCTTACATAAAGGTATAGTCAAAAACTGTTTTGGAAATTAGAATCTTTGGGAAGTGCTTAAGGAAACCTTCGTACATGGGAGGCCATGCTTCTAGGTTGTGATAGATATCATATGGCCACAGAATTATCCTTGGTTTACCCAATAGACCCCAAAGAAAAACGAGAAGATTACTATCATATTCTTCCCAATGGTGAGTCTTCTCTTGACTTATCATTATCTCCACTGTCTCTAATTGAGAATTATACTTCAAACAAACACCAAGATTATATAGGTAGTGCTCGTATATATACTCAGCAAGTGGATGAGCACATCCCTGTCTTATGATGACACGAGGTTGTATGTCGTTAGACATCTTGTATGATAGTGGCAAACCACCCTTCCAACGTTGGGTACACCTTACCCTATTGGATTCACCAAATATAACTACTAAATGAACTTTTCTATACTGCTTCGGGAGAACATCCACAGCTAGAGACCACCGTTCTATTTCCCCGTTACCCTCGCTCGACCCAGCTACACTCTTATTACCTGAAAGGAATTGTGAAGCAAAAGGGTGAGCACAACTAGCTCAGTAAAGAATATCATGACTAAAGATAATTAAATTATCAATAGCCTTCATCAATAATAAATCAGAGATTTAGAACATATGGTAAATGATAAAAATTCAACCATAGTTGCAGCGGAACGAGCAATCCATTAGAAGAGTCAAATAGACTATAAAGTCTATTATCTTCTCCATGTTAAAAATCCATCAACAATGTTTTATCCCTGTAACATCAATCAACAATTCTGGTCCACAATCATATGAATAACTCATAATCATAACTGTAGTTCTAAATTCCTCTTCTCATCCAGAACAAAGATAATTTTCATCACCTGAAACATCAAACATCATGGTTATACCAAATCACAGTTCCTGTTCATAATCATACTAATAACTTCATCTTTGCACTACGGGCCAAAGATATTCATCAACAAGTCATCTTTGCACTACAGGCCAAAGATATTCGTCAACAGTTCATCTTTGCATTACTGGCCAAAGATATTCAACAACAGGTCATCTTTGCACTACGGGCCAAAGATATTCATCAACAGACCATCTTTGCACTACAGGCCAAAGATATTCATCTACAATTCATCTTTGCACTACAGGCCAAAGATATTCCTCAACAATTCATATTTGTACTACATGCCAAATATATTAATATCTCAAAGAAATATATAATCAATTCAGAATTATATAAACAATAATTATAACCATGTTGATCAATTCACCTTTGCACTTAAGCTAAAGATATTTAATTATAAATTCAATGGTCATGATCATACTAGTCAACAATTCATCTTTGCACTACTGGCCAAAGAGAACCCATAGTCATGATCATACCAATAATTTACCCATCTTTACACTCAAGCGAAAGAGAATTTCAACATCAAGGTTATAAAAAATGTCATATATAATAGTAACTCATAAATAGTAACTCGTGAATAGTAAACCCGACACAAAAAGATAGAAATTCCACAATAAAATCTATACCAATATTTCGGTATAATGATATTGAAAGAATAACATTACTTAAATTTATAAACAATTTATTTTAATTGTTTACACTTTACTAATTAATGCATTTAATCATCATAAAATGCCAACTCTTACAATTTCATCATCAATAACCAAAACCCTCATCAAAAATCTGCATATACCTCATATAGGATTCTCAAGCCATAAAATCCTATTTTCCAATTTTCTTTCTTCACAAAACATATTTAATTCATTTACTCATAACTAGACCATTTTCATGAAAAATACCAAATCAGTTCCAAAAATATTTCTTTTCTGGGATTTAGCTTAATATAGTCCCATAGTGAACATATATTTTTCTCAGAATTTTTAAAAGTCATTTACTATTTTTCATATGGCCGAAATAGCCGAATATTTAGACATTTATCAAAAATTGTACTTTTGTCCAAAAATTCTGAAATTTACAGAGTATACTTCTATCATACACATGTACTCCCAATAAAAATTTCATCAATTTTGGAGTTAACCACAAGGAATTATAAGCGGTTACTTTTAAAATAGTCTTTTCTCGTAAAATTCATAACTCTTAATCTATACATCCAAAAATCACCATTTTTGGACACAATCAATAAAACTCATCAAAATATCATTTCAAATTTTTCCAGAATTTTTGAAGATCAGAAAAATTACGAAACTGAAAATCATAACAACCCTTAAAATCCCTTAATATCTCTTACTATCCCTTACAATCCCTTACCTCAAAAGAGCAGTACTTCTGATCGGTATAAGGCTGAAGGAAACTTGCACTGATGAATAGAAACTCACAGAGTATCTAAATACTCACAAAATACACTCAATAATCTAGAGAGAGAAAGAGAGAAAACTTATGTTTTTGGTGTGATTTTCAATTCTAACTTAGCCCTCTATTTATAGGAAAATTTTGGTAGGTTTGACCTGCAACCTGATGGCTTTACCTGCTACTATTCCCACCCACCACATTTGAAATATAATTCAGCACATTTCTTCACCAATCACAAGTGGGGCCCACCAATTCTAGAATTTTCTACCAAAAATGATTTATAACCTGATTTCCGAATCAGCCACCTCTTAAAATTCATAACAAATCATACGTTCATTTTTAACGGTTCAAAATTTGTGGACATATACTCAACTTATATATGTATAACATATCCAAAAATTACCACGATCCAACGGTCGGATTAAAAATTATAACCCTCGCAAAATATCTCAAAAACCCTGATTTTTAATACCTCCATTCCGACAGAAATCTCAATATTAACTCCTTCATTTTTAACCACAAAAATATATCCCTCGTTTATATCCACATAATATAAATATTTCCTTATCATATGAATCAATAATTAATTATTCACAAATAATATTACAGAATCACATTTATGACAACCAGGCCGTTCCCAGGAAAGAGGGGGCTTTCCAATAAGGATTTCTCCTTACTAGCGCGCAATTAGATGACCAAACCTCTCCTTAGACAGAACTTTCTAGACATTGCCAATAATGCTATCTAATAATACTATTCAAATAATATGAATTATTGATCTGATAATAGAAAATACTGTGCAGCAACAATTATTGAACAACAATAATATAAAATTTCAACGTAGCAATTATTGAATCAATAAAATAAAATATTGAACAGTAATTACTGTAACAATTATTGAGTAGTGCCTTCTTATGTAAGAATCAATAATTTCAAAAATACTATGCAATACCGTGTGCTACTGTGCAATAACGCGTATTACTGTATTTTAACCACCGGGTATTCCAACAGTGTTAACGGTAACAACTACGCCGTTATTTGTAAAAACTCAAATTTGTCGTTTTCTTCATCCGACAGTTATTCGTTTATGGGGCCCACAAATAGCTGCGCCGTCGTACGAATATTCCCCGACAGAAAGAATATTCCACGACCAAACGAATATTCCCCGACAACAATGATTATTTTATAACCACTTGCTTATTTTCAAAAAATTTCACATTTCACCCATAACTTTAAACTTTTATCAATTTAACCATTTACTGAATAGTAATTATAAGAAAAATTGAATACTTTTATTTCATAAAATTCGGGGTCTTACAGCGACCAACATTATCGGCGACCGCACTTCTAGTCGTAGATAGGATTCTTAGCGACCCACAGTTGCGACCAAAATTGAATATGGTCGCTAGTTTCGTTTAGCGACCGGGATGCGGTCGCTAATTGGTCGCTGGTTCAATTTTACCACGAAAGAATTGGTAGGAAATGTTGGTGCGCTAGTTTTTTACGACCACTAACTATCAGCGAGGGTCGCTGATACTTCCACATCATCAAAAATTAGCGACCGTCTGCGGTCGCTGATGGCGATCGCCAATTCTTAAAACCTTAAACAAATTCAGCCATTCGCTCGAATCAGTCAAGAAGAAAGAAAAATAGGGAGAATCGCAGACGAGGGAGTCGAGGGAGAAGAGAAGAGAAGAGGGAGGATATTGTTGCCGCCTTCACCACCAACTCGCCGGCCGACGCCTTCACCACCATTGTACCTTAGCTGGTAACCCATTTAATTAATCCCTAAATTAAACTGTGTTTATTTTTTGGGTAATTCGTTTAATCATTCTCTAGTGTTATTTCATCTGAGTTATTAGTGGACTAGTGTTATTTCTGGAGATGTTTTTACCCTATTACTGTTTGTTATTTATGAGAGTATTCAAATGTCAACTTAGGGTTTAAGGCTATAGATTTTTTAAGACTGCTCAAAATTTCACATTCCAGTCCTATGTTTTTGTTTAGTTGTACTGATAAGTTTTTATTTACTAGCTCACTCCTGCTATTCAGAGTTATTTATTTAGTAAGCACAAGTTTCTACTGCTATTGGAAAATATCAATGTTCTGTTGGACTTGTACATAAATTAAATGAATTTCAAAGTACCGTTGTTGGTTTGAAAGATACCATTATACATGCATAATATCTTTTACAAATCTACCTCTGTTATCATAGTTTCATTCAGCTAATTTTGAATTTTGATTGTGTTCTCACTTGTTTCTTACTCAATTTTTTTAAAGGTGTCTGATTGTGATGTACAATAGTTAATTTAACTTTGTGTATTTAGATTGATGAAATAGGCATTCATGATGTTTGCTGCTTTTATATCATGGTCCTATGATCAATCTATGTACCAATATGACTCTATGGATTCAAATATGAGATTCTCCATGTTTAAGACTATAACATATTCAAGTCCTTATAGATATATATAGAGTCAAATCCTTCCAATATATTGGAGCTAATGTAGTCTTTCATCTGAATTCGTGGCACATTTCGCTTGTTTTACATTCAATTATCATAGTTGATTTGTGCATGTTAATTGTGTAAGCAACTCAAGTTTTTTATGTTCTTTTCTTTGTTGATGGCATCTTTCGACACAAATTTCAATTTTCATTTATATAATTGTGAGTTTATAAGGTCAAAAAGCATTTGGCAGCAAACAAGAACCCTATGAAATTTCCTCTTTCGGATGCTTGTATTTCTAGTAATGGGTGGTTAGGTCATTTCAGTTGATCAATTTCCCATCTCTATACATAGCGGATATTGAGGCAGGAGTACTACTATACAAATTAAGATGCGTCTTAATCAATGATGTGGAGAATGAAATAAAATAAGGGAAGATAAAGCATTGAGTCTGTGGATACTGAGTATGTTTTCAGTCAGTACTTTACGGGAGTTTGTTAAATTAACTGCCTTGTAACACATTTTACTTGAAACGAACATATGTTATATTAAGTGTTTCCATAACATATTCGCATCATCCTCTAGGGCTATTTTTGGCTTTTTGTTAGAGCCTCCTAGTTCCTGACAGAAACAATAGTATGGAATATAGATTAATTGATGTACTCATAGTTTGATAATTGCCATTATTTTCTAGATGCAACACAACTTTCAAAGTACTGTCAATGTGTAAACTGAGATATGTCATCCGGATTCAAGTTATACGTGTGAAATGTTATGTAAATAACTAGTCCATGTCTATATATTGCATAATCATGCTAACCTTCTGGGCCATGTTTCTAAACCTTGCACCCTTAAGTTTTAAGCCATGAATACAAAGTATATAGCAATTAGATTATGTGATATTGTTTAAAATTGATGGCTTAGGGACTGTTATGATATTTTAGTGTTAAACCATGCTGAAAATGCTTTGAATGGACTGTTTTGGGTATTAGAAAAATAACTAAATGTTACAAGTATGTAATGTACGTTTTGGACTGTTTTAGGTATCAAATAACTTTATAGGACTAATAGTCCCACATTAAGGGACTAATAGTATGCCTTCTTCTACAATCTTGATATACCCATCGTTATAGTCTTATTATATTGGGAATTTGTATATTTCTCTTGGTTTGTGTCTTGGGTGCCTAAAAATGATAATATATGCATGCCGTCGTGCATGTGGCTAGTCCATATTATAGGGGAGACTCTGGCAAATTTTTTTTGTTGGTCGGGTAGTTGCGAACATTTATAATATTAACGAGCTAATCATATGCTTACAAGTATGCTCAAGTTATATGCTTAGTAGCTAGTATGCTCAAGTCATATGCTTACAAGTATGGGTGCAATATATTAATCATATACTGCTCAAGTTATATGATTACAAGTATGCTCAAGTTATATGTTAACATTTATAATGTTGTCTGTAGTATGTAACGTGGTATCATGGACCTCTATTCAGATCGTAGTTGGATGGCACGACAAAAGTCAAGTGCCAAGATAGGTGCTACAGCTGAATTTAGAGCTGGTTGCCAAGTGTTTTTAGAGTATGCGCATAGTCACCCGGAATATATGAATGGTCAGTCGCAGATACGATGTCCATGTTTGAAGTGTAAGAATATAAATTATATGGACAAAGACATGGTAAACTATCATTTACTTATTTCTGGGTTCATGAGAAATTACGAAGAATGTTGGTGGGCACATGGGTAAAGAAGAGATGGTGGCATCATAGAAGTACACAATTTGGGCAGTAGTACTCATCGTATGAATGAAATGGTTCATGATATTGTAAGGCCAGATTTTGTTTGGGAACAAGGCGGAGAACAACCTATGAATTCGGATGCCAAAGACTTCTTTAAGTTGTTAGACGAGGGTAGCGAGCCATTGTGGTATGGTTGCACCAAACACACTACAATGTCTGCAGTGGCGACATTACTTAACATCAATGCTGATCACAACATGAGCCATGAGTGTTTTGAGTTGCTCTTGAAGGCCATTAAGACTATGAGCCATGCAAGGTACACATTGTCCAAAAAGAAAGTGAAGATGTGTGCACATGGGTTAAGTCTCTGAAACTACCAGATGGATATGCGTCAAACATTGCAAGGTCTGTTACGGGTGGGAAATTGCAAGGAATGAAGAGTCATGACTGTCATGTGTTCATGGAGAGACTCATGCCTATAGCATTTCGGGATCTGCTTGATAAACCAATATGGGATGCTTTGACGGATCTTAGTCGTTTCTTCAAAGACTTATGTTCAAAATCATTAAATGAGAAGGACATGTATGTACTTGAGAAGAACATCATAGAGATCACGTGTAAACTGGAAAAAATATTCCCACCTAGTTTTTTTTACTCCATGGAGCATTTGCAAATCCATCTTCCCTATGAAGCTCGTGTTGGGGGTCCAGTTCAATATAGATGGATGTACCCTTTCGAGATGGTGATGGGAAACCTTAAGAGGAAGGTGAAAAATAGAGCTTATGTCGAGGGGTCGATATGTGAGGCATACAGTTTCGATGAGATATATACGTTTGTCTCAAACTATTTTCTAGATGAAGTCTTGACAAAGGCTAATTAAGTATCGAGACATGATGATGGGGGAAATGTTGAACTAAATGGTTGGCTCTCTGTATTTGGTCTATCGGGACGCGCTTATGGAAAAGGGAAGCGCATATTCCTCTCTAAGCAAGAATTACATGCTGCACATACTAACATTATTCTCAATTGCGAGGATATTGACGAATTGGTGTGGTACATGTGTAAACTTAATAATTTATCTTTTAAGTTGAAAATTTATTCCAATATGTTAATGTTTATAACATGGTATAGATTGTACGATGACGAGTTAAAAGTGAAGCATCCCGGCATAACTGATAAAGATATTCAAATCAATCGTGATAAAAAAATTGCACTTTGGCTAAAGGACAAAGTAAGTTCAATTTCTTAAGCACGACATATATATATACTCTATATTAACTATGACTTCATTTAATAAGATGGAGTTTTTGTAGGCTTTGACTGAGGGATCAACGATTCTGGGTAATGTACAAGTCCTAGCTATGGGACCAGACAGGGACCAAGTTAGCCGCAATGGTTACAAAATAAATGGTTGTGAATTTCATACAAAGGCATATGGGCGCGGTAAAAAAATAACGAACTCTGGAGTGTGTGTCCAAGGAGATTATTATAATGAGCTTGGCCATGCCTTTAATGGGGAGTTGGAGGAAATCGTAGATTTGTCATATAAGGGCATGTACGGGGGTCATATTCACTTGTTCAAGTGTCGTTAGTTTGATTCATAAAAAGGGATACGTGTTGACAAACATGGAATCGTCGATATTGACCTCCATAGGTCTGCGTACTCCAACGAACCGTTTATTTTACCAACTCAAACAGTATAAGTATACTATACTCCTAGTCCTGTTAGGAAAAGGGATAGACCGCCTATAGATTGGAAAGTTGTAATTCATACTCCCGCGCGTAGTCGTGTAGAAGTAGTTGATGGGGAGATTTACCAAGAGCAAATGCTTCATAGTCAAACTATAATAAATATGGAGGACGACAATGACGTAATCCAGTTAGATGGCATAGATGAACCACATGAATTAGATCCTGAGTCAATACTTGTGTCAGATGGCATTGATGCTGAGGAGGAAGAGTTATTAACTGAATTTGACACTGAATCTGAAGCAAATGATGGTTATGAATCTGCAACACGTATACAAGATGATTCTGAATCAGACACTTGAACAAATGAAATGTATGTTTAGCATTAGATGTTTTTTATATCATTGTCATGTTTATGTACTTAACTATTTAAATACAAATTTTGTTTATTGTCATTTTATATTCATATATATACATGTTTATATCACTGTCATGTTTACTGTCATTTTATATATTCATATATACATGTAATCAAATATAACTCATATATACATCTTGAAATTTGTAATATACAGATGGCTTCTGAAGCAGCGCAGAAAAAGTGCGGGTTGGGTAGGGGACCTAATCATGTGCCCAAGGCCCCTACTAATCTGGATGATCGAATTCTTATTCAGATTCGCCCTCCTCCGAATAGCACGTACATCCCACATCATTTATATATAAGCATTTTAGGTTCCATTTATACAAAATATATAGAACTTAGATGTAAATTGCTTTAATATATCTACTTATCGTTGATGTAAATTGTTGTATACTATAGTGATTTTTCAGATAATAAGATCGTCAAGTGCATATCACAGCTGTGTTTACAGAATTGGCCTACACCTGCGATTACGTGGGCGAGCACACCTATCGCCCACAAGGATGCTGTTTGGGCTGAATTTCAGGTATGTTTTTTTAATTATGACAGATAATATAATATTCTAATTAAGGATAATTGTTTAGTAATGTTATTATTGTTGTTTTATTTGAAAAAAAGGTTTAGATTGGAGAACACGCAGGCTTCAGTGATTCAGACATTATTCTTACAGAAGTGCGTCATCCGCACCAAGGATAATTTGAACAAAGAATGACAAAAAGCCCTTCACAATGTCGAGATCGACCATCCAGGCCAGGGAGAAGATTACATGCACGAGCATAGCCCCTGGTGGTGCACCTAGTCCATATAGGCTGAGATGTGTGCCCAATGGAGAGCTGAGAGCTTGGTGAAAAGACGAAAGACTACCGCCACCAACAGATCCTCAAGTGTACCCGATGGCGAAAAGGCTTAAAGAACATACAAGGGCAGCCGTATTTCACAGTTGCAGTATATCACTGTCACGGTACGTATTTACAAGTTTTAATATGTTTACAATCATGAATTTTAGAAAATATATCACATTTTTACTTAGTAATATTATGTTATTTTTTGTATAGGAGTCTCAGTCTCAAGGTCAGCCTATCCATTGGCTGGATGTGTACGTGGCCACCCGTGATGGTCTGCCTGATGCTATCCAGATAGCGGTAATAAGTTTTAACAACTTGAGCTAGTTTATCAATGCTTACAGAATTTATTTTTAACTATTTAATTGTTAACATGATGATAGGATACTTATAAGCGTTTATTAAATGAGCGATATCCTGAAGGCACTCCACGTCCGCCTATTGATCAAGAGTTGTGGGAGAGGACGTCTATTGTGAAGAAGAACTACATTAAAGGTCAAGGACAACGACGACGCCCATCCTTCAGTGGCTCAGGCTGCCCTTCTACCAAGTCTTCATAGTCATCGAGTCATCCAGCTGTTCATACTCTGGCTAACTGTGTGAGAGCTATATGTCGAGGTCGAGATCTTCTGAAGATACTGGGCGGGCATCTGGAGGCTCTGAGTCCTGATGAGTTAGCTGAAGAGTAGCGGCAGCAGCAGGACAATATGGGGATGGCGAGGAGGTATAAAATCAATTTGTTGTATATATTATCGTAATATATACCAGTATCAACATAGTTACTATATTTGTAACTTATTTTATTATTTTGTTAATTACAGGGTGATCAAGGAGGCGATGATGCTTGACGTACCTACTTCAGTGTTGTTTTGAAGTTATTTGATAAGTTTGTACTTGTATATTCATTCTTTGGATGTCTGTATGTTCCTTAAATAATATTAGATTTGTTTATATTTATTTAATTCATATTAGTTTTTAAAGGTTTATATAGTTTATATACAAGTTGGTGTATGTGTCGGTGGACGATGGATGTTTTTATTGTTGTGCATGATGTTTATATTGTTGTGTATATGTGTTGGGATAAAGCAGGTACAAAACAGGTACAAGTTTTTGGGAATTCTGCAAAACAGCAAAAATTTGGTTTTCAATTTTTCCAGATCAGTGACCGCATGCGGTCGCTGATAATTATTAGCAACAGCTAAACATTTGAGGGTATCAGCGACTGCATGCGGTCGCTGATAGTAGTCGCTGCCACGTGGACCACGTCAGCTTTGGCCCTAGACCATTCTGACTTAGCTTAACGATCAAATTTGTCATTTCGGTCGTTCATATCGGTCGCAGATAGATCGGTCGCTAGTAGTGGTTGCTGATGTGTAGCCCAGCTACTAGATTTTGTGCGACGACTATCAGCGACTGCACTCGGTCGCTGATAGCTATCAGCGACTGCGTGCGGTTGCTGATAGTCGATCGCAAATAAACCTTTTTCTTGTAGTGAAACCATAAAGTGAATCTTGGGTCTCGATCAGAAACTATGGATAGTGGCATACCATGCAGTCTTACAATCTCATATATGTATATACGAGCAAGACGTTTAAGTGAATAAGTTTCTTGTATAGTTAAGAAATGAGCAGACTTGGTTAATCTATCAACAATGACCCAAATTGCATCTATGCCTTGATAAACCTTGGGAAGACCAGTAACGAAATCCATGATAATGTGCTCCCACTTCCATTTTGGAATTTAAGTTGTTATAATGGACCTTTTGGCACTTGATGCTCCACCTTGACACGTTGACAAGTTAAACACCTTGAGATAAACTCTACTATCTCTCTCTTCATATTGCTCCACTAAAATGTATGTTGAAGATCATGATACATTTTGGTACTCCCAGGATGGATTGCAAACGGTGTGTTGTGCGCCTCCATCATGATTTTATACTTCAAATCAGAGTCGTTAGGAATTTAAAGTCTGGAGTTGACATGAAGTATTCCTTCTTCATCGATTCTTGCTTCTGGAATAGCACATTCTTGCACCTTCTTCTTCATACGCATCAGCTCCAGGTCTATAGCTTGAGCAACTTTAACTTTATCGATTGAAGTCGGTTCTACTCGCATATTTGACATCATCACGTGGGTCCCTAGAGTTTTTAACTCTATCTCCATCCTTTGTAAGTCATACAAAATGGGCCTTTGCATTGACAATATCGTACTCGTACCCGCATATGATCTTCTACTTAACGCGTCAGCTACTACGTTCTCTTTTCCATGAAGCTATTGAATGGAATTATGACAACCCGAAAATTTGGATTGTCCAGAATTTAAGATTTAAAGAATTAGTTATTAATAAAATGAATTTTTATTAATACTATTATGTGTTATGTGTTTATTAATCGTTCTATAACCTAGGATGATTATAAGTCGAAAGTATTCTGGCTACGAGCTAGACCGAACGGGTAAGAATTTTCAAGTCAAAAAGTAAACTTTTTCGGGAACAAAATATTTTTTGGGAAAAAAGACAAAATAGGCACTATTCACCCGACGAAACCCTAAGGGTTAAGGTTTGAATAACCTAAGCCTTTTCGAGAGTTCGGTATGTCAAAATGACATTCCGTCGAAAGATTTGACGATAATATATAGTGAAAAGGTAAGTAAGCCGATAAAAGTTTTTCTCAAAAACGTGCAAATCGGACGAAATAAAAACGACGAAAAGTACTGCTATGTACTTTTCATTCATTTAGCTACGTTACGGGAAAACGTGAAGGAAAATACTTAACGCCAAAAAGTGTTTTTCAATTTTTTGAAAATCCGAAGAATACGTAAAAGTTAATCGGTAAAAGAAAGACGAAATATCCAAAAATATTTGGATTCCGAGGATATCTGTTTTCGAACTGTCGGACGAATTTCGCAAGACGGAAGCACGAAGCTTCCAAGGGAAGCTTCGTGAATAGTAAGGAGGTGGAGTAAGGACTAAGTAAACTTCATGGCTAAGTAAACTTAAGAGTTAAGTAAACTTCAAGGCTATGTAAACTTAAGAGTTAAGTAAAATTCAAGGCTAAGTAAACTTAAGAGTTAAGTAAACTTCAAGGCTAAGTAAACTTAAGGGATAAGTAAACTTAAGGGCTAAGTTAAGTGGTGAGTAAGTTAACTTAGTGCTTAAGTAATGAATAGTAAGGAGGTTTGAGGGTGAAATGACTATTTTGCCCCTAACCTTGGTTTTTTATAAATAGGAAGCTTAAGTTCATTATTTTGGGATTTTGAAAATCCTACACTTTAAGAGAGAGAGAGAGAGAGAGAGAGAGAGAGAGAGAGAGTTCGGATGGGAGAAAGAAGAGGAAAAGCTTGCATGAGTGCAAGCTTTGCCCAACGGAGGAAGATTAAAGAAGAAATGTAATCCCAAACCTATCTTCTAATAAATTTTCTTTAAGTTTTCTATGTTAAAAACATAAGTTAATGAAGATAAGAAGTAAATAAGTTTAGAGATGATTTCATATGGTTGAAATCATGAGAAAAGAAGAAATAAGAAATTTAAAGTTTAGTAAATAAATTTCTTAAGGAAGTATAAGATTTGTAAGGATTTTGAGCGATCCGAATGAATCTTATGAATGAGTAGGTCAAATAAGTAAGGAATGATGTTCTATAACATTAAATTCTAAGAAAAAGCCAAATCATAATCCAAAATATCGATTAAAAATGAAGAACGAACAAAGAACGCGAAGAACACGAAGAACGTTATTGATAGACAAATTTAAAACCATCGTAGGATAATTATTATTGATGGACAAGTTTAAAACTATCGTGTATAAGTTAGTTACTTATTGCTTGGTTAGGAACAATTGAAACGTTCATGAAGAACGGCTTAAACTTGGCTATAACGAAGTTATGGCGAAAATTTCATAAAGGACGAAGGAGAATTAGAAAGTTAGTAAATGAACCCGAACGTGTAGGGTTTCATAAAAAAGTAAAAGAGCGTAGAAAACATGAGTCATGGACTTAAGAACGAACGAGTTCCGAGTACAGATGACCGAATTACGAACTAACGAATAAAGAACGTTAAAAACATAAAATGAACGAAGGGTGAAGATTAAGCCAATTTAATGACACGTTAATGGATTCAGAATGAAGTTCTGTCTGAGGGGTATTGAAGTACGTAAGATAAAGAAGAATGACTTTGGAACGACCTCGTTTTGAGTTATAACGAATAAGTTACAAAATTTTGAAGTAAGTGATTAAAACTTGTAAAAGACTTAGAGAAATTTTCTAGGGTTTAAGCTCAGCGCCGCAGCGCCAGCTAAGCCGTTAGGAGACGGCGCCGTAGCGTGAGCTCAGCCATCAGCTACTGGCAAGTGGCGCCGCAATGCGAGAGGTAATGAAGAGTTTAGCGCCGCAACATCAGACAAAGGAAGAGGGTGACGTAGGTTAGCACCGCAGCGCGAGAGAAAAAATAGAGAGTGGTGCCGCAGCGCCGATGTAGGGCAAGGCCCAGTGATGAGATTTTAAGTGCTCAATTACTGGGGGATGTGCAAGAAAGAAATATGAACATGTAGTTCACCTAAAATAATACTTAAGAAAGTGAATTAAACCTTTATTAAAGGTTGAACGGACAGATTGAATGGGATTAAAAGACAGAGAAGTTAAGTGATAGATTACGTAGTCGATATTCGGGGACCGTAGTCGCGATAAACGAACGTGGGGGATTACTATGATTGTGATTCCTTAGACGTTGAGTGATGAAAGTAATGAATAACATTTCGATGTTATGTCATGGTGATGAGAGATAGGTGTAAAGCGTATAGACGCTGTAAACGCAACGTTGTTGCGATGAACGAGCGGTCTTAGCATACAACGAATAGTATGGCTTCGACATTAAGATATAGTAATGAACATGGAGTTCATGGGATAGATAACGAATGAAAGCGATTAAAACCTTGAGTAAAGGTTGAATGAGAGATTAAGAGACGAGCAGCGTGAAAGCGGATTACGTAAACTATCCTCGTGAATCGTATTCGTGTCGAACGAACGTTCTAAGTGTACAATGATTGTATGACTTAAACATTGACGAAGGTAGTAAGTAAGATATGATTTATTGAGAAAGCCGTATCGAATGGTAATAAGTGTAATGAAAGCCAAATGTGAGTTGGATAGAGAATGTCAGAATGAAATATAAGCGCTATACACTTTAGCCAACGTGAGTGTTGAGTGTACGCGAATATTAAACGGGCATAACCTACACCCCGTGTATGGTTTGACCGTAAGGTAATGAAGACCAATGATTAAACCTGTGAACAGTGAAGAAGCTGAATTAAAGACAAGTACGTATAACGTAAAGAAGCCGAGTTAATGTTTATAACTTGGAAGATGTTTCGAGTCGAATGAATCGGACGCTGTAAGATATAAATAAGTTAATATAAAATGTTTAACGCTATGACCTCATAGTATTGACATGAAATGATCGTTACGAGTATACAAAAGACTGTGTGACTTAGACGATAAGGAATGAATCCTGAGGTATGGCATTTAGTTGCTAGAAAGCCATAAGGAAACAAAAGTTGACTTAACGAACGTTAAAGTTTAATAGTTCGAATAAGTTAAGATGAATTTAGGTTGTGGTACAATCGTAACCTCTGATGGTTGACATATGGGAGCTGGGCTAAACAATTCCTTCAGAGAGCGAAGGTATATACGACCGACCTAACTCACTGTTATGGGCAGTGTAGATGAAATGGGAACTTATTTGTTGGTTGTTTGTGGGAAACAACTCAAAGTACCATATGAAATACTAGCAGAGACGCGATGTGTCCTGAGTCCTAGAAAAGGTATAAGAAGAAGATAAGAATGTAAATCATCAAAGATGATGGACATTTTGAGTTAAGACATCTCTGTATGTCATGAAGCCTTAAACCGGTAATAAAAGTTGGTCGTGTAAACTTAGATTACAAGAACGCGAACCCTAAGAAGTAAAGTTAAGTAAACCAATGCGTAAGTCAAGTATATAACTAATTGGTGTACGTGTTATTTCCTTATGTGTTATATAAAAATTTGGAATAAGCAGTTCAGCGTAAAATATAAGCAGTAGATGTGCGTAAGGCAAGTTTCCTAACTTCATTCATAGTACATGAATGCTAGTTTCTTAAACTTCTCAGATGTTGAACTTCAGAAGTCTTGTCTATGTTCAAATGTGTGATACTTGTACAAGGTGGTAGTATGTATGAGGCCTTGTGTCACAATTTGAACACTTCGGTGTTTGTATGAGATGAACTGTTCTGTGATTGAACTGTTCAATACATGTATGTTCAGTTTATACATGAACCGTTATTGTTAAGTTTGTGCTAATGATTCTAGCTGTAAGACCCCAACTTTTATAAATAAAGATGAATTTTCTATAAATATCATTTTTGAATATTATGGAGTTAATTTGATATAATGTTATAGTTGTGGGTAATATTTATAAATTTTACAAAGTAAGCAAGTTGTTATAAAATATTCGTTTGGTCGGAGAATATTCTTTTTGTCGAGGAATATTCGTACGACGGCACAATCATTGGTGGACCCCACAACAGAATTATTGTCGGATTGAGAAAATGACAAAAATATTTTATTAAAAATAACGGCTGAAGTGTTACCGTTAAAACCGTTAAAACTGTTGAACTACTCGGTAGTAAAAGTACAGTAATACGCGTGGTTGCATAGTAGCACACGGTATTGATTACTGATGCTTACGTGAGAAGTCACTCAGCTATACTCAATTATTGCTATAGTAATTGCTGCATCATATCTCTTAAATTATTGTCATAGTATCGTCTGTATAATATGTTATATTATTAAATCAATAATTGAGACGTTGTGGTAAGTTTGGTTATTTTATGGGGGGCCATATGTCATCATCTAAGAGTCTCTTCGTCAATAGTAATTACCGTCGTCAATAGTAATTACCGTCGTCAATAGTATTTACCTTGGTCAATAGTAATTACCTTCGTCAATAGTATTTACCTTGGTCAATAGTATTTACCTTGGTCAATAGTAATTACCTTCGTCAATAGTATTTACCTTGGTCAATAGTAATTACTTTCGTCAATAGTAGTTGTCCCTTCAATATTACCAAGAGTGATTTGACCCTTCGTTAAGACCAAGAGTCATTTAACCCTTCGTTAAGACCAAGAGCCACCCTCAGTTTTTCTATAAATAGAGGCCTAGGGCTTCATTATTTTTCACGAATTCATTCAAGCTATAGAGAGAGAAAGTATAGAGAGAATAAGAGAGAGAATAAAAGTATTCTGCTACATCACTTTTCCAATATCCAGTTCTTTTAAGGTAGGGAATATTATTTCTTTTATATTCATGAAGAGAACTTCTGTTATTCCATTTGTTATTATTCTGTTGGAATAACCAGTATACGCGGTCTACCCTATACTTGGTGACATTCTTCTATTATTCTGTTGGAACATCCTGTCTGTGTGTTTTACACCGGACCTGGTTCCGTTTATTATTCTGTTGGAACATCCTGTCTGTGTGTTTTACACCGGACCTGGTTCCGTTTTATTATTATTCTGTTGGAATATCCTGTCTGTGTGTTTTACACCGGACCTGGTTCCATTATTTATTATTCTGTCGGAATATCCTGTCTGTGCGTTTACGCTGGACCTGGTTCCATTATTTATTATTCTGTTGGAATAACCTGTCTGTGCGGTCTATCGCATGCATGGTGATTTCTTTTGTTATTCCATTCTTTATTATACTCAGTTGGTTAAGTTTTGACTTCTATACTCCATGAAATTTGTGGAATATCCTTGATAATTGCGTTTCATCCAGTATCTTTTCATGAAAATATTCTTCTAAGTATTCTTGAATTTTACTCCACAATGCAGTATCATGTTGACAATTTGGACGTTGTTAATTCTTGGATAAATTAATTCTTGAACTTGTTTTATTGAATTCTTATATCATTGTCATCATCCTCATGTTTATATTCTGTTGAAAGTCATCTGTGGCCTGTAGTGCATAGATGGACTTGGTATGATTATGACCAGGGATTATTCGGTGTAATCATGACCGTAATGTTACAAATGATGTGGTAAAAGTCCTCATTGGCCCGTAGTGCATTGATGGACAGTTGTTGGCATGATCATGACCATTAATGAATACACGAATATCCTTGGCCGTAGTGCAGGGGTGATTCGATGATGTGGATTATTTTATTAAGCTGAGTCTCAGCGATCGCAGTGTTGAAAAACCTTTTAAATCATAAAAGATAGTAGAGTTTATTTTCTACTTGACTCTTTTAATGGATTGCTTGTTCCGCTACAGTTAAACTTGATGTCTATTATATTTTATCAGTTTAACATTGTTGAAGGCTAATGATAATTTATTCTGCATTATCTTAGTCATAATATTTCTTACTGGGCTAGTTGAGCTCACCCTTTCTTTCACTGTTCTCTTCAGGAAATGAGAACGTAGCTGGGGCAAGTCGGGGAACGGAGTGATGGTCCGAATGATAGTATTAGTTAGTAGTCCTCACTATTCTATGTAATGGTGTGTTAATAAATGTAATGAGGACTCCTTTTGAGTATGAATACTCTCTAGAAGATAATATTTGTATTCAAACTCACAGTTTATGTTTTGTCGTATTGTACACGACAGTTGTATTAATCAGTTGTATTTGTATTCTGTACTATGTATCTGACGACCCAAGATGGGTGATGTATACCTAATTTTGGGGGCGTCACAGTTGGTATCAGAGCTTAGGGATATGATCCCTGGCTAAGATGTGAGAATAGAACTAGGAGGGGAGAGACGGGGAATTCCTTCGCTAGTATGACATACCTAAGTTTATTTGCATGGTATTTAATTGGTCGGTCATAATATAAGGATAATATATGACATATCAATTAATTTTTATTTTGTGGCAGTATCTGAAAATGGCATCTGAGAATGTTGAGAATAGCAATGGAGCACAGACGACTGTTGATTCACCACATATCAATAATCAGGATAATGTGCATCAGGAAGGTGTCAATCCTCATGCAAACAACAACACTGACCAAATGATGAATGATCAAATGTTCAGAGGCTTTATGCAATTCATGCAACAACAGGTGAAAGCGGCTCCTGTCCACAACGTAGGTGGAAATACTGAAAACTCTCAGGCGGTCACCGCTAAACAGTTTAAGGAGCTGGGACCACCGGAGTTTAAGGGAGAACCCAAACCACTTGTAGCTGAAACATGGATAAAGCAGATCACCAAGATATTTGATGTCTTGGGTTGCTCCGAGGAGCAAAAGGTTCCCTTTGCCGCCTTTATGTTGCGAGGAGAGGCAGATTACTGGTGGGAATCGATAAAGCGTACTCAACCTGCCGCACTGAAGATGTCTTGGGAGAAGTTTCAAGATCTGTTTAACGACAAATACTTTCCCGAGAGTATTCGTCACATGAAGGAGGTGGAGTTCATCAAATTGGAGCAGAATAATATGACCGTGTCGCAGTACGAGGCAAAATTTGCGGAGTTATCCCGGTTTGCGTCCCACCTGGTGGATAATGAAGAAAGAATGACGCGGATGTTTTTAAGAGGTTTGAAGCCGGAGATACGTCAACATCTTGTTTCTCATAAACTGTGTTTGTATTCAGATGTTGTAAATAGGGCTCAGTTGGTGGAGCGCGATAACGAGACAACGCAACCAAAAGAGAGCAGCCGGCAAAATGATAATACCAGTGAGAGCAGTCATCGAAGCGGTGACAACAAGCGTGGAGGGAATCAACAGGCCAGAAATGGTAACCACTTCGGTGGTAATCAGGGCCAAAACAATAAGAATGGACATTTCAAGAAGAGGAGATTCAACAATGATGGAAAGACGTCAGCACCAGCACCTGTCGTTAAGGAAGGAGAACGACCACCTATCATATGTTTCAAATGCGGAGGGGAGGGACACATCAGTCCAAACTGCGCGATGCCGTCCAAAGCATGTTATAATTGTGGAAGAGAAGGTCATTTAGCCCGATTTTGTCGTTTACCGAAAACAAATTCAGCTAGGATGGAGGCACCAAAAGCCGTCCCAGAAAAGTCAAAACCGGTTGTGCAAGGGAGAGCGTTTGTTGTGAACTCCCAGAGAGCAAGGAACCCGAATGAGGTCATCACGGGTAAGCTTATCATAAACTCTAAAGAAGTTTATACTTTATTTGATACCGGTTCAACCCATTCTTTTATTTCTCCTACTTGCGCTCATCGATTAAATTTGATTCCGGAGAAATTAGACTTTGACTTATCTGTGGAAACTCCGTTGGGAGAAACCTTCATTACCTCCACTGGTTATAAGTCTTGTTTGGTTCAAGTTGGTACCCACACATTACCTATCGATCTGATTTCATTAAAAATACTTGCATTTGACGTGATTCTAGGGATTGATTGGTTAACTACTCATTATGCAAAAATTGATTGTTTTCGTAAGGTTGTTAGCTTTCATATTCCTAATCGACCTATTATGCGAATTCAAGCAACCAAACCATTAAAATCAATCGCTGTCATCTCAAGCCATAAAGCTATTCGTTTATTGAAAAACGGATGTCAAGCTTTCTTAGCTCATGTCACAGATCTAAACAAAAATACGTCAGCTTTGAATGATATTTCTGTTGTTAATAAATTTCCTGACGTATTTCCCGAAGAACTTCCTGGCCTACCCCCAGAGCGTGAAATTGAATTTTGTATCGACCTTGAACCCGGTACAAAACCCATTTCCAAAGCCCCATATCGAATGGCTCCTATTGAACTTCAGGAGTTAAAGATCCAACTGCAGGAATTGTTAGACATTGGCTTTATTCGTCCTAGTACTTCTCCTTGGGGTGCTCCTGTTCTATTCGTGAAGAAGAAAGATGGAAGTATGCGACTTTGTATTGATTATCGGGAGTTGAATCATGTCACCATCAAAAACAGGTACCCATTGCCACGTATTGATGACCTGTTTGACCAGTTGCAAGGAGCACAATTCTTTTCAAAGATCGATCTTCGTTCTGGATATCATCAGCTGAAGGTTAGAACTGAGGATATTCCAAAGACGGCTTTTAGAACTCGGTACGGGCATTATGAATTCCTAGTCATGTCCTTTGGATTGACTAATGCTCCTGCTGCCTTCATGGATATGATGAACCGGGTATTCAAAGAATATTTGGATCATTTTGTGGTCGTCTTTATTGATGACATCCTTATTTATTCCAAAAGCCGTGAAGATCATGAGCAACACTTGAGGCTGGTACTCCAAAAGCTTCGTGAATACAAGCTTTATGCCAAGTTGAAGAAATGCGAGTTCTGGCTGGAAGAGGTAGCATTCCTTGGGCACGTAGTATCAAGTCGTGGAATATCGGTTGACCCGGCAAAGATTGAAGCTATTCAAAGCTGGGAGCAACCTAAATCAGTGACCGAGGTACGTAGCTTTCTTGGTTTAGCTGGTTATTATCGGAGATTCGTGGAAGGATTTTCTCGAATCGCTACTCCATTAACTCAGCTGACTCGGAAAGATACAAAGTTTGGTTGGAGCGAAGAATGTGAGCAGAGTTTTCAAGAACTCAAGAGGAGACTCATTTCAGCACCTGTTCTAACAATACCATCTGGCTCGGAGGGATTTGTCATCTACAGTGATGCTTCGAGCAAAGGGTTGGGATGCGTTCTCATGCAACATGGAAAAGTCATAGCCTATGCATCAAGACAACTCAAGGAATATGAGAGGAATTATCCTACTCATGATCTAGAGTTGGCAGCTGTTGTCTTTGCACTTAAAATTTGGAGGCATTACTTGTATGGAGAGAAAGTGGAGATCTTTACGGATCATAAAAGCCTCAAATATTTCTTCACTCAAAAGGAACTCAACATGCGACAACGACGTTGGCTTGAACTGTTGAAAGATTATGATCATACCATTCAATACCATCCTGGAAAAGCGAACGTGGTAGCTGACGCATTGAGTAGAAGATCATATGCGGGTACAAGTGCAATATTAACAACGCAAAGGCCCATTTTGTGTGACTTGCAAAGGATGGAGATAGAGTTAAAGACTCCAGGGACCCATGTGATGATGGCGAATATACGAGTAGAACCGACTTTAATCGATAAAGTTAAAGCTGCTCAAGCTACAGACCTGGAGCTGATGCGTATGAGGAAGAAAGTGCAAGAAGGTTCTATGCCGGAAGCAAGAATCGATGAAGAAGGAATACTTCGAGTCAACTCCAGACTTTGTGTTCCTAACAACCCTGATTTAAAGTATGAAATCATGATGGAGGCGCACAACACACCGTTTGCAATCCATCCTGGAAGTACCAAAATGTATCATGATCTTCGTCATACATTTTGGTGGAGCAATATGAAGAGAGAGATAGCGTTGTTTATCTCAAGGTGTCTAACTTGTCAACGAGTCAAAGCGGAGCATCAAGTACCAAAAGGTCCATTGCAACCACTTAAAATTCCAGAATGGAAGTGGGAGCACATTACCATGGATTTCGTTACCGGTCTTCCCAGGGTTTCTCAAGGTATTGATGCGATTTGGGTCATTGTTGATAGATTGACCAAGTCTGCTCATTTCTTACCGATACGAGAAACTTATACACTTGAACGTCTTGCTCGTATGTACATAAACGAGATTGTAAGACTGCATGGTATGCCAGTATCCATAGTTTCTGACCGAGACCCAAGATTCACTTCACGATTTTGGGTTAGTTTACAAAGAGCTATGGGCACGGAGTTACGATTTAGTTCAGCATATCATCCTCAGACGGACGGACAATCAGAGAGGACTATTCAAACTCTTGAAGATCTATTAAGACTCTGTGTCTTTGACTTCAAAGGAAGTTGGGACAAGTTCTTACCATTGGTGGAGTTTTCCTACAACAACAGTTATCAAGCAAGTATTGGCATGGCTCCATTCGAAGCATTGTATGGAAGAAAATGTCGTTCTCCAGTATGCTGGGATGAGGTGGGCGAAGCAACGTTGTTGGGACCGGAGTTGGTACGTATGACTACAGAAAAGATTCAAACGATCCGACAACGTATAAAAACCTCACAAGATCGACAAAAGAGTTATGCTGATCTTCATCGAAAGGACGTGGAATTTGATGTAGGAGATCATGTGTTCTTACATGTTGCTCCATGGAAAGGAGTTACAAGATTTGGAAAGAGAGGAAAGCTAAATCCTCGATTCATCGGTCCATTTTTAATCCTCGATCGAGTAGGAACTGTGGCTTATAGACTCGCTTTACCGCCAAGTATGTCTCGTGTTCATAACGTTTTCCACATATCCATGTTACGCAAATATGTGGAAAACCCGAACCACATTATTGAGTTAGAACCGGACGAAATAGCGGAGGATTTGACGTATGAAGAAGTTCCTGTTCAAATCTTGGATAAGAAGGAACATATTCTACGCTCCAAGGTTATACCTCAAGTTAAAGTTTTGTGGAGAAACCACGATGTTGAGGAAATGACTTGGGAGTTAGAATCAGAAATGAAATCAAGGTATCCTTACCTCTTCGACATACCAGGTACGTACCCTAATTTCGAGGGCGAAATTTCATAAGAAGGGGAGGTTGTAAGACCCCAACTTTTATAAATAAAGATGAATTTTCTATAAATATCATTTTTGAATATTATGGAGTTAATTTGATATAATGTTATAGTTGTGGGTAATATTTATAAATTTTGCAAAGTAAGCAAGTTGTTATAAAATATTCGTTTGGTCGGAGAATATTCTTTTTGTCGAGGAATATTCGTACGACGGCACAATCATTGGTGGACCCCACAACAGAATTATTGTCGGATTGAGAAAACGACAAAAATATTTTATTAAAAATAACGGCTGAAGTGTTACCGTTAAAACCGTTAAAACTGTTGAACTACTCGGTAGTAAAAGTACAGTAATACGCGTGGTTGCATAGTAGCACACGGTATTGATTATTGATGCTTACGTGAGAAGTCACTCAGCTATACTCAATTATTGCTATAGTAATTGCTGCATCATATCTCTTAAATTATTGTCATAGTATCGTCTGTATAATATGTTATATTATTAAATCAATAATTGAGACGTTGTGGTAAGTTTGGTTATTTTATGGGGGGCCATATGTCATCATCTAAGAGTCTCTTCGTCAATAGTAATTACCGTCGTCAATAGTAATTACCGTCGTCAATAGTATTTACCTTGGTCAATAGTAATTACCTTCGTCAATAGTATTTACCTTGGTCAATAGTATTTACCTTGGTCAATAGTAATTACCTTCGTCAATAGTATTTACCTTGGTCAATAGTAATTACTTTCGTCAATAGTAGTTGTCCCTTCAATATTACCAAGAGTCATTTGACCCTTCGTTAAGACCAAGAGTCATTTGACCCTTCGTTAAGACCAAGAGCCACCCTCAGTTTTTCTATAAATAGAGGCCTAGGGCTTCATTATTTTTCACGAATTCATTCAAGCTATAGAGAGAGAAAGTATAGAGAGAATAAGAGAGAGAGAATAAAAGTATTCTGCTACATCACTTTTCCAATATTCAGTTCTTTTAAGGTAGGGAATATTATTTCTTTTATATTCATGAAGAGAACTTCTGTTATTCCATTTGTTATTATTCTGTTGGAATAACCAGTATACGCGGTCTACCCTATACTTGGTGACATTCTTCTATTATTCTGTTGGAACATCCTGTCTGTGTGTTTTACACCGGACCTGGTTCCGTTTATTATTCTGTTGGAACATCCTGTCTGTGTGTTTTACACCGGACCTGGTTCCGTTTTATTATTATTCTGTTGGAATATCCTGTCTGTGTGTTTTACACCGGACCTGGTTCCATTATTTATTATTCTGTCGGAATATCCTGTCTGTGCGTTTACGCCGGACCTGGTTCCATTATTTATTATTCTGTTGGAATAACCTGTCTGTGCGGTCTATCGCATGCATGGTGATTTCTTTTGTTACTCCATTCTTTATTATACTCAGTTGGTTAAGTTTTGACTTCTATACTCCATGAAATTTGTGGAATATCCTTGATAATTGCGTTTCATCCAGTATCTTTTCATGAAAATATTCTTCTAAGTATTCTTGAATTTTACTCCACAATGCAGTATCATGTTGACAATTTGGACGTTGTTAATTCTTGGATAAATTAATTCTTGAACTTGTTTTATTGAATTCTTATATCATTGTCATCATCCTCATGTTTATATTCTGTTGAAAGTCATCTGTGGCCTGTAGTGCATAGATGGACTTGGTATGATTATGACCAGGGATTATTCGGTGTAATCATGACCGTAATGTTACAAATGATGTGGTAAAAGTCATCATTGGCCCGTAGTGCATTGATGGACAGTTGTTGGCATGATCATGACCATTAATGAATACACGAATATCCTTGGCCGTAGTGCAGGGGTGATTCGATGATGTGGATTATTTTATTAAGCTGAGTCTCAGCGATCGCAGTGTTGAAAAACCTTTTAAATCATAAAAGATAGTAGAGTTTATTTTCTACTTGACTCTCTTAATGGATTGCTTGTTCCGCTACAGTTAAACTTGATGTCTATTATATTTTATCAGTTTAACATTATTGAAGGCTAATGATAATTTATTCTGCATTATCTTAGTCATAATATTTCTTACTGGGCTAGTTGAGCTCACCCTTTCTTTCACTGTTCTCTTCAGGAAATGAGAACGTAGCTGGGGCAAGTCGGGGAACGGAGTGATGGTCCGAATGATAGTATTAGTTAGTAGTCCTCACTATTCTATGTAATGGTGTGTTAATAAATGTAATGAGGACTCCTTTTGAGTATGAATACTCTCTAGAAGATAATATTTGTATTCAAACTCACAGTTTATGTTTTGTCGTATTGTACACGACAGTTGTATTAATCAGTTGTATTTGTATTCTGTACAATGTATCTGACGACCTAAGATGGGTGATGTATACCTAATTTTGGGGGCGTCACACTAGCCAGACAAGATATGTATGAAAAAGGTAGGGGAATGAAAGTATTTCAAAGTGAATATGACTAATATTTTAAGATGATAGGAATCGAGACTATTCCTAGTATTCAAGCTGCTTCATAACCTTTGTTCGGTTATCGAAGTTCTGAAGAATGTTTAAACTCTTGAAGTTGTTTGTTCAACTGTTATGACTTGCTAGGAAATTGAATGCTCACAGTTGCTTTAAATGAAAAATATTTTCAGCGAACGATGTTAAAAAGAACTTAAGGATCCAGTAAAGATCAAGTTGATCGGTATCCAGACGAAGTGCCTTTCAGTATGTGAATGTGCATGAAGAGCAAGCCAAGACTTGTACTATAGAATAGTTTAATTGAACTATAGATTAGTTTAATGAACTGATATGTATCCTTGGTGGAGGATAAAAGTCACTCTTGTACGATATAAAGAATAATGTAATTATCATTATTTGTAATGAAAGAGATTATAAGGTTTCCATAACTTGAGATTTGAGAATATATATTGTTATATTTAACTATATAATGACATATGTTTGGTAAGAAGTGGGACCGTAACGTACGAAATATGGGTGTGAAGATAGACTAGATTTCGGGGTGTTACAGGTATAATCGTACTCTTTCAACAGCTTGAGCCAACTTCGTTGTTGCATGTTGAGTTCCTTTTGGGTGAAGAAATATTTTAGACTTTTATGATCCATATAGATCTCCACTTTCTCCCCATACATGTAATAACTCTAGATTTTAAGAGCAAAAATGGCTGCTGCCATCTCTAGATCATGAGTAGGATAATTTCTCTCATATTCTTTGAGTTGTCGTGAGGCATAGGCTATGACTTTCCTATAGTGCATGAGAACACATCATAAACCTTTGCCTGAAGTATAGTTGTATATGACAAATCCCTTCGAACCACATGATATTGTCAGAACAGGTGCTGAAATGAGTCTCCTCTTGGTTCTTAGAAACTCTTCTCACATTCCTCGCTCCAATCAAATTTTGTATCTTTTCAAGTCAGCTGAGTTAATGGAGTAGCGATTCGAGAAAATCCTTCCACAAATCTCCGATAATAACTAGCTAAGCCCAGAAAGCTATGTACTTTGATTACTGACTTATGTTGATCCAAGCTTTGAATTACTTCAATCTTTGTCGGGTCAACAGATATTCCATGATTTGATATCACGTGCCCAAGGAATGCTAGTTCCTCAAGCCAGAACTCGCATTTCTTCAACTTGGCATATAACTTATTTTCGCAAAGCTTTTAGAGTATCTGCCTGAAGTGATACTCATGATCTTCACGGCTTTTGGAGTATATAAAGATGTCATCAATAAAGACAACCACAAAATGATCCAAATATTCCTTGAATACTCGGTTCATCATATCCATGAAGGCAGCAGGAGCATTAGTCAATCCAAAAGACATGACTAGGAATTCTTAATGCCCGTACCGAGTTCTGAAAGCCGTCTTTGGAATGTCATCAATTTTAATCTTTAACTGGTGATATCCGGAACAAATATTGATATTTGAAAAGAATTTGGCACCTTGCAACTAGTCAAATAGGTCGTCAATTCTTGGCAACAGGTACCTATTTTTGACGGTAACATGATTCAACTCCCGATAATCAATACAAAGTCGCATACTCCTATATTTTTTATTTACAAATAGAACAAGAGCAACCCAAGGAGACGTACTAGGACGAATGAAACCGATGTCTAACAACTCCTGCAGTTGGGTTTTTATATTCTGAAGTTCAATAGGAACCATTCGATATGGGGCTTTGGAAATGGGTTTTGTACCGGGTTCAATGTCAATACAAAATTCGATTTCACGCTCTGGGGTAGGCCAGGAAGTTCTTCAGGGAATGCATCAGGAAATTTATTAACAATAAAAATATCATTCAAATCTGACGTATTTTTGTTTAAATCCGTGACATGGGCTAAGAAAGATTGACATCCATTTTTTAATAAACGAATGTCTTTATGGCTTGATATGATAGTGATTGACTTTAGTGGTTTGGTTGTTTGAATTCACATAATAGGGTGGTTAGGAATATGAAAGTTAACAACCTTACGAAAATAATAAATTTTAGCATGATGAGTAGTTAACCAATCAATCCCTAAAATCACATCAAATACAAGTATTTTCAAAGAGATAAGATTGACAAGTAATGTGAGGTTGCCGATTTGAATCAAACAAGATTTATAAAAAGTGGATATAATGAAGGTTTCTCCTAACGAAGTTTCAACAGATAAGTCAAAGTCTAATTTTTTTGGAGTTAAATTTAATCGTTGAGCGCAACTAGGAGAAATAAAAGAATGGGTAGAACCGGTATTAAATAAGGTATAGACTTCGTAAGAGTTTATGATTAGCTTACCCGTGATAACCTCGTTTGGGTTCCTCGCTTTTTGGGAGGTCACAACAAACGCTCTCCCTTGGACTACCAGCTTTGCCTTGTCTGGGACGGCCTTCGGTGCCTCCATCCCAGCTGGACTTAACTTCACTACAAAACAAAATCGGGCTAGGTGACCTTGTAACACCCCGAAACCGATATAGGCCTAAAGTGCTACACGCCGCAAGCCTATAGGCCTGCAAGGCAACAATATCAATAACGCACAACCCAAACAAAACAACTTAACAATAATCTCAACTTAAAATCCAACAATAAATATATTTTAAATCAATCCAAATGAAATACTAATAAATACCACATTCAAATAATGGAGACGCAGCTCCTCGAAACTAAGAGTTTTATCAAAATTCATCAACAAAAAAAACAACTAAAACAAAACTCCAGCTATTCCAAGCGTATCAAATAAGTGCTCAGCTTTCAACGATGGGACCTGTAAAAATCTGTAAGGGGGTGAGCGATGAAGCCCAACAAGTAGCAATCCTCTCTATCTAGCCGAATCAAGTACAATTTGCAAAATACTTGTTCGAAATAACTTTTTGTTCAATAACAAAAGTACAAAAGCTTTCAAAACTAAAACAGTTCAAAAATGATTTCAATGTATATCATATCTCTTTTAATCCACAGCCTTAGCGACTAAGGTTACAATAGCCATGTAACACGGCCCAAAAGTTCAATAACGTTATGATACGCACCCTATTAAGGTATCTATAAAAATGCAAGCTCCCCGAAGGGCATCTAAAAAATATGCGCCTTAGTAGGTCTTATATTAGCTCCGGAACTAAACGTACTCAATAATGGGTTCTATACATAGTCAGACTGAGGATTTCAAAATCTTTTCACGATATTATCGATAATATAAACGATACTTTTTCACCGTTCAAAATCATATAATCTCATTCACAGTTCGAAAATAAATACTTAATTCGAATTTTGAATAAACGAACATAGCATTTTAATTTAAATGGAAGCCTTAAATAAAGCATAATGTAATCTTGAAACTGTACATTTAGGTATCCGAATAATTAATAAGACATACTTAACAGTAACGATAATCTTAAAAAAAACTAAATAGTTCAGAAAGCCAATTACCTCGATATTACGAATACGAAAATATTAGCCGAGCAAATCCTAAATATAAATTTAGAACAAAAAGAAATCATTAGGATAAAATATCCTACCTCAAACATATTTTTATTTTATTATTTATTTATTTTTAACTCAATTTATATTTATTTAATACACCTGAAATTATAAAGATTTTCGTAAATTATAATTACTTAAATATTCAATATTGAAACTATAACTTTAAAATTAAAATAAATATTTTATGTTATTAGTTTAGAATTATTCTGTTATACTTATTAGTGTATAACCATAGCCATGATTCATAAGTATATATATATATATATATATATATATATATATATATATATATATATATATATATATATATATATATATATACACACACACACACACAGGGAGGATCTAAAGCGGACCAAAAGAACGGACCAATGAGCGGACCAAGGCAAAAACACGCGGGTTTCAGGGTCAACCCGCGTGTTTTTGCCACCCAGACCCTGAAACCCGCGTGTTTTTGCATCGGTCCGCTCCTTGGTCCGTTCTTTTGGTCCGCTTTAGATCATCCCTATATATATATATATATATATATATATATATATATATATATATATATATATATATATATATATATATATTAACACACACACACACACCAAAATTTACCTTTTTAAATTTTCTTCTTTTCTTCTTCTCTGTTCTGCAGTACTCCAAAGCCAAATAAATTTTTACGTTCTTCTCTCTCTAGTTATTTAAATATATGTAATTCCTTTGCAAAATAGGTTACTAGGTAAAAGAGTCCTTTTTAAAATTAAAAGTTTGTTAAATTTGAATGACTTTTCTTATCCTTATAGGTTTTAGATATGTATAAATACTTACTAGTTACACTTCTATTATGAAATTATATTTATCTTTTATCTGTTATCTCTTTTTTTTTACCGAGTATTACAGACCTTCTCTTCTGCAATTATAGCACACTTTGGATTGATGCGTAAAGTTTGGACGTGTCACTCCCCTCCGCATTTGTAGCATATGACTGATGGTCCTTCTCCTTCTTTGAAACGGGGTGCTGGTGCTGTTGTCTTTCTGTAACAATCCAGAATTTTATTTATAATTTTAATTATTTATTGAATTAAATAAATATTTTAATTGATGTGTTTATTGTTTTGTAGATATTTATTGGATTATTTATTAGTAAGTAAATAATTCATGAGTTATAGAAATTAACTTAAGTAAGATAAAAGAGTGATGAATTAAATTTATGAGATAATACTCTAATTTAACTTAACAACTAAATTAGAGAGTTATTAAGGATTATATGGTTTGTTATAATGGTATTTAATTTGATTTTTGTATTTAAAGTGATGAGTTAATTTATTAAATAAAATTATAATTATAATAAAAATTATAATTTTATTGTATTGATTTATGTGATAAATGGATTTAATAAATTGTAATTAGATTTAATTTAATTTGAATATAAGAATTTATTTAATTAAAGTGTGATCATAAACTATATTATAAAGGAGTTATTAAAATAAGTTAAGAGAGATTAATTCAGTTTTTGTCAAACAAGGCTTAATCAATATTATATCTTTAATTTAAATCTGTTTTACCAAACAAGGTGTAAGATTTAATGGGTTAATTTTTAGTTAGTTAGCCAAACAAGCATTATGACTTTTGAATTTCAAAAAGGAAAAGAAAAAAGAAAAACTAATGTCAGTTAATAGATATATATATAATTATATTATATAATGAATACCTAAATTATTATATACGTTATATGTTAGTACATAAGTTAGAATAGAGAAGGAAAAAAAACACAGAAGAAGAGAAGAAGAAAAGTTAAGAGAGAATTGGGAGAATTCTAGAGAGAACTTTGAGAAGAAGCTTGGAGGAATCAAGGAAGAAGAATAAGGTTTCTCATCATCCAATCAAGTTTAAGAAGAATCAAAGGTATTAATCTAGTTCTAAAATTCTAATTTATAGTTTCTCAAGTTCTTCACTTAAAAGCTATTTTGGTTGGGTGATTTGAAGAGATGTTGTATATATATGTGTATGGGTGTATAATCTAGTATATTTAGTCTCTTTAATTTATTCTAGAGTAATCAAAATCATAAGAATATGTTAAAGATGAAAAACTTGGGTTAACTTGGGTTTTGATGGCATATGTATATTTTAACTTATGTTGGAGTCAAAATTGATGGATAGAATCTGAAATTGATGATAAATATTGTTATCATGTGAAGAGACGAAAACAACAAAAGTTGAACGGACCAATTTGGTTGAGAAACGAATTCGTAGTAAATGAATTCGCTAAATGTGTTTAAAACATGAAAATATAGCATTAACATGGAATTGGAACCCTTCAAATGATTTGTTAATATGTTTGAAGTGTTATAATTATTCTCTAGATGAGTAGCTAAGAGTTTAACGAGTCCAACGAATCGAAAACCAACTAATTCGGACTTAAAATGAGAAAGTTATGATAAAAACTGTGTTCTGTGCGAAGCCTCGTATGGGTACGCTGCCCGAGCACGCATCTGGGGCTGGGCAATGGCGCGGTCGTGCTGTATTTGTGAGGAAAAGGGGCGCGATCGGGCCCCCATGTGTGCTAACTGTGACTACTTTGACCGGTTTTGGTAAAACGGCCATAACTTTTTCATACAAACTCTAATTAATGTGATTTAAGATGATCTAGAACGAGGAAGAATAGACCTACAACTTTGATTCTTTAAGGTTTTCAATTTGAGGTGTGAAACAGGGGTTAAAACGGTCATTTGAGGACTATTGTGTTTTTAGGGACAATCGGAGGGCGTCGGGCATGCACCTATTCAAGTGCAGTGCTCTTGACGATAAAAGATGTTGTTCTAAGTTATAGAACATGAATATTATGAAGTATAATGATACTTAATATTAATAAATGATGTATTAGATAAGTTGTATAGGCATACTAAGCACACACAAGAGAGACAAATTGGGCGTGTGACGAATAAACGTTGAAACGCCGTGATAAGTGATAATGAACGTAAAAAGTGTCTTAGATCAAATGAAATGAATATTATAATATATTGAATAGTGTTAATATTAAACTAATAAGTAGTCCTAGCAAGACTTAAACATTTGAATGAACTTCAAATATGAAATACAGTGAGACATATATTGAAAGTTAACACAATTAAATTGAACATTGTAAATCTATGATAGGAAGGGTTATGAGGCGTAGATTAAAGTTTACATTACAACTAATATATGTTTCTATGTGACTAATAGCTAATGTGAATGATTATATAATTGTGTAGGGCACGTGAAGCGCAGATATCTGTAAGCTGTTAAACTGTTATTGGTAAACAACGATCGAGGCAAGTTTTTCAGTTCCTAGTTGTTATGTGAACTTGATGATGGACTGTTTTAAATCTTTCTTGCAAAGAGCATGATGTGTTATATATATGTTAAATATATGAAATGATAAAGTCAACTTATGACTACGTTGATTGAGTAAAGCATGTTGATTGAGTAAGTAACTCAATCTTTATACTTGTTATATGAACTATGACATGTATGTTATGTTAGTCCAATGTTTATGAGATATATGTTGAGCATATTATTATGTGCTACGTGATGCATGAAAATTATTAGATTTTGCGGGGCTGTCGAGCTCAACCTTACAAATAACCATTTTTGCAGGTTAAGGATTGAAGGTAAGACTATGTGCTACTTGAATGACGTGGATCAGAAATAATACACGAAGATTAATATTTTAGGTACAGTTGTTATTTCTTAATACCATGATTAAGATTCATGAGATTTACTAAATATTTTATGATGTATAGTTTTATGTTGAGTTGTAAAGTTAAAGTTTGAGGTATCTGTTATACAAAAGTTATCGAAGTGAAATGTAAAATTTGATATAATAATTGTGATGAAGTGAATCATAGATTATATATGATTCAAAGACATGTAGATGATAAATGTTTTGATTTAGGAAATTAAAATAAAAAGACATAAAAGTTTAAATTATTCCGCATATTATTAAGTTTAACATCGAATAATGATGAAAAATCAGAAGTTAGACGTATTATTAATGACCGAAGTCGATACTTGTATTGTATGAATTTTGGGGTCGTTAAAGTTAGTGTCAAAGCTGTAGGTTATAAACTTTAGGTAGGAGTACCGTAGGCTATAACCTTAGAGAAGGAATGTGAAGATAAAGAAAGAATAAGCTCAAGTAGAGTTTGAATAATAAGAAGTAATTTAAGAAATTTTAAAAGAAGAGATTAAAACATACGTGAGAGGATTCAAAGAAGAATCTCGTAGAGTTATAAGGAATATGAATGTGGGGTTACCCAACTCCAATAATTTTGGATGTAAGGTGATAATAAATAGACAACGTCTATAAGAAGAGAATGGTAAAGAAGTTAAGAATAAAAGTTATATTTAAGTATGGTACAATTGTACTCTTTAATGGTTGATGTATGGTATCTAGGCTAAACGATTCCTTCATAGAGCGGAGGTATATATAAACTAGTAACTCGAAACCTAGTTTGTTAGTTGTTTGTGGGAAACCACTCAGCGTACCATATTAAAACTGGTAGAGACTCGATGTGTACCAAGTCTAGAAAGTGGATACGTATGACGAAAATGTAGAACTTGAATGAAATGTTGAACAATATAAATGAAGTTGGAAATTCTTAAAGCATGAATTGTTATATAAACAAGAAGATTCAAAGAAGAATCTTGAAAAGATATGTAGATAAGAAATGGGAGTTACTTAACTCCAATAGCCAAGATAACGAATAATATCGTAAATGATGAAAAAGGAAAGAAAGGGGATCATAAAATAAAACGATCACGAGTCAAGAAAAGAATTTTAAGGGAGATGATTATAGAATAAGATCACGACGTGATCTGTTTAAGTTATAAAAGGAAGATGGTTTGTAATGTTTGAATAATTATAGCTTGATGCTATGAAGGTAATGTACTATGAAATAGTACAAGATAAACTCATGAGGAGTTATAAATAATGTGATACGAGGAATTCGTAACGAGCAAAGAGCAAGTTAAGAGTAAGATAGAGTTAGGAGGAATTTCAATTGAGGACTCATGTGATAGCTGAGTTGTACAAACCTTTGTATGGGCGAGGGTTTTGTGCTTGCACTGAGTTTATTACAATGATAATCATTGGAATGTCGGTGTCGCGCTATCTATGTATATGTGGTGAAAAGGTGATTCTTTTCTCATGTGTATGTTTGAGAGTTAGAAACTATTAAGTTTAGTTAGATATTATTAGGATTAGGTGTGATTCTTAAAACTAATGCATATGGTAAGTTCGTGACTCATAATAATATAGTATTTTTGAACCCCTCAGCGAATGGACGCCTATGGTCTGACTAGGACAAGTTCTTAAACTAATATTATTGTGGCAAGTTCCTAGATTTCCAATGTGCGGTAAGTTTGATGAACTATATTGGGTAGAAAACGGTTATAGTATAGAGAGCATTGATGAAGTTAAATATTGATAGAATGATTAAGTAATGAAGTAATGAAGTAAAGATTGAAGTTGATGGATACTTGGATATTCTAAATCTACTAGCTATGCTAGACTTTCGAAATTTATTAACTTCATGTTGATGTTTGCAATTCTAGTTTCTTGAAAAACATTGGATCACATGATGAAACCAATGAGTTTTAAAAACAATACCGTTATTCGTATTTCTATGCTAATTGCTTCGGCTAGACAAAAATGTTTTGAAATATATCAAAATGTATTTTTTTTATATCATCAATGCATCATGCATGCAACCTGGTGAAGAGATGATAAAAACGATGGAGTCATCAATGTAGTATTACTTAGTGTTGGATGTGATCTAAGGATCGTCAGCCCACTATGGTATGATGTAGTATGATAAAATCACCAAATGAAGGAATCCTCAAACGGACTGTAAATACAGTGCGGTATCATGACGTCATAAAAAGATTTTGAGATTTCTTTAAGATATGAGATATATATATATATATATATATATATATATATATATATATATATATATGTATATATGTCAGTTGATGTCTGAATTGTTGTAGAAGTCTATGCTATTTGATTCAGCTAGACAAATATTGAAAGATGTTCATGGAAGTTAAGCGTTCTTTGTCAAACTATGCCAAACCAAATTATTTTGGTGTGGATTCAGATGTTGAAAAGCTGAGATGAACAACCCTTTTATAGGAGATTACGCGGACGCGTTTAGATGTTTGTGCACAATACATTGTACGAAGGGCTGATCACCCTAAGTACGAGGAGTCCCTATAGTCTTATGACTGTTAATGTTTAAGTTGAAAGATTACTTATAACAATGGGCATACGTATAGTGTTTAAATGTTTGTGCACAATACATCGTAAGAAGGGCTTAACACCTTAAGTACGGGAGTCCCTATAGTCTAATGACTGTTAAGGTTTATGTTGAAAGAGCACTTATAACCGTGGACATAGTTCAAGGTCTTATGACCCTCAGCATGATTTGGAATCTTTAAAATTCCTGAGTTATTCATACTACTTCCCAATTATTGAGCAATTATAGAAGATTCTTGTTATTCTAAAAGGTGAATGTGGTAAGGATGATATTTCTTAGAAAGAAGTGAGTCGTAGAATGCGACACTAAATGATGAATATATTGAATAAGTGAGAAAGGAAATATTTAAATGAGAAGGAGATGAGTTATTTGTAACATTCAAGAATTTTAAAGTGTAATATTAAATATTTATTGATTTATATAAGTATTTAATGGATATGTTTATTGTTGAATAAATAATTGTTCAATTTGAGTTGACGTGGTTTAGTTAATTATTTGTTGAATAAATAATTAAATATTTATTTGCAATTTTAAATATTTATTGAATTATATAAGTATTTAATAGTAATTTGAGTTGATGTGGTTTAGTTAATTAATTGTTGAATAAATAATTAAGGAGCTAAGAAAATTAATTGTTATGAGATTATATACCAATTTAATTTAATAAGTAAGCTAGAGAGCTTATAGTGATTTAAATAAATTATAATATTTTAAATGAAAATTTGTAATTTAAAATATTAGTTGGTCGAATAAAATTACAATTATAAAAGAAATTATAGTTATGTGATATTAAATTATGTGCTAAAGTAATTTAATAGATTAATGTTTTAATTGATTAATTAATTAAGTAGAAGTGTGACTAATAATGTTGCTATAAAGGAGTTATTAAAATAAATTAAAGGACTTTAATTTAGTTTTGGCCAAACAAGTCTTAATGCATATTAAGTCTTTAATCTAATAGTGTTTTATCAAACAAGGTATAAGGATTAATCCATTTATTTTAGTTAGATTTGCCAAACAAGGTGTAAGGGTTAATGGGTTATTTTATTTAGCTTAACCAAACAAGCCTTATGGCTTTTGATTTTCAAAACTTACATAACTGATATAATTTATAGCTAGAGTTATATTATATATTTAATATATATTATATCTTATACGTTATATTTTTCCTACGTTAGTTAGACTAGAGTTAGGAAGAAGACTCAGTTGAAGAAAAGAGAAGAAGAAGAATACAAAGAGAAAAGTTGAGAGAAGTATAGAGAAATTGAGAAAAGAATTGGGAAAAAGAAGATTGTAATCATAACTATTTTCTTCTAAACTCTAGAGTATCATCTTCTTAATCAAAGGTAGGATATTAATCCTTGTATTTTATTTTTAAAGTTTAGTTTTGGTCTCCAAAAAGTTCTTTGTAAATAATTATGGATGATGAATTTCTTGTGTATATAGCTTTAGATGATAATTGTTGTTGTAAAACTATTTTTTTGAGATTATGTATGATTATTATCAATTTCTTTATGTATGTATGTAAATTGTGAAGAAAAGTATATCATAGTGAATTCATCTGAAAATATATATGAATATGGTTTAGTTGAAAGTAGAAATTAAGGTTTAATTAGTTGTTAAACTGATAAATTAATTATTGAATTGGATAGATTATGTATAATCATAACTATAGTGTTTTGAAATTTCTGTTTTGATTGAAAAGAAAAATCAGAGTGTTGATTTCCATTAAAAATGTCAAAAATGGAGTTTCTGCCAAAAACATTGAAATTGGGTGTTGTAGATTTGATGTTTATGTTAGTTTATGGGTAGAAACATGTTAGAAGTCTTCACAATACGTTTACATGAAGTCTATGTGTAAATTACATGTTAATTAGTCTATTAGATTGGAGCTTGTAGGCCAATTTAGCTTTTATTCATGCTGTTACTGAGCTTGGTCACCGAGTTCTGGACTCTGGCGCCGTGGCGTCGCAGCGCAGCCCAGCAATACAAGTTTCGCACCGCAGCGCTGGCGCCACGCCGCAGCGCCAATCGATGGCATGTGACTCGCGCCGCAACACCAACTCAGCGCCGCAGCGCCAACCATAGTGTAAACAGTGGCGCCGTAGCGCGAGTTAGCAGAAGGTTCTGACAGTTTTAGTTTATTACACAAATTTTGAAAGTAAAGGTTATGTGTTAATAATATGAATGCTAAATGAAGATTTCAGTAGTATTAAACTATGAATGAGCATGTTATCAAGTGTTAACTAGTATTAACATAGTTTGATTATGTGAATGGGTGATTTGACCTACATGATATATGTATTGTTTATATAGACATAAAATGTTGGTAATGACTAATTATGTCATGATGACATATGTGTATGGTATTGATTCAAGTTGTAAGGTTTAGCTTGTGCTAAAGGCAAGTTCTCTAACTCAAAACTTCATTGTGCGAGTTTAATTTCATTAGTACGTTATTGTTTTCAAATTCAATTACAATTGTTGTAAGGTGCTACCTCTACACTTTCGTAGAGCTAGATTGCCTATTATAGAATAAGTTATTGTATTTAGTTGCTCATAACGATACAAGTATCCCAAACCTTATAGTTTAATATTAAGCAAGTTTCTCTAATATGTAACTTATTATTTAGCATGCGAGTCGCTTTATATATTCTAGTGTTGAATAACTTTATCGTTCAAATTACTATTCACTATGCATGCTTAGTATTCACTTCTCAATAACTTTGACCTAATATTATTCAAAGTAAATTATGATATGATTATTCAATGTTTATGCTATTAGATTATTCCTAAAGCATGATGTTAATTACAAATATCAATTCAGTTATGATTATTCCATAGCATACAGTTATTTCTGTTGTAATCAACTAATCCTTTGTTGATTACCGTTGAATTCTAAATTACCCTGTAATGTATCCAAACCAAACTTACTTTTGTGCGGACTTGTATTCTAATTACTGAGATGAACAACTCTTTTAATACAGGTTTACGCTTAGCGTTGAAATGGTTGTGCACAATACATTGTACGAAGGGTTGATCCCCCTAAGTACGTGAAGTCCTTATAGTCTTATGACTGTTAAAGTTAAAGTTAAATGATTACTTATAACTGTGGACATGATTCGTGGTCATTAGACCCTCAGTGAATGTTATAATTTTCAGAAAGTTAATAGAACACATTGTTCAGTTCTATTGAGCCTAGTTTTGGCAATTGATGTAAAAATTTAAAGAATTACTTATTGTTATTCCAAGTGAGTCTTGTTTGCTCACTTTTGCCTATAAAATTTATTACAGCTAAAGCTGAAAAGGGTGACGTACCTAGCACCAGTAAGGGAAAAGGAAAGATGACCAAATACTGAAGACTTGTAATAGTTTTGATAGTTTTATTATCAAACTTTGGTTTAAAGATTGTAATGAAGTTTATTTAGTTTCCGCATTTGAATCTTTGTAATTAAAGGTTAGATAACTTGGGAGATTTTTGTTTAAGTTTAATCCTGTATGGGCAGATTTTTATTATTCAATTTTATTATAATTGGGTAGTTAGAAATGAATGTTTTGATTAAGTGAACACTAAATCTTGAGGAAATGAAGTACCAGAATTTGGGGGTGTCACAGGTTGGTATCAAAGCTTTAGGTTATGAACCTTAGGTGGGGGGAAAAGCCTTAGGAAGTAACCTTTGAAAAGATAGTGGAGATAACTCTTATCGAGTTTTAGGAAAGAAGTAATAAAACACTTATGTGCTTATGTGATTTTAATTTATGTACTCGTGAGTGTCGAGTAGTAATGATTAATAATTAAAACTTTAAAACTTTGTTGTCAGGATGACTAATGTCGCAGAATCCAGTTAGGCTAGGGAGGAGGGACCTCATATGCCTATAGAGAAGGAGCCTCGCGACATTCAGGTTGTTTGGGAACAACTACTGCCACTGGAGTCAGCCCCATTGGTCACAGTAGTTCAGGATAAGGATGATGATGTGGAGACAGACGAGGAGGATCCCGTTGAGTTCCCAGAGGAGGATAAGGATGACGAGGACGAGGAAGAAAGGATTCCACTTAACTCGATAGCTAGCCGTATATACAATGAGATGCATGACCTTAACGTGGAACCTCAAGATACAGTTGAGGAGTTGCAGGAGATAGTAGCTGAACAACAGACTGCAATGACATAAAAAGATGGCGAGATCCAGGATCGTGAAGAACGACTGACAAATGTCGAGGAGAAACTAGTACAGACTGAAGTAGAGAAAGAACAACTGATCGAAGTGGTCGCTGAACTGAAGAACAAGCTGAGAGAAGAAGCTGCTAAGAGGGCAAGAGCTGAAGATGCTTACGAGGAAGCTTTTCAACGAACCAGATTAGCAGCAAGAGACACGCAAGCAAAGAGGATGAAGATGGAAGAGATGGATAAAGTATTTAACACCGCAATTAATCGAGCTCAAGATCGGGTCATGGGATATCCGATTCAGTTCGAGACTCTGCCATCATTCGCGTTAGATCGCAGAAAAATGTTTCGAGTCATGGAGGAAGAACGTGATAGGGCTAAGAAGTATCTTAATAGAACATCGTAACTGTTGTACGATGAGTGAAAGGTTAAATAAATTATAAATCCCAAGTGTTATACAACCTATGGGATATAACTATGATGTTGTCCTGAAACTTTTGTAGTTCAGGAAAGTAATGTAGATAGCAGTGATGCTATTGCTTTATGTTTTCCAAAAAGGTTTGGAATAAATAAAAGTTGTTACTTTATTCAAAGTGTTATGTGTTATGTGGTTATTTCTTTTATGGAGGCAAGTTAATTAGAAAATACTTAAAGAAGCTGAGTAATAGTTTAATAGATGTTTTGTTTTAACAGAAAATGCCTCCTAGACATGAACCACCCCGACAGAGAAACAATGAGAGAACTACCAATAACGATAATGTTGACGGTAACCCCGTTCAACAACTAGTGACACTACTGACAGGAGCGTTATAGAATCAACCACAAAATCATGGTACAACGTTTAAGGATTTCAAGACGGTTGGACCACCTGAATTCCGTGGGTCTATGAATCCTGTCGAAGCACAGACCTAGATTATGGAGATAGAAAAGGTGTTCGATGTCGCTAGGGTAGAGGATGATCAGAAGACTCCTTTCGCAACATTCATGTTAAAAGCAGAAGCTAGTTATTGGTAGCAGGCCAATAAAACTCATGAAGGGCCAGGAGTGATGACTTGGGATAGGTCAAGGAGTTGTTCTTCGAGACCTATTTTTCGGAGAGTTCAAAGAGTCAGCTAGAAGTGCAGTTTCTGGAACTAAAACAAGGAACGATGACGGTATCCGAGTATGCCGTAAAATTCAATGAATTGGCGAGGTTTGCGCCATATCAAGTCAGCACAGACGAGCGTAAGGCGAAGAGATTTAAACAGGGACTGAAGCCCTGGCTGTACAGTAGGGTATCCCTGTTCCAGTTGAAGACATTTACAACGGTGATGGAGAAAGCAGTACTCGCTGAAGGTGGAGGTAAGGCAGTGACAAAGTTTAATCAGGAACAAAAGAAGAAGCAGAATGAGAATGAGATTAAGAATGGAGGGGGTAGCGGTGGAAACAACAATAACAACAACAACAACAACAACAACAACAACAATAACAACAACAGCAACAACTTGAAGAGGAAGTGGAATGGGAACATGGGTGCTGGAAACCAGCAGGGTAACCAGCAAAACAAAAAGTTTGAAGCATGTGTGACATGGGGAAACGAGTTTGCTTCAATTGTGGCCAGGAGGGTCACATCGCCCCAAATTGCACTCAACCGAAGAAGAATGTGTGCTTCACGTGTGGATCTAAGGATCACTTTGCTCGTGAGTGCCCTAAGAAGAAGAATGGAGTGACAACCAGAAGCAATGGAAGTAACAATGGAGGTACACGGGCCATTGCAGGACCTGCAGCATCAAATAAACCCACAGCCAGAACCATCAACATGACTGTGCAAGATGTTGTGCAATCAAAAGACGTGGTGTCAGGTATTATCCCAATCAATGATATTAATGCATATGTATTATTTGATTTGGGTGCTACTTGCTCGTTTATATCTGATGAATTTGCTAAGAGGTTAGAATTGCCTAGAGAAGAACTAAATTTTCCTTTGAACATAGAAATTGCGAATAAGGAAGAAATCCCTGTTAGATTTGTATACAAGAACTGTAGGGTGAACATTAAGGAGAATATGTTGTTGGTAGATTTGATTCCGATTAGACTCGGGGAATTTGATGTAATTTTGGGAATGGATTGGCTGTTCAAATACGGAGCGGTAATTGACTGCCAAAAGAAGTGTGTAAACCTTATGACTCTGTCAAAGGTAGTATTTCATGGTAGCAAGTCGCCTAGACAAATGAAATGTCTGACGACTATGCAGGCCAAGAAATTGTTGAGTCAAGGTTGTGTGGGCTATTTAGCTTACATAGTCGATACTCAGAAGAAGGGTGTGAAACTAGAAGAAATACCGGTAGTGAGGGAATTTGAAGACGTGTTTCCAGAGGATTTGCCAAGACTTCCGCCTGAGAGAGAAATTGAGTTCGCGATCGACTTAGCGCCGGGAACAACACCGATATCGAAGGCCCCGTACAGAATGGCTCCGGTAGAAATGAAGGAACTGATGATACAGTTGCAAGAGTTGCTGGACAAGAAATATATTCAACCAAGTGTATAGCCGTGGGGAGCAACAGTTTTATTCGTTAAGAAGAAGGATGGATCAATGCGTTTTTGTATTAATTATAGAGAGTTAAATAAAGTCACTATTAAGAATAGGTATCCATTTCCTAGAATAAATGACTTGTTTGATCAGCTGAAGGGTGCTAAATATTTGTCGAAAATAGATTTGAGAAGTGGGTATCACCAATTGAAGGTAAGAAAGAAGGACATACCCAGAACGACATTCAGAAATCGGTACGAACATTACGGGTTTCTGGTGATATCTTTTGGTTTAACAAATGCCCCTGCTGCGTTCATGGATTTGATGAACAGGGTGTTTAAACCTTTCTTAGACAAGTTTGTAGTGGTATTTATTGATGACATTCTGGTGTATTCCAAAACTCAAGAAGAACACGAGGAACATTTACGTTTAACATTGGAGACACTAAGAAAGGAAAAGTTGTACGTGAAATTCTCTAAATGCGAATTTTGGCTCGACCGTGTACAATTTTTGGGTCATGTTATTGACAAGGATGGGATTTCAGTAGATCCATCAAAAGTGGAAGCTGTAATCAATTGGGAACAACCAAGAACACCATTAGAAGTGAGGAGATTCTTGGGACTGGCTGGTTATTATAGAAGATTTATTTAAGATTTTTATAAGATAACCACTCCGCTAACAAATTTGACAAGGAAAGCTGTAAAATTCGTTTGGACGGAGAAGTGTGAAGAGAGTTTCCAAGATTTAAAGAAAAAGTTAAGTATGTCACCTGTGTTGACATTACCAGATAATACAGGAAATTTTGTGGTGTATAGTGATGCCTCACACAAAGGGTTGGGTTGTGTTCTTATGCAGAACGACAAAGTTATTGCGTATGCATCAAGAAAATTTCATGATTTGGAATTGGCTGCAGTTGTATTTGCTCTGAAGATATGGAGATACTATCTTTATGAAGAGAAATGTGAGATCTACACAAACAACAAAAGTCTGAAGTATATTTTCACTCAGAAGGATTTGAACATGCGTCAAAGAAGGTGGATGGAATCGATAAAAGATTATGATTATGAAATCTTTTATCATCCGGGCAAAGCGAATATGGTGGCAGATGCTTTAAGCAGGAAAGGTCGGGAGAAGTTGATGCTGATAACAACTCAGGAGGAGCTCATTTCAGCAATGACAAAACTGGAGTTGGAAATCAAATTTCCAAAAGAATCTGATGAACAACTATTCTAGATAGAAGCGGGTCCAACTTTAGTGGACAAAGTGAAGAATGCCCAACTACAAGATGAAGAGTGTAGAAAAATCAAAGAGAATCTGATTGAGAGTGGTGATGTAAAATACAAGATCGATACCGAAGGACTACTACGGTTTGAGGAAAGAATCTGGGTTCCAGCAACACCAGAGTTGAAAGAAGAAATTTTGACCAAAGCTCATAGCTCAAAATATTTAATTCATCCAGGAAGCACAAAAATGTATCAAGATTTGTGCCGACATTTTTGGTGGTCGAATATGAAAAGGGACATTACAGAATGCGTAGCGAAATGCTTGACATGTCAAAGAGTAAAAGCCGAACATCAAAGACCTAGCGGGTTACTTCAACCGTTGAAAATACCAAAATAGAAGTGGGAACACATCACGATGGATTTTGTGGTGGGTCTTCCAACTACTCAGAGAGGATACGATGTAATTTGGGTGATAGTGGACAGACTGACGAAGTTAGCGCACTTTTTACCAATAAAGATTTGATTCAGTCTTGATCAGTTGGCGAGATTGTACATTAAAGAGATCGTTTCGAGGTACGGACTGCCAGTATCAATTGTGTCTGATAGAGATCCATGGTTCACATCAAATTTCTCGAAGAGACTACAAGAATGCATGGGGACACAGTTGCGAATGAGTACGGCTTATCATCCACAAACGGAAGGCCAAAGCGAACAAACAATTCAGACATTGGAAGATATGCTAAGAGCATGTGTCATGGACTTTAAAGGAAGCTGGGAAGAACAATTACCATTGGTGGAATTTTCTTACAACAACAGTTATCACGCGAGCATCGACATGCCACCTTACGAGGCATTGTACGACAGAAAGTGCAGAACTCCATTGCGCTGGGATGAAGTCGATGAACGCCAACTATTAGGACCAGAACTGGTATAACAAACTGCTGACGTTGTCAAACTCATCAGGACAAGATTAGTAGCAACCCAAGACAGACATAAAAAGTATGTTGATCAACACAGACAAGAAAGTGCATTCGACGTAGGAACTTTTGAATTCCTAAAAGTTTCTCCCTGGAAGGGGAAAATTCGTTTCGGTATAAAGGGAAAGCTAAGCCCGAGGTTTATTGGACCCTTTGAAGTGCTGCGAAGAGTGGGAGAAGTGGCTTACGAGGTAGCTCTACCTCCAGAGTTGGAAAACATTCATAATGTTTTTCACATTACGGTGTTACGACCATATAAACCCGACTACAAACATGTGATCGAGTATGAACCATTGCAGTTTGAGAAAGATTTGTCTTATGAAGAGGTTCCTATCCAGATAGTCGACATAAAAGAACAAGTGCTCAGGAATAAAGTGATACCTTCTGTGAAGGTGATATGGAAGAACCACAACGCTGAAGAAGCTACGTGGGAACTCGAAGAGAAAATGTTGAAAGAGTACCCTAAGTTATTTGTTTAATCTGTGTCTTCGATTCTGGGGACCGAATCTTTGTAAGTAGTGAAGAATGTAATGAATGATTTGTTTGAATTGTGATTCTGAGGACAGAATCCTTATAAGGAGGGAATGATGTAACATTCTAGAATTTTAAAGTGTAATATTAAATATTTATTGATTTATATAAGTATTTAATGGATATATTTATTATTGAATAAATAATTGTTCAATTTGAGTTGGTGTGGTTTAGTTAATTATTTGTTGAATAAATAATTAAATATTAAATATTAAATATTTATTTGCAATATTAAATATTTATTGAATTATATAAGTATTTAATGGCAATTTGAGTTGATGTGGTTTAGTTAATTATTTGTCGAATAAATAATTAAGAAGCTAAGAAAATTAATTGTTATGAGATTATATACCAATTTAATTTAATAAGTAAGCTAGAGAGCTTATAGTGATTTAAATAAATTATAATATTTTAAATGGAAATTTATAATTTAAAATATTATTTGGTCGAATAAAATTACAATTATAAAATAAATTATAGTTATTTAATATTAAATTATGTGCTAAAGTAATTTAATAGATTAATGTTTTAATTGATTAATTAATTAAGTAGAAGTGTGACTAATAACCTTGCTATAAAGGAGTTATTAAAATAAATTAAAGGACTTTAATTTAGTTTTGGCCAAACAAGTCTTAATGCATATTAAGTCTTTAATCTAATAGTGTTTTATCAAACAAGGTATAAGGATTAATCCATTTGTTTTAGTTAGATTTGCCAAACAAGGTGTAAGGGTTAATGGGTTATTTTATTTAGCTTAACCAAACAAGCCTTATGGCTTTTGATTTTCAAAACTTACATAACTGATATAATTTATAGCTAGAGTTATATTATATATTTAATATATATTATATCTTATACGTTATATTTTTCCTACGTTAGTTAGACTAGAGTTAGGAAGAAGACTCAGTTGAAGAAAAGAGAAGAAGAAGAATACAGAGAGAAAAGTTGAGAGAAGTTTAGAGAAATTGAGAAAAGAATTAGGAAAAAGAAGATTGTAATCATAACTATTTTCTTCTAAACTCTAGAGTATCATCTTCTTAATCAAAGGTAGGATATTAATCCTTGTATTTTATTTTTAAAGTTTAGTTTTCGTCTCCAAAAAGTTCTCTATAATAATTATGGATGATGAATTTCTTGTGTATAAAGCTTTAGATGATGATTGTTGTTGTAAAACTATTTTTTTGAGATTATGTATGATTATAATCAATTTCTTTATGTATGTATGTAAATTCTGAAGAAAAGTATATCACAGTGAATTCATATGAAAATATATATGAATATGGCTTAGTTGAAAGTAGAAATTAAGGTTTAATTAGTTGTTAAACTGGTAAATTGATTATTGAATTTGATAGAGTATGTATAATCATAACTATGGTGTTTCGAAATTTCTGTTTTGATTGAAAAACAAAATCAGAGTGTTGATTTCCATTAAAAATGTCAAAAATGGAGTTTCTTCCAAAAACATTGAAATTGGGTGTTGTAGATTTGGTGTTTATGTTAGTTTATGGGTAGAAACATGTTAGAAGTCTTCACAATACGTTTACATGAAGTCTATGTGTAAATTACATGTTAATTAGTCTATTAGATTGGAGCTTGTAGGCCAATTTGGCTTTTGTTCATGCTGTTGCCGAGCTTGGTCACCGAGTTTTGGACTCTGGTGCTACAGCGCAGATGCCACGCCGCAGCACCAATCGATGGGATGTGACTCACGCCGCAGCGCCAACTCAGCGCCGCAGCGCCAACCACAATGTAAACTGTGGCACCGCAGCCCGAGTTAGCAGAAGGTTCTGACAGTTTTAGTTTACTACACAAATTTTGAAAATAAAGGTTATGTGTTAATAATATGATTGCTAAATGAATATTTCAGTAGTATTAAACTATGAATGAGCATGTTATCAAGTGTTAACTAGTATTAACATAGTTTGATTATGTGAATGGGTGATTTGACCTACATGATGTATGTATTGTTTATATATATATAAAACGTTGGAAATGACTAATTATGTCATGATGACATATGTATAGGGTATTGATTCAAGTTGTAAGGTTTAGCTTGTGCTAAAGGCAAGTTCTCTAACTCAAAACTTCATTATGCGAGTTTAATTTCATTAGTACGTTATTGTTTTCAAATTCAATTACAATTGTTGTAAGTTGCTACCTCTACACTTTCGTAGAGCTAGATTGCCTATTATAGAATAAGTTATTGTATTTAGTTGCTCATAACGATACAAGTATCCCAAACCTTGTAGTTTAATACTGAGCAAGTTTCTCTAATATGTAACTTATTATTTAGCATCCGAGTCGCTTTATATATTCTAGTGTTGAACAACTTTATCGTTCAAATTACTATTTACTATGAATGCTTAGTATTCACTTCTCAATAACTTTGACCTAATATTGTTCAAAGCAAATTATGATATGATTATTCAATGCTTGTGCTATTAGATTATTCCTAAATCATGATGTTAATTACAAATATCAATTCAGTTATGATTACTCCATAGCATACAGTTATTTCTGTTGTAATCAACTAATCCTTAGTTAATTACCGTTGAATTCTAAATTACCCTGTAATGTATCCAAACCAAACTTACTTTGGTGCGGACTTATATTCTAAATACTGAGATGAACAACTCTTTTAATAGAGGTTTACGCTGAGCGTTGAAATGGTTGTGCACAATATATTATACGAAGGGTTGATCCCCCTAAGTACGTGAAGTCCTTATAGTCTTATGACTGATAAAGTTAAAGTTGAAAGATTACTTATAACTGTGGACATGATTCGTGGTCATTAGACCCTCAATGAATGTTATAATTTTCAGAAAGTTAATAAAACACATTGTTCAGTTCTATTGAGCCTAGTTTTGACAATTGATGTAAAAGTTTAAAGAATTACTTATTGTTATTCCAAGTGGGCCTTGTTTGCTCACTCTTGCCTATAAAATTTCTTACAGCTAAAGCTGAAAAGGGTGACGTACCTTGCACCAGTAAGGGAAAAGGAAAGATGACCAAATACTGAAGACTTGTAATAGTTTTGATAGTTTTATTATCAGACTTTGGTTTAAAGATTGTAATGAAGTTTATTTAATTTCCGCATTTAAATGTTTATAATTAAAGGTTAGATAACCTGGGAGATTTTTATTTAAGTTTAATCCTGTATGGGCATGTTTTTATTATTCAGTTTTATTATAATTGGGTAGTTAGAAATAAATATTTTGATTAAGTGAACACCAAATCTTGAGGAAATGAAGTACCAGGATTTGGCGGTGTCACATTATCAAAGAATAATGTAAAACTTTGAATAGAAAAGTTTAATAATTGTAGAAAGATCTTTGTGGAAAGAAGTGGTTATAGAACCCAATGAAAGTGTGACCATAAACTATATTATAAAGGAGTTATTAAAATAAATTACGGGAGGTTAATTCTATAAGACCCCAGCTTTTATGAATAAAGATGAATTTTCTATAAATATCATTTTTGAATATTATGGAATAAATTTGATATAATGTTATAGTTGTGGGTAATATTTATAAATTTTGTAAAGTACGCAAGTTGTTATATAATATTCGATTGGTCGTGAAATATTCGTTTTAACAGAGAATATTCGGGCAACGATACAATCATTGGTGGACCTCACAACGAAATTATTGTCGGATTGAGAAAACGACAAAAATATTTTATGAAAATAACGGCGGAAGTTTTACCATTAACTGTTGAAACACCCAGTGTTAAAAGTACAGTAATACGCGTGATTGCATAGTAGCACACGTTATTGATTATTGATGCTTACGTTAGAAGTCACTGAGTTCTGTTCAATTATTGCTACAGTAATTGTTGCATAGTATCTCACGTTATTTGATTCAATTATTGTCGGTGTTTTATATATTATTAAATCAATAATTGAGATAACAAAGTTATTAATATTATTATTTGCAATATTAATGATGTCTAGAAATTCTGTCAAGGAGAGGTTTGGTCACCTAATTGCGCTCTAATAGGGAGAAATCCTTACTGGAAAGCCCCCTCTTTCCTGGGAACGACCTAGTCGATTAATATTGTGAATTATAATAATGATGATAAAGTTTGTTTTATTATTATTATAAATGCAATAAAACAGAAATTTTTTTATATAAAACAGAATACTTTTATAAAGTTATTTATTTTATTAGATTTTAAATAGAATATATTATATTTTATTATGTATAGTGTTTGCATAGTACCTGCATAGTGTTTGCATAGTAAAATCTTTGTATATAAAATAGAATACTTTTATAAAGTTATTTATTTTATTATATTTTAAATAGAATATATTATATTTTATTATGCATAGTATTTGCATAGTGCCTAGATAGTATTTGCATAGTAAAATCTTTTTATATAAAACAGAATACTTTTATAAAGTTATTTATTTTATTAGATTTTAAATAGAATATATTATATTTTATTGCATAGTATCTTTTCCATTCTTCTATAAATAGGATGCTTAGTTAGAATTGAAAATCACACCAGAAATTCAAAGAATTCTTCTTCTATAATCTTGAGCGTATTTCCTTAGAGTTTATGAAAGCTTTGAGCGTAGCAAATAGTGCAAGTTTTCTTCAAGTATATCACTGCCCTACCCGACGGAATACTCTTCTTTTAAGGTAAGGGGTATTATTCTTTCGTATTCATGAAGAGAGTTATTTTCTTTCAATACTTGTAAGGGTTGTTATTTCATTTTTTATTATTCTGTTGGAATAACTTGTCTGTGCGGTCTATCGCATGCCTGGTGAATTCTGTTGTTATTCTATTTTTTATTATTCAGAATATCCTGTCTGTGCGGATTACGCATGACATGGTTCCATTCTTTACTATTCTGTTGGAATATCCTGTCTGTGTAGATTATGCATGACCTGGTTCCATTATTATTCTGTTAGAATATCCTATCTGTGCGGATTACGCATGACCTAGTTCCATTCTTTATTATTCTGTTGGAATAACATGTCTTTGTGAATTAAGCACGCCTGGTGAATTCTTCTGTTATTCCATTCTTTATTATTTAGTTGGAATAATCTGTCTACGTGGATTACCGCATGGCGGCAAAAATCTATTTACTGTTTCATATATTCTATTATACTCGGTTGGTTAAAGTTTTGGCTTCTATACTCCATTAAATTAGTGGAATATTATTGATATTTGCGCTTCATCCAGTATCTTTTCATGAAAATATTCTTCTGGGCATTCTTCAATTTTACTCCACAAAATAGTATCATGTTGACAATTTGGACGTTATTGAGTTCAAGATAAATTAACTTATAAATCTTTAAATTTATTCTTGAACTTGTTTTATTGAATTCTTATATCATTGTCATCATCCTCATGTTTATAATATTTTGAAAGTCATCTGTGCATAGATGGACTTGGTATGATTATGACTAAGGATTATTCGGTATAATCATGACTGTAATGTTACAAATGATGTGATAAAAATCTTCATTGGCCGTAGTGCATTGATGGATAGTTGTTGGCATGATCATGACCATTGATGAATACACGAATATCCTTGGCCCGTAGTGCATGGATAATTTGTGGTCGTGATACTAATGAATATCATTGGCCGTAGTGCAGATATGATGTTTATTATTTATTAAGCTGAGTCTCAACGATAAAAGTAATGAAAAACCTTTTAAATCATAGAAGATAGTAGATTTTATTCTCTACTTGACTCTTCTAATGGATTGCTTGTTCCGCTGCAGTTAAACTTGAAGTTTGTTATATTTTATCAGTTTAACATTGTTGAAAGCTAATGATAATTTATTCTGCATTATCTTAGTCATAATATATCTTACTGGGCTAGTTGAGCTCACCCTTTTGCTTTCATTGTTCTCTTTAGGAAATGAGAACGTAGTAGGGACTAGTCGGGGAACGGAGTGACGGTCCAGATGATAGCATTAGTAGTCCTCACTATTCTATGAAATAGTGTGATAATAAATGTATTGAGGACTTATTTTGCGTTTGAATACTGTCTAGAAGACAATATTTGTATTAAAACTCACAGCTCATGTTATATATTTACGGTTGTATTTGTATTCTGTACCATGTATTTGGCGACTCAGAATAGGTGATGTATACCTATTTTTGGGGCGTCACAGTTGGTATCAAATCTTAGGGATATGATCCCTGGCTGAGATGTGAGACAAGAACTAGGAGGGGAGAGACGAGAAATTTCTTTGCTAGTATGACCTACCTAAGTTTATTTGGTATTTAATTGGTCGGTCAGAGTATAGGTATAATATGTGATATGATAACTAACCATTGTTTTGTGGCAGTATCTAAAAATGACATCCAAGAATGTTGAGAATAACAATAGAGCATACGAGACCGTTGAGTCTCCATATATCAATAATCAGGCTAATGTGCATCAGGAAGGCGACAATCCTCATGCAAACAACAACACTGACCAAGTGATGAATGATGGAATGTTCAGAGGCTTTATGCAATTCATGCAACATCAGGCGAGAGCGGCTTCTGTCCAAAATGTAGGTGAAAACATTAGAAACTCTCGAACGGTCACCGCTAAACAGTTCAAGGAGCTGGGACCACCGAAGTTTGTAGCATCCCCAAATCCCGGTCCTAATCACCAAGAATCTGGTATACTATTTCTATAACTATTACTATATTTGTAGAAGATATAAACATAAATTGTTATAACAATACATTACGCACTATTCCCCAAGGTCGAGTAACCTTAACTTAATACACAATTCATAACTTACTTAACACATAACATTATTATCTTACAACACTATTACAAAACTAATCACGCACATTAACTTTAAGCTGGAACTGTCTTTAACCTTTCCTTGTATCCGACGCGTTCGTCTTAATCTGCAATGTTTTTATCATGATATAGCAAGGGTGAGCATGAAAGTTGCCCATCAAGTTTAAATTCAATAATATAACGATATATCATGAGTGAAAGAGTCTAAATAATAAGCTGGCTATAATTGAACAATATAATTGTGAACTAGCAGGAACAAATTTATGACTGAACAAGTATTATACATGAACAAATATATCTGAACCAACTGGTAATGAAGGTGATCAGCCTTTCATACCTGGCTTATACATGCAATATGTACAGAGTACAATTCATGGCAATCAGCAATGATTAACCATAAGCTTATCCAAATGAAACAACTCTTAGTAGATTTAAGTAAAAATAAACTTGCCTGAACCGTTGATTACTGCTACGCAATTTATATCGCTTTATCCGAAGACCTAATATTAGTAATATAGATATCCAATATTAGAATAATTTCATCACGGTATAGTATTACTATATATATAAACATAGAATAACCGAAACACATAACAATTATCTCAGATAATTTTAATATCAGTCAAAAATATTTTTCTAAGTCTCATAATAATTTTCACATAATTATTATCATTTATCGTAAATTCTCAATCATTAAACACGTATTTAAATAAATTAAATACCATATAATTCATTTATCATTAATATTTATTTATTATCAAATATTAATGAAATACATCACATAATATTATAATATATTTATAATATCACACATTATTTTTAATGTAACAACCCAATATTTTCTACATAAATAAATAAGAAAATTTGCGTATAAATTTTTTTTTATTATTTATTTAAGGATGATGATTTGTACAAGATAATATATATATATATATATATATATATATATATATATATATATATATATATATATATATATTTATGTGGTAAATAAAAATATATTTATTCATGAATGTTTACAAATAATTTTATTTTAGAATTATTGATTATTATAAAGTATATTCTAATAATAATTAAATTATGGTAGAAATGTTTTATTAATTATTTTCCATGAAAATATAATCATATATTATTTAAATAATATATGAAGTGATTTTTAGAATAAATATAATAATTATTTTATTATATGAATTTTAGTACAAGTTATTAAGTGAATTATTTTACCTTAATTATTAAGGTTAAATAGGAAGAATAAATCAGATATGGAATCCAAACCCTAATTTTGGATTATTGTCAAGGTATGAGAATAATAATATAATATTAATTATATTTTGATTTTTCAGTGCTATGAATATGTACTGTATTTCCATATTGATAATGGTAGGTCAATTACGGTGTATTATGACCAAACCCTAGTAATAATGCTAAACCCTAATTTGAGATCCAAATTAGAGTGCAAGATTATTTTATAAGTATGTTATATAATTTATGATGTGTATTATATAATGATTTGATTAATTAGGTAAACCCAAATTAAAATTCTAGAAACCCTAATTTTTAGAAAACCCTAATTATAATCTAGAAACCCTAAATAATTTTTGGAAATGAGGAACCCTAATTTGAAATTTAAATTAGAGTTCGAGATTGGTTGTAATTGTGTTAATGTGTTTAATTAGCAAGTATTATAATTTTAATTGCTAATTTTGGAAACCCTAGTTTGACAATTAGAAAACATAATTATAAATTGGTAACCCTAATTATCAAAATTGTAAACCCTAATTGCTATTTTAGCAATATTAATAATAATTATATGATATTAATCCCTAATGTTCCTGTATAGCGTAATTAGAAAATTAATCATAATTAGAAACCTTAATTTCAAAATGTTAGAAACTAAAGTTTATTTAAATTTTTATTTGATTTTAATTTTATTTTGTGCAAACCCTAATTGCAATTCTAGAAATTATGTTTATGCTAAACCTTAGGGTCAAAACCTAAGGGTTTGCAAGGATTACATAGTTGCCCTTAAATTCATATGACTAATCTAGAAATAAAAATTATATGAGAATGACCAAAAAGCCCTTTTGTCACATTTTTATGTTTGCTTGCAAATCTATACAAGATGAGAGTTGGTGACCAACTCATACCAACCCCATGTGCTAAAAATGATAGCAACAAGCTATAGTCATCAGCCATTCATGCATCCAAGACATCTATATATAGAATTGGAGAGAGAAAAATCTCATTTAGCCACTTATTTTGCACAAATTCTCATACTTGAGCCTCTCTCTCTAAAACCAATGAAAAACTATAGTATATCAGTCATATGTTGAAGCCCCACGTGTGTCGTAACCAAATCAGAAATATAGAATCAAGAATTGCTCATTTAAAGGTATAAACAAACTTTAGAATTTCTGTCCAAAAATCTGTTGTTAGATCTTGTGATTTGAAGTTGTAACGTGTTGTTTATAGTCTAATTTAATGATTTGGGTTGGTATCTTATTGGTCCATAACATTTAAATACACGAAATTGGTGTTTCCAAAAATCTGGAAAAATTTTAAAATGTTTCTGACAGTCAAATGTCAGATCTTGTAGATCTCTTTCTGTTTATATTTTCGTATATTTGAAGGTTTGTATTTGTAGTATGTTATGTGGTCTGTGATCTGAACTTGAAATCAGACTTAGATCTGGTCTAGGTAGCAAGATATTCAAGGTCAAACGTGGTTGACCGGTCATGACCAGGCGTTTCTGGGTAACCAAGAAACATCCCAGAACCGACCTGACAACATCTTTGACCGCCTTGATCTGTCAGTGTGTGTATGTTTTGGTTCTTTTGTTGCATTAAAGTTATAGTGTGGTAGTTATACTACAGGTTAATACTCTTAGATAGCTTTTATCACAAACGTGTGAGATTTAGAGGATGGTCAAACTAGGCAAAAAGTCCACGGATGAACTTTCTGGGTAACCCAGAAAGTTCATGAGCGTGGTTTCTGACCTTGTTTGACCGGACAAGATCTTGCTATTTTGTTATTGTTATTGTGATTTTATGTAATGGATCTCTAGACTTACATCTGTTCTACAACCTGATGTGTTGCAAGATATAAAGATCGAGAGAAGGCAGTATGAACTGTTCTTCATTTCTGGAAAACCTAGAAATGAAGAACAACTCTGACAAGGTTTTTGGGAAGGCCAGATCTCGTTCGATTTATGTAGTATGGTCATGATTGTTGTTGTAGCCTAAAGTGTTACACTAGTACTACACGCTTTAATGCTTAGTTGGTCCAGAATCACACTACACACTGAATTATTGTTGGTCAAACGTGACACCTTAGCAACTGACTATGCATTTCTGGGTTTGGCCAAGAACATGAAAAACACCTATAGCGACGGTTCTGTCGCTATAGGTGGTCTTTAGCGACAGATAATATACTATTTTCTGGAAATTAATAAAAAAAAATAGAAAAAAATAGTTTTAAATTATTAAAAATACAAAATAAATTATAAAAAATTATTTTAATTTCTGAAAATTAGTTTTTAATTATTTTAAATATATTTCATAAATATTTAATGTTTTTGGAATATTAAAAGTATTTAATTTATTTAATTATAATATTAAATAAATTATTTAAAAATGATTTTTAATATTGGAAAAATCATTAAAAATTATATTATGATATAAGAAAATATTTTAAGTTATTTTTAATGACTTTTAATATTTTGTGATAAATTTCATTAATAAATTGATATTAATGGTAATTAATTTATTTACTAAATGAATTAAATAAATTAATTAAAAATAATTTTATTATATTAAAAATGATTTTAAATAAAAATAAAGTGTTTAAAAATATTTTAAGTATAAAATATAACTTTTAATATTTAAAGGATAATTTCATTAATAATTAAATATTAATGATTATTAAGTTATTACTAATGATATTAAATTTATTTAATAATTATATTAAATAAATAGTTTATAAATGGTTTTATTAATTTAAAAATCATTTAAAAGGGATAAAAATGAATTAAAAATATTTTAAGTTATGAATAATGACTTTTAATATTTTGATAAATAGAATATTAATACCTTAATATTAATGGTAATTATTTAGAAATGATTTTAAATGTTTTAAAAATCATTTAAGGGTAATATTAATACTTTAAAAGTATTTCAAGTTATTATAAATAACTTTAATATTTTTAGAAATGATTTCATTAATAGATTAATACTAATTAAATATTAGTGATAATAGAATTGATTAGTACTTAAATCATTTTAATGTGATTCCGATGTTTGAAATTTCGTGATAAATTATAATAAATGTTTTAAAATTATATTAAGTCATTTAAAAATAATATGACTGATACGTACGGATATTGAGTTACAGAAAAGAGTCTTAGACTTGATAATTACCCGATAAAGCAGTCGGTAGACCGACATATTTCATAAATTGATCTGGACTTAAATAATTTAATTAGATATGTGATTATTTGTGATTCAATGGTTGTTAAACCTATGTGCCAATGTGATTAGGGTATGTGCTGACTGTAATAAGCAGTGTTATGTGTTATAGTATGTTGTTCTAATCGAACGAACGATCTTATTAATGATAGGTCGTGAGATAAGCGATAAATCTAAATTGCAAACTGTAAGCAACGCTTCAGGCAAGTATCTAACCTTTGCATTTTCTTTATGCAATGGACATGAGTAAGAATGTTTCTAAACTATATTATTACTGTACAGATTATTAACCTTATATTATATACGCTCATTGCTTATCAACATGTTAGTATATGGTAATTTAGATATATATATTCTGTTCGTTAATTTCTGTAAATGGTTAAACAAGTGTCCCCACTTGGATAATCATTGTATTTAATCACATGTTGATATACCTTTGTCAATTACCCGTATATATATATGTTGAATTATAGATTATTGTTGAAACAAGATAAAACCTTTGATTTGGAACCCAGACAAGTATGAACATCCCTACACGGGAAAATTTTTTATGCACCCAAGGTGGAACAGAGTGAACGATCCTATCATTCTTGTAATGTAGTATTGATCAATGCAGAGCATAAAGGGCTGATCACCCCCCGTGCCCGTAAGTTATGTCGGTTTACAGATGAATTTCTGTTGAACCTTTTTGAAAATGAAAACAATGTTCATGACATGTCACCATAACCCCAGTTATAGTCATTATGTAGTTTCAAAGATTTGAAAGAGAGTTATTATGTTATTATTATCGGTTCAGAATACTCCATAACTATTGACTGGTTGTAGAAGAATAGTACAAAGAAAATATTTAAATCCTTTCAGCTTATATATATATATATATATATATATATATATATATATATATATAATTGCTATTACTTGTTGGGCACTCAAATGCTCATCCTTGCTTAAATTTAAATGTTTTCAGCTTCAGCTAAGTGCGAACGACTAGAGAGCTCTGCTAAGAACAAAGGAAAAGGGAAGGTTGCTGAATGAACGAATTACTATATTATGTAATAGTTTGATGATATTAACATAATTATGATATATATTATCTATCATGGGTTGTAATGAATGTTTAAAGGTTACGTACTTGGGAGCTAGACTCTGATAATTATGTAAATTAAGTTGATCTTTTATATTATTATTATTATTATTAGTATTATTTCGCTCATAGAAATGGTATCGTGAAGAACCGAGTTCGGATTTCAAGTACCCGAGTTTGGGGTCCTCACAAGTTGGTATCAGAGCTATAGGGTTAGAAACCTTAGGTGGGTTAGACCTTAGGCTATAACCTTAGAACAGAGGGAAACGTTAAAAATACAAATAACTCATATAGAGTTTAAAAAGAGATGAATTGACTAAATTCATCGTCAAACTAAATAAAAGATAACTTGTATAAAACTCTTATTTGTTGTGTGTATATACTATATGCTAATTAAGATAATTTATGTGTGCAGATGTCAGGTGAAAAAGGATTCGATTACCCTCGGATCGTAAAGAAGGAGTCAATATCGAAGCCGATAGCTGACATAGAGGCTCACAATGAAAATAACTCAGAAGATGTGGTTATTGTGAAAAATATAGTACTAGATCCGGAGACAGTGGAACTGACAGATAGCGATTCAGACACTAAAGTTGAAGCTGATCAAGCATCAACAGAGGTGCAGAATCTGAAGAACAAGGTTTCTTCTCTAAAAAGGATGTGGGAGATAGAAAAGTTGTTGAATAGTCAGTTGCGTCAAGCATTAATAGAAATATTGGAAGGACAAGATAAGCTTAAGATCCAAATTGGTCAGATGGGAGCGCATCGTGTGCAACTCCGGACAAGAAGGGGAAAAGAAAGATAGAAGACCATGACTTAGGAAAATCCAATAAGAAGAAATGGAAAAGAATATGTTATCTTTGCGGCTATGAAGGACATACCACTCTGTATTGTCCTGACTACAAAAAAGGAGCATGTTTTATCTGTGGGATAGAAGGTCATCAGGCGAAAAGTTGTCCAATGAAAAAGAATAATAAATAAGTAGTATAGGTTATGTTGTGATGTAGGTGTGTTTAATGTAATATGTGCGCTAAGTATGTCTGTGAAAGGTAATGTTTCCAACTTTTGTGTTAAGCCAAGTTTGTAAATCCTGACTTTTGTAGTCACAAAGGGATGAATGATGTTTAAAGCATTATGTGTTATGCTATGTAAAATATTCGTTAAATGAATATGAATCTAAGTTTGAGAAATAAAACAAGTTTAGAATATTAAACTTATTTGATAAGGTTTAGAATGTAAGTTAAATTATGATTTTATTTAATCAGATAATGTCGCCGAGACGTCAAACTCGCAACCAAAGGGCAGAAGAGTCTGTCAACAATGTTGAGGGACAACAACAAGCAGACCCAATGCAGCAATTTGTAAACATGTTAGCTCAGGCTATGCAACAGGGAATACCAGTCGCTGGAAACTAGTCGGACAACCGTTTAGCGAACTTCAAAGACTTTAAGGCTGTAGGACCACCGGAATTCAAAGGTATCACTGACCCTGTTGAAGCCCAAACGTGGGTCAAATAGATTGAGAAGGCATTCATAATAGCTAGGGTAGCTGAGGGGCAAAAGACCGCTTTTGCCACCTACATGATGAAGGGTGAGGCAATTTTTTGGTGGGAAGCAAACCATACGAGGGCAGGAGAAGGTTTAGTCACATGGGATAGATTTAAAACTTTGTTTTTTGAGAATTATTTTTCCCCTAGTATGCAGGCTAGGATGGAGGTGAAATGTTTAGAGTTGAAGCAGGAGAATATGACGGTGTCTGAATACGCCGCCAAATTCAATGAGTTAACTAGGTTTGCCCAGCATCAAGTCGATACGGAGGCTAGAAAAACGAGAAGGTTTGAGCTGGGATTGAAACCCTGGCTCTACAACAAAGTGGCGATGTTGTAAATTCCTACATTTGCAGCACTCATGGAGAAAGCGATCATAGTTGAGGAGGGAAGTGAGGCCATGAGCCTTTACAATAAGGAGAGGAAGAATAAGAGTAAGACCGAAGGAGCTGGAAAAGTAAGAGTTAATAATGGGAGCAGGAGTAGAGATAGCAAGAGGAAGGTGAGCAGTTTTGCAAGTGTACAAGTGAAACAGGAAGGTGTTAAGAAACAGATAGTGCCATGTAAGACATGTGGGAAAAATCACTCGGGGGAGTGCTTGAAAGGAAAATTTGTTTGCTACAAGTGCGGGCAGGAGGGCCATATCTCTTCCAACTGCCCCAGTCCTAGGATGAATAGTGGATGTTTTATATGCGGATCGACAAAGCACAGGGTGAAAGATTGTCCGAAGAGGAGGGTGGAGACAGGAAGTGTGAACATGGGCACTGGTAGTGGGACGTTAGCAATCACGGGACCGACTTCGTCAAACAAACCAACAAAATCAACAGCAAGGGTCTACAACATGACAGTTCAGGATACGGCAGCAGCTGGCATTGGAACTCCAGGTATTATTCGTATGCCTTTTATTTTCTTATACATGATTTTCCTATATATAGTAAATTATTTTATAAAGAAAGTTTGAGGAGGAATTTGAGTTCTTTTAGAAACAAATTTTTCCGTTTAATCAGAAAGACAAGCTTTATGTGAATAGTTAAAGATCAGTTTGATCAACGTTGATCAAGATCTATTTGCGATGATTGTGTATGCTATGTAACCGTGAATGTATAGGTTTTTAAACGGTGATTTCGGGGACTGAATCTTTATAAGGGAGGGTGAATGTAACAACCCGATATTTTCTACATAAATAAATAAGAAAATTTGCGTATAAATTTTTTTTTTTTATTTATTTAAGGATGAGGATTTGTACAAGATAATATATATATGTATTTATGTGGTAAATAAAAATATATTTATTCATGAATTTTTACAAATAATTTTATTTTAGAATTATTGATTATTATAAAGTATATTCTAATAATAATTAAATTATGGTAGAAATGTTTTATTAATTATTTTCTATGAAAATATAATCATATATTATTTAAATAATATATGAAGTGATTTTTAGAATAAATATAATAATTATTTTATTATATGAATTTTAGTACAAGTTATTAAGTGAATTATTTTACCTTAATTATTAAGGTTAAATAGGAAGAATAAATCAGATATGGAATCCAAACCCTAATTTTGGATTATTGTCAAGGCATGAGAATACTAATATAATATTAATTATATTTTAATTTTTCAGTGCTATGAATATGTACTGTATTTTCGTATTGATAATGGTAGGTCAATTACGGTGTATTATGACCAAACCCTAGTAATAATGCTAAACCCTAATTTGAGATCCAAATTAGAGTGCAAGATTATTTTATAAGTATGTTATATAATTTATGATGTGTATTGTATAATGATTTGATTAATTAGGTAAACCCAAATTAAAATTCTAGAAACCCTAATTTTTAGAAAACCCTAATTATAATCTAGAAACCCTAAATAATTTTTGGAAATGAGGAACCCTAATTTGAAATTTAAATTAGAGTTCGAGATTGGTTGTAATTGTGTTAATGTGTTTAATTAGCAAGTATTATAATTTTAATTGCTAATTTTGGAAACCCTAGTTTGATAATTAGAAAACCTAATTATAAATTGGTAACCCTAATTATCAAAATTGTAAACCCTAATTGCTATTTTAGCAATAGTAATGATAATTATATGATATTAATCCCTAATGTTCCTGTATAGGATAATTAGAAAATTAATCATAATTAGAAACCTTAATTTCAAAATGTTAGAAACTAAAGTTTATTTAAATTTTTATTTGATTTTAATTTTATTTTGTGTAAACCCTAATTGCAATTCTAGAAATTATTTTTATGCTAAACCTTAGGGTCAAACCCTAAGGGTTTGCAAGGATTACATAGTTGCCCTTAAATTCATATGACCAATCTAGAAATAAAACTTATATGAGAATGACCAAAAAGCCCTTTTTGTCACATTTTTATGTTTGCTTGCAAATCTATACAAGATGAGAGTTGGTGACCAACTCATACCAACCCTATGTGCTAGAAATGGCAGCAACAAGCTCTAGACATTAGCCATTCATGCATCCAAGACATCTATATATAGAATTGGAGAGAGAAAAATCTCATTTAGCCACTTATTTTGCAGAAATTCTCATACTTGAGCCTCTCTCTCTAAAACCAATGAAAAACTATAGTATATCAGTCATATGTTGAAGCCTCACGTGTGTCGTAACCAAATCAGAAATATAGAATCAAGAATTGCTCATTTAAAGGTATAAACAAACTCTAGAATTTCTGTCCAAAAATCTGTTGTTAGATCTTGTGATTTGAAGTTGTAACGTGTTGTTTGTAGTCTAATTTAATGATCTGGGTTGGTATCTTATGGGTCCATAACATTTAAATACACAAAATTGGTGTTTTCAAAAATCTGGAAAAATTTTAAAATGTTTTTGACAGTCAAATGTCTGATCGTGTAGATCTATTTCTGTTTATGTTTTCGTATATTTGAAGGTTTGTATTTGTAGTATGTTATGTGGTCTGTGATCTGAACTTGAAATCAGACTTAGATCTGGTCTAGGTAGCAAGATATTCAAGGTCAAACGTGGTCGACCGGCCATGACCAGGCGTTTCTGGGTAACCCAGAAACAGCCCAGAACCGGCCTGACAACATCTTTGACCGCCTTGATCTGTCAGTGTGTGTATGTTTTGGTTCTTTTGTTGCATTAAAGTTATAGTGTGGTAGTTATACTACAGGTTAATACTCTTAAATAGCTTTTATCACAAACGTGTGAGATTTAGAGGATGGTCAAACTAGGCAGAAAGTCCACGGATGAACTTTCTTGGTAACCTAGAAAGTTCATGAGCGTGGTTTCTGACCTTGTTTGACGGGACAAGATCTTGCTATTTTGTTATTGTTATTGTGATTTTATGTAATGGATCTCTAGACTTACATGTGTTCTACAACCTGAAAGCCTAAGATCACAAAACCCGTTCATGTGTTGCAAGATATAAAGATCGAGATAAGGCAGTATGAACTGTTCTTCATTTCTGGAAAACCCAAAAATGAAGAACAGCTCTGACAAGGTTTTTGGGAAGGCCAGATCTCGTTCGGTTTATGTAGTATGGTCATGATTGTTGTTGTAGCCTGAAGTGTTACACTAGTACTACACGCTCTAATGCTTAGTTGGTCCAGAATCACACTATACATTGAATTATTGTTGGTCAAACGTGATACCTTAGCAACTGACTATGCATTTCTGGGTTTGGTCAAGAACATGAAGAACACCTATAGCGACAGAACCTATAGCGACGGTTCTGTCGCTATAGGTGGTCTTTAGCGACAGATAATATACTATTTTCCAGAAATTAATAAAAAATAGAAAAAATTAGTTTTAAATTATTAAAAATACAAAATAAATTATAAAAAATTATTTTAAATTTTGAAAATTAGTTTTTAATTATTTTAAATATATGTCATAAATATTTAATATTTTTGGAATATTAAAAGTATTTAATTTATTTAATTATAATATTAAATAAATTATTTAAAAATGATTTTTAATATTGGAAAAATCATTAAAATTATATTATATTATAAGAAAATATTTTAAGTTATTTTTAATGACTTTTAATATTTTGTGATAAATTTAATTAATAAATTGATATTAATGGTAATTAATTTATTTACTAAATGAATTAAATAAATTAATTAAAAATGATTTTATTATATTAAAAATCATTTTAAATGAAAATAAAGTGTTTAAGAATATTTTAAGTTATAAAATATTACTTTTAATATTTAAAGGATAATTTCATTAATAATTATATATTAATGATTATTAAGTTATTACTAATGATATTAAATTTATTTAATAATTATATTAAATAAATAGTTTATAAATGATTTTATTAATTTAAAAATCATTTAAAAGGGATAGAAATGAATTAAAAATATTTTAAGTTATGAATAATGACTTTTAATATTTTGATAAATAGAATATTAATACCTTAATATTAATGGTAATTATTTAGAAATAATTTTAAATGTTTTAAAAATTATTTAAGGGTAATATTAATACTTTAAAAGTATTTCAAGTTATTATAAATAACTTTAATATTTTAGAAATGATTTCATTAATAGATTAATACTAATTAAATATTAGTGATAATAGAATTGATTAGTACTTAAATCATTTTAATGTGATTCCGATGTTTGAAATTTCGTGATAAATTATAATAAATATTTTAAAATTATATTAAGTCATTTAAAAATAATATGACTGATACGTACGGATATTGAGTTACATAAAAGATTACTCTGAGTTATTTGTTTAATTTATGTCTTCAATTTTAGGGACAGAATCTTTGTAAGTAGGGAAGATTGTAACGAATGAGTGGTTTGAGTTGTGATTCTAAGGACAGAATCCTTGTAAGGAGGGAATGATGTAACAATCCAGATTTTTAATTATAATATGTAAATATTTATTGAGTTATATAAATATTTAATGGATGTGTTTATCGTTGAATAAGTATTTGTTTAATTGATTTGATGTGATTTGATTATTTATTTGTTTAATAAATAATTAATGAGTTAAGGAAAGTAATTATTTTGAAATAGTAATCTAATTTAATTTAATAATTAAGTTAGAGAGTTTATAATGATCAAATAAATTATTATATTATGCAATGAATTGTTATTAGAATTAATTAAATTAAGTATGAAAACTTAATTAATTAGAAGTGTGACAAATAACTATATTATAAGTAGTTATTAAAATAAATTAAAGTAGTTTTAATTTATTTTGCAAACAAGGCTTAAATATATTAATTCTTTAATTTTAAAGAGTTTTGCCAAATGAAGCCTTATGGCTTTTGGAGTTCTTTTGAATATTGAAATATTATATAAAATTTATAAATAAAATAATGAATAAAATATATTTATAACGTATACATTATATTTGGTAACTGACATTATTTAATCGGGCTTATTATGTCCATTTACGATTGGTTACCAGTCGTTTTGTTTACGCATTCTAAGTGTTTGCTAAGCCTAAGAAGAAAATCACAGAGAATTTGAGAGAGCGAGAGAGAGTTTAAGAGAGAGAAGCAACAAGAGAAGGTTCCGAATTCTTATTGTGTCAGTGATTAGCAAGGGTTTCTAAAGCGACAAAAGGTATGTTTTAAAACCTTAATATATATATATATATATATATATATATATATATATATATATATATATATGATTGTATGTTTAGCATATAGACAAGATTGTATGCTAATTTATGTATACAAGTAAGGGGAATTGGTTTTACATTGAACACATATGCATGAATATGATTTTTGTAAGATAACAAAATTAGTGTATGTTAATTGTGAAGTTATGAAATTGAGCCTTGTATATGATAACGGGGTAAGAAATTGGTGTTTTGGCTGAAAACAGTGTTTTCAAGGAATTAAGTTTTCTGTGATTGTTGTTTAGTGGTTTAAATTAGTATATGCATGTTAGGTAATGTGTATATGTGTAATTGGCATAAGTTATACATGTTAATTAGTGTTAGAAATTAAGTTATAGACATAAATTTAGTTGTTCTATTCTTCGTGGGTTGCGTTCTCTTACTTTTCGGTGCCCGAACGCCATAAATGGAGCCCCGGCGCTAAAATTTCGCACCCTAGCACTAAAATTCACGCCCCAGCACCAATCTCGCATTGTGGCACCACTGTATGACTTAGTTCTCGAGCCGCGGTGCCGGAACAAAAGTTCGAGTTGGATAGTTTTGACATCCTGTAGTAAAACAGCCATAACCTTTTCATACGAACTCCGATTGAGGTGATTCAAGATGATCCAGAACTAAGACCAACAGACCTACAACTTTCGTTTTTTACGTTTTTCAATTTGAGGTCTTTAGAATGGGTCAAAATGGTCATCTTTAGTACTACTGTGTTTTCGGAGGCAATCGGAGGGCGTCGGGCACATATGCATGTGTAGTGCTCCTGACCATAAAAGATGATGTTCTAAGTTATAAAACATGAATGTTAGTAAATATAATGATGCTTAACATTAATAAATAATGTGTTAGATAAGTTATAGAAGCATAGTAAGCATACACAAGAGAGGCAACTCGGGCATGTGGCGAATGAACGTCGAAACGTCGTGCCAAGTGTTACTGAACTTAAAAAGTGTTTCAATTCAATTGAAATGAATATTATAAGATATGAAATGGATTTAATATAAAACCAATAAGTAGTCCTAGCAATACTTAAGCACTTGAATGAACTGCGAATATGAAATACAGTGAGATATAAGTTGAAAGTTAACACAATTAAGTTGAACATTGTGTATTTATGATAGGAAGGGTTATGAGACGTAGAGTAGAGTTACATTACAATTACTATGTGTTGTTATGTGACTAATATTTGGTGTGTATGATTATATAATTGCGTAGAGCACGTGAAGTACAGATACTTGTAAGTTGTTAAACTGTTATTGGTAAACAACGATCAAGGCAAGTCTTTCGGTTCCTATTTTCTACGTGGACTTGATGAACTGTTTTAAATTTCATGATATGTTATGCATGTTGAAATCATGAAATGTTAAAGTCAATATATGACTACATTATTTTTGCTAAGTAATGATGATTGAGTAAGGAACTCAATCTTTATATTTGCTATGTGAATTAAAAGCATATATGCCATGTTACTTTAATGAGATGTATATTGAGCATGTTATTATGTGCTATGTGATGCATGAAAACTGTTAGACATTGCTGGGTTATCGAGCTCACTCTTGCAAATAACCATTTTTGCAAGTCAAGATTTTAAGGTAAAGATATGTGCTAAGTGAGTTATAGAGATCTATATTCACGAAGATTACTTATGTTTTATGAGAAATGTATTTCATATTTTAAACGTAACATGTTGTTGAATTGTAAGTTGAGCTATCCAATGTATATGGATATTTAGTTATGATGTAAGACTTTGTATAGTCATTTTGTTGTAACGATTCATGATATAAGATTGAATCAAAGAGATGTAATGTAAAGGTTGCGATTCAGGGCAAGAAAGAAGGAAATGTATAAACATTTTAAATATTCCGCAATTTTAGTGTTTTTAATATCGAATAATGATGTAAAATTAGAGATTTAATGTATGGTTAACGACCGAAGTTGAGATTTAAATTGTATGGATTTTGGGGTCGTTACAATTATAATTCACAATATTAATCGACCACGTCGTTCCTCCCTATTGGCGCGCGATTAGGTGACCAAACCTCTCTTTGACAGAACTTCTAGACATCGTCAATATTGTAAATAATAATATTAATAACTATGTCATTTCAATTATTGATTTGATAATATATAAAATATCAACAGTAATTTAATCAAATAAAGTGACATACTATGCAATAATTACTGTAGCGATAATTGAAAAAAACTGAGTGACTTCTCACGTAAGCATCAATAATCAATACTTTGTGCTACTATGCAACCACGCGTATTATTGTACTTTTACTACCGAGTAGTTCAACAGTTTTAATGATAAAATTTCCGCCGTTATTTTCATAAAAATATTTTTGTCGTTTTCTCAATCCGACAATAATTCTGTTGTAGGGTCCGTCAATGATTATACCGTCGTACGGATATTCCCCGATAAAAAGAACATTCCCCGACCAATCGAATATTATACAACAACTTGCATACTTTTCAAAATTTATAAATATTACCTACAACTATAACATTATCTCAAATCCACACCATAATTTTGAAAAAAATATTTCGAGAAAATTAAATCTTTATTCGTAAAATTTGGGATTTTACATTCATACTAAGTTTTCATGATTTGACAAATTTAGCGAATTCAGTCACTACGAATTCGTTTCTCAACCAAATTGGTCCGTTTAACTCTCGTTGTTTTCGTTTTTAACTGTATTAACAACATCTAGCAACAATTCATGGATTACCACAACCCTTAGCCATCAAATTTATGACTCAAAAATGACTTTTCTTGTTATTTCTAAGGAATTCAAGACTTAGGAATCAAAAGCATAAACATTAAATTCATTACCTCTTGATGGCTTTAATTTGCTATCTATAGCACTCCAAGCCTCTGTTTGCTCTCAATACTACTGAACTTCCATAACCAAATTCTCAGCAACTTAAGCAAATGGGAAAGGAGAAGGAGAAGGAGAAGGTTCTATTTATAGAATATCTAGTACTCAGTTAATAGTTTTGCACCATGAATTATGTGATAACCCGAGATTTCGAATAATCAAAATTTACAAATAATTTTTTTTAAAAATTAATATTAATTATCATTTATGTGATAAGTATCGGTGATACGTGTATCGAGAAAGTCAATTTGGGTATTGACTAATAAATTTAGAGTAGAGTTGTGCTTAACAGCTTTAGAAACCCTAACCCTAATTTCTGAAAAGGGATGCGATAGAAATATAATTAAAATAATTATATTGATGAGTACATGTTTGTACTGTATAGAATTTTTGATCGGATAAGGTTTGAAATTAATAAAACCTAATAAGAGATTAAAAACCCTAATCTCAGGAATAGAAACCCTAACGTACCATTAGAAGCCCTAATCGAAAGTCGGGAAACCCTAATTTCATATTCGGGAATTCTAAACCCTAAATTAGGAAACTCTAATTCTAATTGGCAAGCCTAATGTGGGTATTAAACTTAAATATGATTAGAAAACCCTAATTATATTTTAGTTATATTAACTTCTATTTTACAAACCCTAATTGTAATTAAAAAAATTATTTTTCTAATTAAAACCATAATTCGTGGGTTGTAAACCCTAATGACCATTTTGACCCTAATTGCTAAATTAAGCAATTTTAATTAGGAATATTAATCCTAATTAGCAAGGTTAAATTTTATGATTAGGAAATATTATATAATTATCGAAACCTAATTGTAATTTGGAATTATTAATTTTCTATTTTGAAAATCGAAATTCGAAAATATTGGAAAATAAATTGCAAAGCTAAAGGGTTTAAACCCTAAACCCTAAAGGGTCCAAAACCAAAACTCTAACTCAAACTCTAAACCCTAAGGGTTTGTCCATTTATCAAGATTGCCATTAAAATTAATTTACAAATGACTAAAATACCCTTTTGCATTTTCTTTAATTGGTAACTTGTATAATTGTTAGCTACTTTAGTTGTTCACCAACTAATTTGACTTTGAGATACACCAATCTCAGCTTCCAGCCGAATTTGTTCATATCCAAGCAACAACAAGCAATATATAAGAGATTTTGGAGAGAGAAAAATCATAAAACTAAGCCAATTTCTCATTTGCTCTCATCAACTCTATCTCTCTCCCAAACCTACGATTTTGTTAAACAATTCAGTCCCAATATCAGTTACTAGAACAACAAAAACAACTAAGGAGGATTAAGATCAAAGATCTAGCAAGAAGAGGTATAAACCCTAGTTCACTTTTGATCTTGTATGCTTGGGCAAAGTTTTTGTTTTTGTGTTTAGATGTTTGCTAGTAGGTGTTATATGATGATCTATGTTGATATAACATAGATCCATAGCATCAAAATGCTTTAAAATCAAGTTTTTCAAAAACTGTCAAGAACACAATTTGTGGTCTGACAAGCTAATGTCAGGCGCCACAGATTCGTGTGTGTCAATGATTTTTGTTGTTTGATGTTTTAGATCTGTTGTCTGACATAAGGACTGTAATCTGGAAGTGAAATCACAACCATTACATGTCCAAATTTTTTGTTAGTCATGGTCAAAGTGGGTTGACCGAGCTTGACCGGCTGAATTCTGGGTAACCCAGAAAGCCTTTTTCAGCGTCTGACAACTTTTTGTGAGGTCTAGATCTGTCGTGTTGTAAGTGTTATGATGATATTATTGTATAATAATTATAGCCTGTTGTATGTACTCTATATCCATGCCTTTAGTTTCTCTAAACAACAAATATACTGGTTGTAATCGTTGGTCAAAGTAGCCCACTTGATAACGCTAACACTTTTCTGGAATTTCCAGAAAGTATATGAACATGATTTCTGACCATGGTTGACCGGGTCGAATCATACAACTATGATGTAGTTGGACTGATATGTTGATGAATATGTGTTCTTTGACATGTATACTACATGCTTGAACCATAATAATGACCATTTGATTAGTAGAACACCAAATTAATCGAGATCCAAAATGGACCCTTGAACTGCCTGGGTTTCTGGAAAATCCAGAACACGTCTGACAGAAACTTTAAGAGCCCAGATCTCTTTGTTGTGATGTCGTATGACCAAGCGTTTGATTGTATGTTGTAGTGTTACAAAAACACTACACAATCACGGTTCAAGATAGCTCAGAAACGTAATACACATATAATGAATCGTGGTCAAAAATGACATGTTAAACACCAAGCTGTCAGTGTTCTTGAGCTCAAGAACACCAACAGAGACGCTAAGTGTCGCTATAGGCTATTAGCGACGGTTAATTTAATTTTTATTTTCCAAATATTCTGAAAATTATTTAAAAATAGAAATAAATTCTAAAAATTACCAAAAACGGTTTTAAAAATTATTTTAAATTATGAAAAATAATTTTTGACCAATTGGAATATTTTTCTATAATATTTATAATTATTTAAATATTAAAAGTATTTAATTTATTTAATTAGTGTATTAAATAAATTAGAGAAAAATGATTTAATATTATAAAAAATTATTTTAAATAAGAATAATGTATTTAAAAATATTTTGAGTTATAAAATGTGACTATTAATATTTTTAGAGAATTTTCATTAATAATTTAATATTAATGATATTAGATTTATTTAATTATTAAATTAAATAAATAAGTTAAAAATGATTTTAATGATTTAAAAATCATTTTAAATAAGAATAAAGTGTTAGAAAATATTTTGAATTATAAAATATAATTTTTAATATTTTTAGAGAATTCCCATTAATAAATTAATATTAATGATATTAGATTATTTATTTATTAAATTAAATAAATGAATTAAAAATGATTTTATTGATTTAAAAATCATTTAAAAATGAGCAAAATGTTTTAAAAATATTTGAAGTTATGATTAATGACTTTTAATATTTGGATAATAATTACATTAATATTTAAATATTAATGGTGATGATTTAAAAACGATTTTAATTACTTTAAAAATCATTTATGTAGAATATTGATGATTTAAAAATATTTTAAGTTATTAACAATAACTTTAATATTTTGACAAAGATAACATTAATATTTTTATATTATTAAATATTTATAATGATAAGATTATTTGATAATTAAATCATTTAAAAATGATTTAAGTGTTTGAAAAATTATTATAAATTATAATAATTGTTTATAAATTATTAAAAGCTTCCGAAAAATATTATAAACGATATTTGACTTATCTAAAATAATATTGAAGCTTAGAGACCAAGTTTAATTGACAACCAACGTGTTAATTATCGGATAGGGTAACCAGAACACCGAGAATGGACCGAGGTCTAACCAGACCGAAATAATTAGACTGTATAAGTGTTTATATAGGTTATAAACACTAATGTGGCTATGTGGTAATGTGCCTAGGAGAAGTTTGACTGTAGAATATAGTGTTACGTGTTATAAATGATTATACTAATTGTGAGACCGACATTGTTGATTATAGGTCTTATGAACGCAGTTAATTATATTGTGTAGCTGTAATCAACGTGAAAGGAAAGTTTCCTAACTCAACCTTGAGTTATATTCATTCAATTATTTTAATGTTTAATTATTGATAATTATACCATGTCCAGGAAATTTATTGTTGATTATTCGCAGTTAGTGCATGATTAAAATTCAAATTGAATTACTGATTCGGAAAAATATATATTCGTAGAATTACTGTTGTTGAATATTTTTATCTGTAAAAACTAATATTGACAGTATAGATAATTCATGTTTATTGTCAAATTATATTGAGAAATGTCTTAGCTAATTATTCTTGCTAGACGAACAATTGTTAGAACTTGATAAATACGATAAGAGAAATTAATTGTTATTGATAGATGGATGCCAATTGTTTCGGCTAGATCAATAAGTAGATAGAATTTGAAATCACAGTATTTCGTTGTTAAATCAAAGATCTTGATTCTGAGACTGAGAAGAACAACCTTTTATATAAAGGGAACATTTTGGGTTGTATATTCGACCATTGCGCGCTGTTAAGTTTTATGTATAATATAGGGTACAAGGAGTTGGCCGGCTCTAAGTACTTGCAGAGGGGTATGATTTAATCTTTACGGTTATCTGATACACCTGGATATATCAATGTCCAATCTTTGATAGTTACTCGAGAAGAGAAGTTCTAGATCTTGTGTGATCACTCAGCATAAATCTGGAAAATATTCCACTTTGCTATTGCGTAGAATTAATTCTTGATTATTCAATAGAATATCATAGAAACTTTGAAAGCGTTGTACTCTTTCATTATCAGATTATTGAGTTGCCTAGAATACGAGAAGACTTGTTATTGAATAACGATTTGTTCAGCTATTTCAAAGTTCACCGAACTTTGGTTTCATTCTATCAAAATAGATAGTCTGTTCTTATTGATTCGTACACATTTATTGTATGTCTTAACTTGTGGGGCAAACTAGTTGCTCACCCTTGCTATAAATAAAATATTTCAGCTAGGAACGAAGAGACCAGCGGGTCAAAGAAGAACAAAGGCAAAGGCAAGATGCTGGAATAGTGTTATGAACATTATTATTATTATGTTGTATTGTAAACGCTTTTTGTTTAGGTAAGGGGTATGTTTGTAAATTTAAGGTTAGCAAACCTGGGGCTTATGTATTAACAATATATGTTAACGAGTTATGTATTCCTATTTATATTTAAATGGGTAGTTAGATGTTATTATATTGTGGATCGTGAACACCAAACTCGGGGGTCAGGTAACCCGAATTTGGGGGTGTCACAGGTTGGTATCAGAGCTGTAGTGACCAAGGTGTCACCAGTTGGTAGAAGAGCTGTAGGTTATAAACCTTAAGTGAGGTGGGGGAAAACCCTAGGATTATAACCATACGCGAGATAGAGAAAACTCATTTAGAGTTCTAAGTTAGGGATTGCCGAAGTGCATCAATAGTGAGATAAAGTGGACACATAGTGTGAGAATTTTGTACTAGTCAAGTTATTTCAACTGATTATAGGATGTCTGGAGAAGGTGAAAAGAGAGCGGAAATGCTATCGGCTGTTGCACCGGTGCCAGAAGCCGAGGTGCCAGCGCAAAACGAATTAGTGGAGAAGGTGGGAGAAGATGAACCCATGGTTAATCTCGGGAGTGATCATGATGATTATCCCGAGATGTATCTGAGTGGAGATGAGGAGGCAGAGTCTGAGCCAGCTAAGGTGGATTTAAAGAATAAGATTAAAGTTGAAGAACAAGATCAGTTATCTGTAGAAGTCCAGGAACTCCGAAGTAAAGTGTTTCTTCTAGAGGAGCTGTGGAAGATGGAGCGAGCATTAAGCAAAATGACTGAAGAACGGAATGAGCTCACGGCGCAGGTGGACAGAATAAAGGCTGAAGGTGGTGGATCATCTAAAGGAACCAGCAAGAAGGACAAGAAAAAGAGGAAGAGGGAAAAAGACAGCCCTAATTCTGAAAAGTCAAGCCCGAAGAAGAAGCAAGCCTATACCAAGTGTGGAAAGACTCGTGCTAGAGAATGCATGATGTGGAAGAATGTCTGTTTCAACTGTAAGCAGGAAGTACATATTTCTTTACATTGTCCTAAGCCGAATTTGAGGAAGTGTTTCTCATGTGGGCAAACGGGTCACGGATTCAACAAGTGTCCCAACAAGAAGAAGATTGGTGAAGGGAGTGGTCGGTAGATAACTTAGATATATGTAATAGTATCTTTTGGGCAGAAGTTTATGATATTAAGTGTTGTAATATCGAGAATGATGTGTAAGCATATGTAAATATATATATGTTTGTATGAATGAAATCCTTATTTTTTATTTGAATATAAGATTTTTTTTAAATCAGATCATTCCGCCTAGACGACAGAATCGAAACCAACGGGAAGAGCAATCGGTAAATAATGAAGGAGGTCAAGCTGACCCGATGCAAAACTTTGCGGATATGATAGCCCAAGCTATGGAGAATAGAGCTCCCGCAGGAAGAGGAAGAGTGAGGAATCAGCCAGCTGATAGATTGGCTAATTTTAAAGACTTTAAAGCAGTGGGACCGCCTGAATTTAAAGGAACCACAGATCCGATTGAAGCCCAAACTTGGGTGAAGGAGATGGAGAAAGCATTCGTCATTGCACGAGTGGCAGAAGAGCAGATGTAACGACCCCAAAATCTATACAATTTAAATCCCGACTTCGGTCGTTAACCATACATTCAACCTCTAATTAATACGTCATTATTCGATGTTAAACTTAATAAAATTGTGGAATATTTAAAACTTTTATACATTTCCTTCTTTCTTGCCCTGAATCGCAACCATTACATTACATCTCTTTGATTCAATCTTATATCATGAATCGTTACAATAAAATGACTATACAAAGTCTTACAGCATAACTAAATATCCATATACATTAGATAGCTCAACTTACAATTCAACAACATGTTACGTTCAAAATATGAAATACATTTCTCATAAAACATAAGTAATCTTCGTGAATATAGATCTCTATAACTCACATAGCACGTATCTTTACCTTAAAATCTTGACCTGCAAAAGTGGTTATTTGCAAGAGTGAGCTTGACAGCCCAGCAAAATCTAACAGTTTTCATGCATCACATAACACATAATAACATGCTCGATATACATCTCATTAAAGTAACATGGCATACATGCTTTTAATTCACATAGCAAATATAAAGATTGAGTTCCTTACTCAATCATCATTACGTAGCCAAAACAATGTAGTCATATATTGACTTTAACATTTCATGATTTAACATGCTTAACATATCATGCAATTTAAAACAGTTCATCAAGTTCACGTAGAAAATAGGAACCGAAAGACTTGCCTTGATCGTTGTTTACCAATAACAGTTTAACAGCTTACAGCTATCTGCACTTCACGTGCCCTACGCAATTATATAATCATACATATCAAATATTAGTCACATAACAACACATAGTAATTGTAATGTAAACTCTACTCCACATCTCAAAATCTTTCCTATTAATTAGCACACAATGTTCAATTATATTGTGTTAACTTTCAACTTATATCTCACTGTATTTCATATTTGCAGTTCATTCAAGTGCTTAAGTCTTGCTAGGACTACTTATTGGTTTTATATTAAACCCATTCCATATCTTATAATATCCATTTCAATTGAATTGAAACACTTTTTAAGTTCATTAACACTTGGCACGGCGTTCCGACGTTCATTCGTCACACGCCCGATTTGCCTCTCTTGTGTAAGCTTACTATGCTTCTATAACTCATCTAATACATCATGTATTAATGTTAAGCATCATTATAATTACTAATATTCATGTTTTATAACTTAGGACATCCTCTTTTATGGTCAAGAGCACTACACATGCGTATGTGCATGCCCGACACCCTCCGATTGCCCCCGAAAACACAATAGTCCTAAAGATGACCATTTTGACCCATCTTAATGACCTCAAATTGAAAAACTTAAAGAACGAAAGTTGTAGGTCTACTCGTCCTCTTTCCGGATCATCTTGAATCACCTCAATCGGAGTTCGTATGAGGAAGTTATGGCTATTTTACTACAGGAGGTCAAAACTGTCCAAATCAGGCCACAAATCCGGCGCTGGGGCGCGGATAGTGGCGCCGGGGCGCGAGTACCAGCGCCGGGGCGCTAGTTCTGGTGCTGGGGCGCGGGTTCTAAGCTAGCCAGCGGCGCCAGTGGCGCCAGGGCGCGAACTTTGACGCCGGGGCGCGAATTTTGGCGTTGGGGCTCCAGTTTTGGCGCTGGGGCGCCAAAAACTAACAGAACCAAGCACGAAGACCATTTTTGGTCTGTTTAAGAAATTCTAGCAACTAATTATATACGTATAATTGATGTAATTTATACATAAATGCTAACAATCATCTATATCCCAATTACCCACCACTAATCAACAATATCATAAACTAATTCTTTGAAAACGCTATTTTTTTTTAAAAACAAAACTCCATTTTTGATATTTCTTGACACAGTGAATATTGTAATCATAATGATACACCAATTTGATTCTTTTGAACTAAGAATTTTCTGAAATTCATACCAAATAAACATACATGACCTTCAACTTCATAACTAGCATACACGAATTTCTTTGTTATCATGAGTATATTTATTTTTCACTGTAAAACCAAGTTCTCTTTCTCAATGAACTTAATTTAGCATGCGATACATATACATATATATATGCTAGTTGTATCAATTACAATTATAATTATTCAGGATTTCAAAATCAATTACATAAACATGATTTACAGACAACATTTGTAAAAACTCATATACAATGAAGTTGAGTTTCAAGAAACACAGAGGCTAAATAGTTATACTATAAAACCTATGTTAACATTATAACACATACCTTTTTGTTGCTTTTAGAAAACCTTTCACTGAGAATAACTTTTCACGAACACAGAACCTTCTCTCTCAGTCACAAATTCTCAGACACTTTTCTTCTCCTTTCTTTCTCTGTAGTTTTCCTTAGGCTTAGGTTTAGATAATACAGACAACAAGCTAACAAATCAACGTACGCTTTCCAAAACGTTTTTAAAACCGTCGTATACTAATTACCCCTGTTCAATTATCAGTTACCAAATATATATATTATATTTATATTTTATTAAAATTCAAAATTTAAAAAAAACAAAAGCCATAGGGCTTTGTTTGACAAAATAATTTAAAACTTAGAGACTTAATAAACTTAAGCCTTGTTTGGCAAAATAAATTAAAACTACTTTAATTTATTTTAATAACCACTTATATTATAACTATTTGTCACACTTCTAATTAATTAAGTTTTCATACTTAATTTAATTAATTCTAATAACAATTCATTGCATAATATAATAATTTATTTAATCATTATAAATTCTCTAACTTAATTATTAAATTAAATTAGATTAATATTTCAAAATAATTACTTTCCCTAACTCATTAATTATTTATTAAACAAATAATTAAATCACATCAACTCAAATTGCCATATAATTCAATAAATATTTAATATTGCCAATAAATATTTAATATTTAATATTTAATTATTTATTCAACAAATAATTAAATAAACAACATCACTCAAATTGAACAATTATTTATTCAACAATAACATATCCATTAAATACTTAAATAAATTAATAAATATTTAATATTACGCTTTAAAATTATGGAATGTTACAGCAGAAGACAGCTTTTGCGACATACTTAATGAAGGGAGAAGCTAATTACTGGTGGGAGACGAACCAAGCGAGAGCTGGTACAGAAGTGGTGTTGTGTACAAGATTCAAGGAGTTGTTCTTCGAGAACTACTTCTCGCCAAGTATGCAATCCAGGATGGAAGTTAAATTTCTAGAACTTAAGCAGGAGAACATGTCGGTGTCTGAATACGTTACTAAATTCAACGAATTAGCAATATTTGCACCTCATCAGGTGGACACAGAAGCGAGGAAGGCGAGAAGATTTGAGAACGGACTGAAGCCGGGAATATTCAATAAGGTAGCGATATTGCAGATCAACACGTTCGCGGCCTTGATGGAAAAAAGTGTTAATTACGGAAGGAGGGAGCGAGGCTGCATCTCGATTTCATCAGAAGAAGAAGAAGAAGAAGACAAATGATGGTGGAAGCAGTGGTGGAAGTAACCCTAATAAAAGGAAATGGAGTGAGAGTACCCAATCAGGAGGCAAGACAAAAGATAATAGGAAAGTAAGGGAGCCATGTGCGAATTGTGGGAAGAACCATGCTGGAGTTTGCCTGAAGAAGAAAGGAGTTTGCTATAACTACGGACAAGAGGGGCATATGTCACCCAATTGCCCCAGTCCGAAGAAAATTCAAGGTTGCTTTGGATGCGGATCGACTGATCATATCGTTCAGAACTGTCCGAAGAAGAATGCGAAAAAAGAAAGTGGCAACAAGGGACCCAGTGGCGGAACTTTGGCGATTCGAGGGCCTACAAAGCCGGGAAGACCATCGGCCCGTGCATTCAATATGACGGTGCAAGATGCCGTGGCTGTTCAGGAGGTTGCAACAGGTAATGATTTCGTTTAGAATTTAATTACGCGAGTAATATGAGTTAGATATTTCTGTGAACTGTTTTCTTTTAAAGATTCAAGTCACAGGTTAGAATTTGAGACACAAATGAATATTGGGTTGATAAAAATAAATTGATGATTCAACTTTAAAAGATTGTAGAGAATAAGAAAGTGGTGATTCCGAGGACGAAATCCTTTTAAGGAGGGGTGAATGTGATAACCCGAGATTTCGAATAATCAAAATTTACGAATAATTTTTTTTATTAATATTAATATTAATTATCATTTATGTGACAAGTATCGGTGATACGTGTATCGAGAAAGTCAATTTGGGTATTGACTAATAAATTTAGAGTAGAGCTGTGCTTAACAGCTTTAGAAACCCTAACCCTAATTTCTGGAAAGGGATTCGATAGAAAATATAATTAAAATAATTATATTGATGAGTACGTGTTTGTACTGTATAGAATTTTTGATCGGATAAGGTTTGAAATTAATAAAACCTAATAAGAGATTAGAAATCCTAATCTCAGTAATAGAAACCCTAATGTACCGCAAGAAACCCTAGTCAAAAGTCGGGAAACCCTAATTTTATATTTGGGAATTCTAAACCCTAAATTAGGAAACCCTAATTCTAATTGGCAAGCCTAATGTGAGTATTAAACTTAAATATGATTAGAAAATCCTAATTATATTTTAGTTATATTACTTTCTATTTTACAAACCCTAATTGTAATTTAGAAAATTTATTTTTCTAATTAAAACCGTAATTCGTGGGTCGTAAACCCTAATGACCATTTTGACCAGAATTGCTAAATTAAGCAATTTTAATTAGGAATATTAATCCTAATTAGCAAGGTTAAATTTTATGATTAGGAAATATTATATAATTATCGAAACCTAATTGTAATTTGGAATTATTAATTTTCTATTTTGAAAACCGAAATTCGGAAATATTGGAAATTAAATTACAAAGCTAAAGGGTTTAAACCCTAAACCCTAAAGGGTCCAAACCCTAAACCCTAAATTAGGAAATCCTAATTCTAATTGGCAAACCTAATGTGGGTATTAAACTTAAATATGATTAGAAAATCCTAATTATATTTTAGTTATATTAATTTCTATTTTACAAACCCTAATTGTAATTTAGAAAAATTATTTTTCTAAGTAAAATCGTAATTCGTGGGTTGTAAACCCTAATGACCATTTTGACCCTAATTGCTAAATTAAGAAATTTTAATTAGGAATATTAATCATAATTAGCAAGGTTAAATTTTATGATTAGGAAATATTATATAAATATCGAAACCTAATTGTAATTTGGAATTATTAATTTTTTATTTTGAAAACAGAAATTCGGAAATATTGGAAATTAAATTACAAAGCTAAAGGGTTTAAACCCTAAACCCTAAAGGGTCCAAACCCTAAACCCTAACCCAAATCCTAAACCGTAAGGGTTTGTGCATTTGTCAAGATTGCCATTAAAATTAATTTATAAATGACTAAAATACCCTTTTGCGTTTTCTTTAATTGGTAACTTGTATAATTGTTAGCTACTTTAGTTGTTCACCAACTAATTTGACTTTGAGACACACCAATCTTAGCTTCCAGTCGAATTTGTTTAGATCCAAACAACAACAAGCAATATATAAGAGATTTTGGAGAGAGAGAATTCATAAAACTAAGCCAATTTCTCATTTGCTTTCATCAACTCTCTCTCTCTCTCTCCCAAACCTACGATTTTGATAAACAATTCAGTCCCAATATCAGTTACTAGAACAACAAAAACAACTAAGGAGGATTAAGATCAAAGATCTAGCAAGAAGAGGTATAAACCCTAGTTCACTTTTGATCTTGTATGCTTGGGCAAAGTTTTTGTTTTAGTGTTTAGATGTTTGCTAGTAGGTGTTATATGATGATCTATATTGATATAACATAGATCCATAGCATCAAAATGCTTTAAAATCAAGTTTTTCAAAAACTGTCAAGAACACAATTTGTGGTCTAACAAGCTAATGTCAGGCGCCACAGATTCGTGTGTGTTAATGATTTTTGTTGTTTGATGTTTTGGATCTATTGTCTGACAAAAGGACTGTAATCTGGAAGTGAAATCACAACCATTACATGTCCAGATTTCTTGTTATTCATCGTCAAAGTGGGTTGACCGAGCTTGACCGGCTGAATTCTGGGTAACCCAGAAAGCCTTTTTCAGCGTCTGACAACTTTTTGTGAGGTCTAGATCTGTCGTGTTGTAAGTGTTATGATGATATTATTGTATAATAATTATAGCATGTTGTATGTACTCTATATCCATGCCTTTAGTTTCTCTAAACAACAAATATACTGGTTGTAATCGCTGGTCAAAGTAGCCCACTTGATAACGCTAACATTTTTTGGAATTTCCAGAAAGTGTATGAACATGATTTCTGACCATGGTTGACCGGGTTGAATCATACAACTATGATGTAGTTGGACTGATATGTTGATGAATATGTGTTCTTTGACATGTATACTACATGCTTGAACCATAATAATGACCATTTGATTAGTAGAACACCAAATTAATCGAGACCCAAAATGGACCCTTGAACTGCCTGGGTTTCTGGAAAACCCAGAACACGTCTGACAGAAACTTTGAGAGCCCAGATCTCTTTGTTGTGATGTCGTATGACCAAGTGTTTGATTGTACGTTGTAGTGTTACAAAAACACTACACAATCACGGTTCAGGATAGCTCAGAAACGTAATACACAGATAATGAATCGTGGTCAAACATGACATGTTAAACACGAAGCTGTCAGTGTTCTTGAGCTCAAGAACACCAACAGCGACGCTAAGTGTCGCTATAGGCTATTAGCGACGATTTATTTAATTTTTATTTTCCGAATATTCTGAAATTTTTTTAAAAATAGAAATAAATTCTGAAAATTACCAAAAATAGTTTTAAAAATTATTTTAAATTATGAAAAATAATTTTTGACCAATTGGAATATTTTTCTTTAATGTTTATAATTATTTAAATATTAAAAGTATTTAATTTATTTAATTAGTGTATTAAATAAATTAGAGAAAAATTATTTAATATTATGAAAAATTATTTTAAATAAGAATAATGTATTTAAAAATAATTTGAGTTATAAAATGTGACTTTTAATATTTTTAGAGAATTTTTATTAATAATTTAATATTAATGATATTAGATTTATTTAATTATTAAATTAAATAAATAAGTTAAAAATCATTTTAATGATTTAAAAATCATTTTAAATAAGAATAAAGTGTTAGAAAATATTTTGAATTATAAAATATAATTTTCAATATTTTTAGAGAATTCTCATTAATAAATTAATATTAATGATATTAGATTATTTATTTATTAAATTAAATAAATGAATTAAAAATGATTTTATTGATTTAAAAATCATTTAAAAATGAGCAAAATGTTTTAAAAATATTTTAATTTATGATTAATGACTTTTAATATTTGGGTAATAATTACATAAATATTTAAATATTAATGGTGATGATTTAAAAATGATTTTAATTACTTTAAAAATCATTTATGTAGAATATTGATGATTTAAAAATATTTTAAGTTATTAACAATAACTTTAATATTTTGACAAAGATAACATTAATATTTTTATATTATTAAATATTTATAATGATAAGATTATTTGATAATTAAATTATTTAAAAATAATTTAAGTGTTTGAAAAATTATTATAAATTATAATAATTGTTTATAAATTATTAAAAGCTTCCGGAAAATATTTTAAACGATATTTGACATATCTAAAATAATATTGAAGCTTAGAGACCAAGTTTAATTGACAACCAATGTGTTAATTGTCGGATAGGGTAACCAGAACATCGAGAATGGACCGAGGTCTAACTAGACCGAAATAGTTAGACTGGATAAGTGTTTATATAGGTTATAAACACTAATGTGGCTATGTGGTAATGTGCCTAGAAGAAGTTTGACTGTAGAATATAGTGTTACGTGTTATAAATGATTATACTAATTGTGAGACCGACATTGTTGATTATAGGTCTTACGAACGCAGTTAATTATATTGTGTAGCTGTAATCAATGTAAAAGGCAAGTTTCCTAACTCAACCTTGAGTTATATTCATTCAATTATTTTAATGGTTAATTATTGATAATTATACCATGTCCAGGGAATTTATTGTTGATTATTCGCAGTTAGTGCATGACTAAAATTCAAATTGAATTACTGATTCGAAAAAATATATATTCGTAGAATTACTGTTGTTGGATATTTATATCTGTAGAAACTAATATTGACCGTACAGATAATTCCTGTTTATTGTCAAATTATATTGAGAAATGTCTTAGCTAATTATTTTGGCTAGACGAACAATTGTTAGAACTTGATAAATACGAGAAGAGAAATCAATTGTTATTGATTGATCGATACCAATTGTTTCGGCTAGATCAATAAGTAGATAGAATTTGAAATCACAGTATTTCGTTGTTAAATCAAAAATCTTGATTTTGAGACTGAGAAGAACAACCTTTTATATAAAGGGAACATTTTGGGTCGTATATTCGACCATTGCGCGCTGTTAAGTATTATGCATAATATAGGGTACAAGGAATTGGCCGGCTCTAAGTACTTGCAGAGGGGTATGATTTAATCTTTATGGTTATCTGATACACCTGGGTATATCAAAGTCCAATCTTTGATAGTTACTCGAGAAGAGAAGTTCTAGACCTAGTGTGATCACTCAACATAAATCTGGAAAATATTCCACTTTGCTATTGCGTAGAATTAATTCTTGATTATTCAATAGAATATCGTAAAAACTTTGAAAGCGTTGTACTCTTTCATTATCAGATTATTGCGTTGCCTAGAATACGAAAAGACTTGTTATTGAATAACGATTTGTTCATCTATTTCAAAGTTCACCAAACTTTGGTTTCATTTTATCAAAATAGATAGTCTGTTCTTACTGATTCGTATACATTTATTGTATGTCTTAACTTGCGGGGCAAACTAGTTGCTCACCCTTGCTATAAATAAAATATTTTAGCTAGGAACGAAGAGATCAACGGGTCAAAGAAGAACAAAGGCAAAGGCAAGATGCTGGAATAGTGTTATGAACATTATTATTATTATGTTGCATTGTAAACCCTTTTTGTTTAGGTAAGGGGTATGTTTGTAAATTTAAGGTTAGCAAACCTGGGACTTATGTATTAATAATATATGTTAATGAGTTATGTATTCCTATTTATATTTATATGGGTAGTTGGATGTTATTATATTGTGGATAGTGAACACCAAACTCGGGGGTCAGGTAACCCGAATTTGGGGGTGGCACAAATTAATTCAAGGGGAAGAAGAAGAAGCCATTGGGTATGACGGAGTTGGCCACCTGCCCTTTCCTCTCCATTCTTCACTTCATCATCACCTCTATCTAGCCATTATCAATCTCCTTGTTTTTACGCAATAGAGGGGGATATGCCAATGGCCTATTCGCGTGTGAGAGAAATGAGACTCTCTAATTGGGACAAAAGCTTATAACTCAACACTTTAGCAATTTGGCTCATCTAGTAAATTTTCCCAGCTCAATATTGCTACAATAAATTAAGTTATGGGCACATTTATACACACACACACACGTATACATATATATATATATATATATATATATATATATATATATATATATATATATATATATACACACATATAGGAAGTATACTTATTTTTAAATATACACCAATACATAATATCATGTACCTCATGTACATTAATCCAATAATATTTTAATTGGGCTAATTATAAAATAGTTAGATATTCTCAATCCATGTACATTTGACAGTACCGAATATATTTTAATTGAGTAGTGTCATACCTCATTATTATGAACTTTATTATTTAAATTATACTTAACTCTTGAAATAATTATTAACAACAATTATTTATTTAGTTTAATTTAATATCCTTCATAAACTACACATTAATTTACCACATATTTCATTTTGCAATAATTTAATTATTAACTAAATGCACAAATCTCCAACCAATATCTATTTATAATTATATTGGTTTTCTTCTATTATCCTTTACTTATTTTCCATTATCATCTTTCAAATAATTAATCATTTCAAATATTATCATATTACGTAATATATGAAAACACCATGATTAATTAACATAATCATTTTATTTTCTTCATGTAAAGCACATATATTAGTTCACTATTTTACTTAAGTGAATTACTCCTTTCATCCAATTTACTATCACGCCACTGCCACACAAGGCTTTAATACTTAAATTATATTATTTCATAATATAATTTTTCACTTAATTTAAGTTAACTAATATTTATTCTTACTTAGTTAATTTTCATAACTAACTCTCATTCAATTCATGGTCACTATAAATATCAATTATGACCCATATGATAACATATTAGTCACTAATATACAATTCTTATAGTTCAAATTACACAAACTCATTATGAACTGTCTACAGATCGGCGCGGCCGCGCTGGTCTTACGCTTGAGAGTGGCGCGGTTGCGCCACCTTAAGTTAGAACACAGACATGTTATGCTTCAACAGAAACAGAACTTAACTCGTAAATCTTTTAACATGATCCATACATGATATCTCATTATACTAATCAAAATGAATCTCCAATGACTACATTCTTCAATAATTTCGAGATTAAACTTCAAGTTAAATTCTTCTTTCTTTAATCTATACATTTAACCATATCCCAATATTAGTCAATAAATCTCTAACCAATATTTATCTAAAGATATATCGATTTTCTTCTCTCGTCAACAACGTACATATATACAAGTCCAAACGTAGCACACATCGAATCTTTAATGGTATTCAATATAGTACATTGAGTGGTTTCCCACAAACAACCAACAAATTAGTTTCCGTCTCGTCTACACTGTTTTCACAGTGAGTTAGACCGGTTACTAATTTGTATATACCTCCGCTCTCTGAAGGAATCTTTTAGCTCAGATCCTATACATCCACCATTAAAGGGTACAGTTGCACTACCTTAGACTTGATACCTACTCGTACATATACTCAAGGAATTGGTGATTATCGAAGATATTTAATGTCACCAACTTACTATGATAAAATAATTTCACATTAATTATTTAATATCAATAGATAAATTTCTATCCATCTTCTTTACTTCAAATAACTCGTCTTTTCAATAAATAACAAATATATAATAATAATATATTTATTAAACACAACATCACTTATTACATAGCTCATATTACCCTATGTAACATAATACTACATACCTCGTAACACATATATATTCTTGTTCAAACCCATCTCATGCTTTAAGAATTTTATCTACTAAATTCTTATTTTGATATTTTCTAAAAATTAGGGTCCTCGGAATCACCGAAACCTCCTCTACTTGGTGCTATTCGGAATATTACATATTCTTTTGAATAATTTTATCCATTCTCTTTTCGGAAGTTTTATTATAACTTGCTCACTTGCATTCTACCACATTCTCATTTCTAAGGAACATTCTACTTACTACATTCATCCTTCATAAGAATAAGAATCTTTCACGATCTTTCAATAATCAGGAAGTAGTATGAATAACTCAAATTCCAAATTATGCTGAGGGGTCACAAGACCATGAACTCTTCTCTAGGTTTACTAGTGCTTCAACACAATCCTTCACACTGCAAACCAGAGTGTTTATCAATCACTAAGACTAAAAACACCCTCCACACGTACACTAGGTGGCCAGCCTATTGTACCACTACGTTGGGCCGTAACGTAGTGTTTTGTAATGACTATATGCATTATGTTTGGAACCATTGTCCCCGAAAATATGTCCCCTTATAGGGTTGTTCACCTCAGCATTTCCACATCTGAATCCACACCAGAGTAATCTGATTTGACATAAATACTCAAGAATGCTTGAATTCCATAAATATTTTTCAACAGTCTTCTAGCCGAATCAACTAGCTTAGACTTTTATCAGACAATTCGGACATCAATCAAAATAATTTAGCCAACTTAATTGACCTTCTTCATAATTCAAAAGAAAACCAAAAATTCTTTTATGACGTCATGATACCATACCAGATTAGTAGTATGTTGAGGATTCCGCTATTTTGTGACTTTGTCATATTACATCCTACCATAGTGGGCTGACGATCTTTCGATCACAACCAACACTAGGTTCGACTGCATTAATGACTCCATCGGTTACCATTTTCTACACCATATCAAATGATGCACATGGTTAGAAATAAATTTTGAAAATTTTCAAATCATTTTTGTCTTAGCCAAAATAATTAGCATAGACATATGAATAACAGTATTATTTGTAAACATAATTGGTTCAATCACATGATCCAAATGTTTTTCAAGAAAACGGAATTGCAAACATCAGCATGAAGTCAATAAATTTTGAAAATCTAGCAGAGCTAGATGATTTAGAAAATTCATATTTCTCCATCAACTTCAATCTTTACTCCATTACTTCATTCTATCAATCTCTAACACCATCAATGCTTACTATACCAAAATTTCTTAATTCTTACCTCAGAAGTTTTCTATCCCCAGTATAGTTCATCAAACTTACCACAATTTAGAAGTTCAAGAACTTGCCACAATCATATGAGTTTAAGAACTTATCTTAGTTAGACCATAGGCGTCCATTCATTGAGGAGTTCAAAACATACCATATATATGATTATGAGTCATGAACTTACCATAAGCATGAGTTTTAAGAACTTGCGCTTAATCTTAATATTCTCTATCTTAATCTTAATAGTCTCTATCTATCAAATATGATATGAGAAAAGAATCACCTTCTCACCATAAGTGTATCGATAGTGCGACACCGACATTCCATTGATTATCATGGTGAGGAACCGAGCGTGAGCACAAAGCCTCTACCCATAGAAATATTTGTACAACTCAGCTCTCACATGAGTCATCAACTGAAATCCCAACTAACTATATCTTACTCTTAACTTTCTCTTTACTCGATACAAATTCTTCGTATCTCATCATATACAACTCCTCATGAGTTCACATCGTACCATTCCATAGTACCTTTACTTATAGCATCAAGCTATAGTAGCTTAGTCGTTACAGACTATTTATCATTTCACATGTAACATTCCAGAATTTTAAATGTAATATAAATATTTATTAATTTATATAAATATTTAATTGATGAATTTATCGTTGAATAAATATTTGTTCAATTGATTGAATTTTGTTTAATTAATTATTTATTAAATAAATAATTGATGAATTAAGGAAATGATTATTATATTGATATTTCAATTTAAATGATTAATTATTTGTATTGTGTTATGTGATTAAAGGATTTATTTAATTATTTGTGATTTACATTAATTAAAATAAATATTAAAGCTTGATTAAATATAGTGTGATAAATAACTATATTATAAGGAGTTATTAAAATAAATTAAAGTAGTTAAATTTAGTTTTAACAAACAAGGCTTAATATATTAATTCTTTAATATTTAAAGGGTTTTGCTAAGCAAGCCTTATGGCTTTTGAGATTTCTAGTTTATATAATTAAATAAAATAAATTAAAATAATAAAATATATTTATGTTATATACGTTAGTAACTGATAAAACATTTAGCAGTATTATTAAGGATTATCAGTTTAGTACTATATCATTACGCATACCAGTTGGTTTCTATTACGCATTCTAATTTCCAAGTTGAGAGTACTAGGTTTTGTGAGAGCATTAGAGAGAATTGAGAAAGAGTTACGAATTTCACAACAATTCCAGTGTTTAGCAACGATTGTCTATAAGCAATTTGAAGGTATGTTAACTCTATATTATATATACATATATATGTTCTACGACAACTATTTTAGAATTTGTGAATTGCATATTTATTGAATTGTTGCTTTACAATGGATTACTTGTGGTTATACATGTTTATGATGATAGAGATTGTGTATAAACAATAATTGCATGCTAAATTCGTTTAACAGTAGAGGAAAATTTTGATAGTGTATGTTTATATGTATTTTGTTCATATGTTCATGAAAAGTACCAATTTTGAGGGTCAAATTGCATGCTAAAATGTTAATTGAGTTTTGTTTATGCTAGTTTGTTGAAATACGAGCATAACGTAATTGGAATGGAGTGATTTGGCCAAATAATGAATTCACAGAGATAATTTTTGGGATGAATATCAAAAATTGAAGTTTTATGTGAAAAACATGAAAATTGAAAAATTAAAATAGTGTTAGTAGGTGTTAAATTGTGTTAAGTAATTGTATATGTTAGCAATCATGTTTATGATAGTTGTATATTTATTTTACGTGTTATTATCACTGTTTGATGGGTTAAATTCGTGTTAGTTGGCTTAATAAAATGTGTCGAAGCTCTGTTTTGAAAAACTAGGTTCTGCAAGTCGCGCAGGCGCGTGACATCCCTATATAAAACTCATGCGGCCGCGCGAGTGGCCATTTTCAGACACTGAAGTTTGTTTATTCTGTAGACTTTGGTTATTCGTTGTAGCTTAGCTTAAGGTTATGGAATGTCAGAATCGTGTAACAACAAGGTTAAATAGAGTCATGTTATGTGGATTATGAATTCAAAATTATAAAAATAATTAGTAAATCAAGAACGCGTTATGTGGTAATTTAGTATACATAATAAAAGTTAGACAAGTGTTGCGAAGTAAAACACTTAGAGTTTCTGAAATGTGAATGGTAATGAACATGTTATGATATGTTAGCATGTCTAATAGGTATTGTGGTTCTAAAATTATGTGTAGGTGATCGTGAGTTTAACTTTATAGTTTACGCTCGAAGGCAAGTTTTCTAACTCTACACTTTCGTTGAGCTAGTTCATTTATTATATTGTCCTAGTTTTCTAACTCTACACTTTCGTTGAGTTAGTTATATAATTACATTGTATAACTTCATGCTTTTGATTGAGCAAGCAACTCTAACTTTAATGTTATTGGAAATTCATATTGATTGATTCATTCTAACTTGTTTACAGTTAAGCAAGTTTCTTAAGGTTTATTATTGTATAATGAACGTAGTTTTGAACTCTCGTCTCTATTATTGAACTGCTTTAATTCTTTGGATGAGTTAATACATTGTTGGGCAAGTTTTTAGTTTCCAGCTTGCTATCAGTTAAATGTACGTTTAGGAATATCATTCTAATGTTATAAGACTCAAACCTTAGCTCATTTTACTATTCAAGCAAAGGTTAACCATTTTATTCATTCTATCAAATACTTATGCTCTATAATTATTTCAAGCATGAGCTATGTAACAAACGAGAATTTTGTAAATTATTTTTAAATATTTATTGAAGTAAATAAATATTTTTCGAGGATTTAATTATTAGATTTAATAATTAATCGATGCAATTGTGGTAGATTAATTTAATTATATGTGTTACATTTATTAAATTAATGTAGAGAATTTTATTATTCAAGTATGTGATTATGTGAGCTTATTAAATTAAATAAAATAATTTAATTAAGCATGATGTTACTTTAATTAATTTAATTATTAATTAGAGATTTAATAAATTATTATTATTTATTAAAGAGATAATTAATATTGTGACTACGTGAATTTATGAGAAATTATTATATTTTATTTAAAGTAAATTAAATAAAATATTAGATTTATCTTATAAGAGTGTGACATTTATTAAACTATATAATAAAAGGGTTATTAAAAAAAAGTTGGAGCCTAGTTGCTAGCCAAACGTGGCCTTAGAGGAGTTATGGCTAGTTAACCCATTATGGGCAACTGACCATGATGCGCGTCAGTTTGATCTTTTATTTATTCATACGTCTTTTTATTCTTTTCATTTTCATTGTTGCTTTAGTCTGATAAAAAAACATCACAGAGAAAGTTTGAGTGTATTATGATCAATTATTTGTGAAAGAATCACCACTGATCATCTTTTCCATTGGTTATACTCTGGGTAATTTTCTCCAAACCCAAATTCTTATTTCACGTCTTTTTAAGTTTTATGATTATGGCTTTCATATATTCTGTTAATCTCTGTGAAGTGAGAAATTGTGTTATGTTATATCAAATTGTGTTTAATTATGTATATGTTGCAAACCATAACATCAGTGTTGTGAAAACATGTCGTACATATGTTATTTCAAAATAAACAGAGTTCGTGATATGGCCATATGACCTTATACGTGATATTTTGTGTAATGATCGTATATTATCCCTAAATTTTATACCCTTATATTTTTGAGCATGTTAATACGAAGAGATCAAGCCTTAAACGAACGGATTCGGTGTTATAACGAATCCGTACAGCTAAATTTTGTGTTTTGTTCAAAAACTTCAAGAACAGCCCATTTTACAGGATTTAATTCTATGATTAAGTGTTTTAAATGGTTAAAATCACTTTATATATGTTGTATTATGAATATACATGAACTATAACTTGTGGGTATGTCTAATTTTGAGTAGAAAATAAGAAATTGGGAGAAATTGGCATGTTCTGCGATTTTTCGCGAACAGCCATTTCTGTGTCTGGTATGTCGCGCCGCAGCGCCGGCTACCAGTTCATTTCCCGCGCCGTAGCGCTAACGTGCCGTAGCGCCATGACTCGAGCCACAGCGCCACGGCGCCGCAGCTTCAAGTGTCCGGCCGCAGCGCCATCGCGCCGCAGCGCGAAACCTTAGTTCAATAGTGGCGCCGTAGCGCCACTCCCCCGAAACTTCAGAAATGAGATATTAAAAATGTTTAAGTCTAACAATGTGTTAGTGGATTAATGTAATGAACATGTAAACATGTTAGAGATATAATGTGATATTAAAATTGATGTTTAACATGTAAATAACATAATTACATGTGGATTTAATTGTTGAATACATAAATATATTGTCATTCATGAAGTATTAATTATGTGATAATGAGATAATTTGACTAAGTTTAGTCAATAATTAAAATAGACAACGAGAATGAGTTTATATTGATTAGTTAATTTGTAATTAACTGGTATTGTGTATATGAATGGTATGTAGGATTTAATTCAAAGAACGTGCTTAGTTAAAGTGTAATCTACGCACGAGGCAAGTATCATATCCCTAACTCCATTCTATTGAGCAAGTTTATTTAAACTTAAACGTTACTTTTATGTCAAGCAAGTTTCCCTAACCCTACTTGTCATTATTGTTCAAGTTTATTATTTACCTTGAATAAATTATCCTTGTTATTATTCAAGTTCAAGCATGATATTAAAGATTAATTATCTTTCAAAAGCATGATTCAGTTATACAATAATTGTCCTATTGTATACTTTTGAGATTTTTATTCAAATCTAATATCAGTTATTGTTGAACCTTATTAGACTAGTGAACCTTATTGATTCAACTAGTCCATAGTTGATGAGCGTTCTAAATTTCAGAACCCTTGATGAATTATCCAAACCAAACTTCCTTTGGTGCGGAATCGAATGTCAAACTGAGATGAACAACCCTGAAAAGGGATTAATTACGCTTTAGCGTTAAGATATTGTGCACAGTATGGTACTAAGGGCTGATCCCCCTAAGTACGAGAAGAAGGTCCATAGTCTTATGACTGTTAAAGGTTTCAAGTATAATCCTTGATAACCTAGGACATAGTTCAAGGTCTTATGACCCTCAGAATTCTTTTGATTCTTGTTATTCATTCTTGATTCAAAAGTTGAGCTCTTATTCAGACGTCTTTGATTTATTCGCATGTTATTATACTGTTATTTCATTATTATACTTGTGGGCATTTGTGCTCACTCTTGCTTAATAATAACCTTGCAGTTAAGAACGAAAGAAGTGATGAACCTTCCACTAGTAAGGGCAAGGGCAAAGTTAGCAAATGATGAAGACCTGTTATTTATTAACTGATGTATTTGTTTAAGACTTGAGTTATGTTGATGTTAAGACTTATTTCTTTAGAATTCCGCACAGATGTTTTAAGGTTAGAGTAACCTGGGATTTATTTATGATTCAGTTGATGTAACCCTTAAGGGAAGAGATTTTATTATGATTTCTATCTATTGTATGGTTTGATATTATTTATGGGTAGATAGATAGATGATGCTTGTACAGTGAAAACCAAATCCCGTGGAATCGAAGTACCCGGATTTGGGGGTGTCACAGGTTGGTATCAGAGCTGTAGGTTATGAACCTTAGGTGGGGGAACAACCTTAGGTAGTAGCCTTATAGAAGAAGATAGTAAAGAAAAACTCTTATCGAGTTTTAAGAAATGAATTTTTGGTAATTCATTGAAGATAATAAAATACATTATGTGTCTATGTGTTAATTTATGTGCTCGTTAGTACGACTTAGTAACTAAAACTTAAAATTTTGTTGTCAGGATGACGAATGTTGGAGAAGCTAGTCAAACTGGGGAGGAAGAACCCCGATTACCTATAGTACCTACCGAGGAGGAGCCCCGAGACATTCATGTCGTTAGGGAGCAGCTGGTGCAGAGGGTTTCATCTCCATTGATCACCGTTGTTGGTCAGGAGCATGAACCTGAGATTGATCCTGAGGAGGAGTTTGATGAGGAGGAAGAAGAAGAGGAGCTACCACGGTACACTGTTGATGCTGAGATATATGACACACTATATGATCGTAACGTGGAGTTACAAGATGAGATTCAGGAATTGACTGAGCGAGCGACTGTTCAGCAGTCTACTTTAGAGGAGAAGAATAGAGAGATTGTGACCCTTCATACACGTTTAGGAAACATGGAGTGGGATCTGGTTCATGAGAAGAGTCAAACCGAAGATAAGACCGAGGAGATAGAGAAGCTGAAGAAGGAACTGAAGGAAACCTCCAGAAGACTGAAAATAGCAGAGGAAGGATGGGTAAGAGAATCACATCGAGCTGATCGTGCAGAAAATGATAGTCGTGCAAAGAAGGCAAAGCTTGAAGACACGTACGCCACACTTAATCATGCGATGGATGAGGTTCAAGAGCGAGTGTTAAGGTACCCCATCCAGTTTGAAGGACTTCCATCGTATATGTTGGATCGCAGGACGATGTCTCGTATCATGAATGAGGAGCGTGGCAAGGCTATTGAGCACCTTGGAAGACAGGAATAGAATCTGTTTATTTATGTGAAAGACTTATATAGTTTTATGTAAATTCCGATGTGTTTATGAACTAAGGAATATGTTAATATTTGAATGTTTTAAATCCTGTGGATTCTTTATCTCGGGATAGTTGATGTAAATAGCAGTGATGCTATAGTTTGATGTTAAAACTTTTGATTTAAATAAAATATATCAATTGTTTAAGATGATGTGTTAAATGGGTATGTTTAAATGTTGAGTAATGCCTTAACTATTTAGATAAATAAATAAAGTTCTAATAAACGTTTACTTAACAGAAAAAAATGCCGCCAAGGAGAAGACAACAACGTCAACCGGCTCAGGAAGAGTCAACCAATAATAACATTAACGCCAACGCTAATCCTGTTCAGCAGTTGGTGAATCTACTGGCTGGAGCAATGAATAACCAACCGCATGCTCCACCTAGCGCAACGTTTAAGGACTTTAAGGCGGTGGGACCACCAGAGTTCAAAGGTTCCAGAAACCCGATCGAGGCTCAAACGTGGGTGATGGAAATGGAGAAGGTTTTCGACGTTGCTAGGGTTCGAGAAGATCAGAAGACCGTTTTTGCGATATTTATGCTGAAGTCTGAGGCTAGCTACTGGTGGCAGGCAAACAAGATGCGAGGAGGTGAAGGTGTAATTACGTGGGAAAGATTCAAAGAGATATTTTTCGAAATGTATTTCCCAGCTAGTTCGCAGAATCAGATGGAGGTGCAATTTCTGGAACTGAAACAGGGAAACATGAGCGTGCCTGAATATGCGGCTAAATTCGATGAGTTGGCAAGGTTTGCCCCGTATCAAGCACACACTGACGAGAGGAAAGCCAGACGATTCGAACAAGGACTGAAGCCTTGGGTATACAGCAAGGTATCAATGTTTCAACTTAACACGTTTGCGGGAGTTTTGGAAAAGGCCATTCTCGCGGAAGGAGGAAGTGATGCAGTGACTAAGTACAACCAAGAACAGAAAAAGAAAAAGAGTGAGAATGAAGGTAATAACAAGACTGGTGGAAGTAATACTGGGAATAATAATAATCAGAAGAGGAAGTGGACGGATAACTCGACAGCTGGAAGTCAACACGGAGGGTAGAAAAAGAAGATAGAAGCATGTCTGACTTGCGACAAGGCACATCTAGGAGTTTGTTTGAAGGGAAAGAGAGTGTGCTACAATTGTGGTCAGGAAGGCCACATAGCACCAAATTGTCCAAACCCAAAAAAGGGTGCTTATTTCAACTGTGGTTCGAAAGATCATTTAGCAAGAGACTGTCCCAAGAAGGGATCGGGAGGATCAGGACAAGGAGGAAACCGGGGAAATAGCAGTGAAAATACCTTAACCATCACCGGACCACCTGCAACAAACCGACCAACCGCTAGAACTTTCAATATGACGGTGCAGGATGCAATCCAGTCTCGCGATGTGGTGTCAGGTATCATTCCGATCAATGAAATTAATGCTTACGTTTTATTTGATTCGGGTGCTACTTGTTCCTTTATATCCGATGACTTTTCTAATAGTTTAGATTTGCTTAAGGATGAATTGGAATATCCCATGATTATAGAAATTGCGAACAGAGAGATAATTCCTGTTAAGCATGTGTATAAGAATTGTAGAGTGGATATTAAGGGTAATATCATGAACGTAGATCTTATCCCTATTCGATTGGGGGAATTCGACGTTATATTGGGTATAGATTGGCTATCCAATTATGGGGCTGTAATTGACTGCCAAAAGAAGCGTATTAACCTTATGACTCCGTCAAAGGTTGTGTTTTATGGTAGCAAGTCGCCTAGACAAGCGAGTTGTCTGACGATGTTGCAGGCCAGGAAGTTATTAAGACAAGGCTGTGTAGGATATTTAGCTTACATAGTCGACAGTCGAAAAGAGAACCCGAAGGTAGAGGAGATACCGATTGTGAGGGATTTCGTCGATGTATTTCCAGACGATTTGCCAGGACTTCCACCAGATAGAGAAGTAGACTTTGTGATTGATTTGGCGCCCGGAACTGCTCCAATATCGAAGGCACCATACCGAATGGCGCCAGTAGAGATGAAGGAATTAATGGTACAACTACAAGAATTGTTGGACAAAAAGTACATTCAACCGAGCGTATCGCCGTGGGGAGCGCCGGTGTTGTTCGTGAAAAAGAAGGACGGATCGATGAGGCTCTGCATTGACTACAGATAATTAAATAAGGTCACGATTAAGAACAGATATGCATTACCGAGGATCGATGATATGTTTGATCAATTGAAGGGAGCAAAATACTTTTCCAAGATTGACTTGAGGAGTGGTTATCACCAACTGAAGGTGAGGCCAGAGGATGTACCGAAGACAGCGTTCCGAACGCGATATGGTCATTATGAGTTTTTAGTAATGTCGTTTGGTCTTACGAATGCTCCTGCAGCATTTATGGGACTAATGAATGGTGTATTCAAGCCGTTTTTGGACAAATTCGTGGTGGTATTTATAGACGACATTTGGTATATTCCCAAAACCAAAGAGGAACACGAAGAACATTTGAGGTTAACGTTAGAAGTATTGAGAAGGGAGAAGTTGTATGCTAAATTTTCGAAATGCGAATTCTGGATCGAGAGAGTACAATTTCTTGGTCACGTAATCGATAAAGATGGAATTTCGGTAGATCCATCCAAAGTAGAAGCTGTGATTAACTGGGATAAGCCGAGAACGCCGTCAGAAGTAAGAAGTTTTCTTGGATTAGCAGGATATTATAGAAGATTCATACAAGATTTTTCTAAGATGGCAACTCCGTTAACGAATTTAACTCGAAAAGCTGTAAAATTTGTTTGGACGGAAAAGTGTGAGGAGAGTTTTCAAGAATTAAAGAAGAGGTTGAGTACAGCGCCTGTGTTATCTCTTCCGGATGATACAGGAAATTTTGTTATTTTTAGCGATGCGGCGTATAAAGGACTTGGCTGTGTGCTGATGCAAAACGGCAAAGTCATTGCGTATGCATCACGGCAGTTGAAGGATTACGAGAAGGGTTACGCAACCCATGATTTGGAGTTAGCTGCAGTTGTTTTTGCTTTGAAAATTTGGAGGCACTATCTATACGAGGAAAAGTGTGAAATATATACGGACCACAAGAGTCTGAAATATATTTTTACACAGAAAGATTTGAATATGCGTCAAAGAAGATGGTTGGAATTAATCAAGGATTATGACTGTGAGATTTTATACAATCCGGGTAAGGCTAATGTGGTTGCCGACGCCTTAAGTAGAAAGGGTCGTGAGAAATTGATGATGTTGACTGCTCAACAGGAGCTAATTGCAGATATGGAGAAACTGGAGTTGGAAGTGAAGTATCCTATGGAGATTGATGAGAAGTAATTTCAGATGCAATCTGGTACAACTCTACTAGATAGAGTGAAGGAGGCTCAGCTTCAGGATGATGAATGCAAAAAAGTAACATCGAAGATATCTGAAGGAACCGAACCAAGATTTAAGATGGATAAGGAAGGAATATTGAGATTTGAAAGCAGAATTTGGGTTCCACCAGTACAAGAAATTAAGGAAGAAATTTTGAGTGAGGCTCATAGTTTAAGATATTCGATTCACCCTGGTAGTACAAAATTGTACCAAGATCTTCGACAACATTTCTGGTGGCCGAAATTGAAACGTGATGTTGCAGAATGTGTTGCCAAATGCCTGACATGTCAGAAAGTTAAAGCAGAACATCAGAGACTGAGTGGATTGCTACAACCGTTGGAGATCCCAGAATGGAAATGGGATCATATCACGATGGACTTCGTGGTTGGCCTTCCGACGACTCAGAAGGGCTACGACGCAGTATGGGTTATCGTTGACCGACTAACGAAATCCGTGCACTTCCTTCCTATCAAAATCAGATTTAACTTAGATCAGTTGGCAAGATTATATATGAAAGAGATTGTTTCGAGGCACGGAGTGCCGATGTCTATTGTTTCCGATAGGGATCCGCGCTTCACATCAAATTTCTGGAAACGTATTCAGGAATGCATGGGTACACAACTGCGAATGAGTACAGCTTACCACCCTCAAACAGACGGTCAGAGCGAACGAACGATTCAAACACTGGAAGATATGTTACGAGCCTGTGTAATGGACTTCAAAGGAAATTGGGATGATCACCTGCCGTTAGTAGAGTTCGGCTACAACAACAGTTACCACGCTAGTATTGGTATGCCGCCTTACGAAGTGTTATACGACAGAAAGTGCAGAACTCCGCTTTATTGGGATGAAGTTGGTGAAAGACAATTGCTAGGGCCAGAATTGGTACAGCAAACGGCAGAAATAGTCAAAGTGATCCGAGCACGACTGGTAGCAGCTCAAGATCGACAGAAGAAATACGCTGATCCACATCGTAAAAATATCGAGTTTGAATCAGGTAGTTATGTTTTCTTGAAGGTCTCTCCCTGGAAGGGAAAGATCAGGTTCGGAAAGAAAGGAAAATTGAGCCCAAGATTTATTGAACCCTTTGAGGTACTGCGAAGAATCGGAGAAGTTGCATACGAGGTAGCCTTACCTCCAGCACTCGAGAATATCCACAACGTCTTCCATGTTTCTGTGTTACGACCTTACAAACCTGATTACAAGCATGTAATTGAATACGAACCCCTGCATTTTGAGAAAGACTTATCTTATGAAGAAATTCCTGTCCAAATTGTCGACCGAAAAGAACAAGTTCTCAGAAATAAAGTTATACCTTCTGTTAAGGTAATTTGGAGGAACCACAATGCTGAAGAAGCTACGTGGGAACTCGAAGAGAATATGATGAAGAATTACCCTCATTTATTTACTTAATTATGTGTATGCGATTCTGGGGACAGAATCTTTGTAAGGGGGGAGAATGTAACGGGTCGAAATTATTGAGTCGTGATTCTGGGGACAGAATCCTTTTAAGGAGGGAAAGATGTGACGAACGAGAATTTTGTAAATTAGTTTTAAATATTTATTGAAGTAAATAAATATTTTTCGAGGATTTAATTATTAGATTTAATAATTAATCGATGCAATTGTGGTAGATTAATTTAATTATATGTGTTACATTTATTAAATTAATGTAGAGAATTTTATTATTCAAGTATGTGATTATGTGAGCTTGTTGAATTAAATAAAATAATTTAATTAAGCATGATGTTACTTTAATTAATTTAATTATTAATTAGAGATTTAATAAATTATTATTATTTATTAAAGAGATAATTAATATTGTGACTACGTGAATTTATGAGAAATTATTATATTTTATTTAAAGTAAATTAAATAAAATACTAGATTTATCTTATAAGAGTGTGACATTTATTAAACTATATAATAAAAGGGTTATTAAAAAAAAGTTGGAGCCTAGTTGCTAGCCAAACGTGGCCTTAGAGGAGTTATGGCTAGTTAACCCATTATGGGCAACTGACCATGATGCGCGTCGGTTTGATCTTTTATTTATTCATACGTCTTTTTATTCTTTTTATTTTAATTGTTACTTTAGTTTGATAAAAAAAACATCATAGAGAAAGTTTGAGTGTATTATGATCAATTATTTGTGAAAGAATCACCACTGATCATCTTTTCCATTGGTTATACTCTGGGTAATTTTCTCCAAACCCAAATTCTTATTTCACGTCTTTTTAAGTTTTATGATTATGGCTTTCATATATTCTGTTAATCTCTGTGAAGTGAGAAATTGTGTTATGTTATATCAAATTGTGTTTAATTATGTATATGTTGCAAACCATAACATCAGTGTTGTGAAAACATGTCGTACATATGTTATTTCAAAATAAACAGAGTACGTGATATGGCCATATGGCCTTATACGTGATATTTTGTGTAATGATCGTATATTATCTCTAAATTTTATACCCTTATATTTTTGAGCATGTTAATACGAAGAGATCAAGCCTTAAACGAACGGATTCGGTGTTATAACGAATCCGTACGGCTAAATTATGTGTTTTGTTCAAAAACTTCAAGAACAACCCATTTTACATGATTTAATTATGTGATTAAGTGTTTTAAATGGTTAAAATCACTTTATATATGTTGTATTATGAATATACATGAACTATAACTTGTGGGTATGTCTAATTTTGAGTAGAAAATAAGAAATTGGGAGAAATTGGCATGTTCTGCGATTTTTCGCGAACAGCCATTTCTGTGTCTGGTATGCCGCGCCGCAGCGCCGGCTACCAGTTCATTTCCCGCGCCGCAGCGCCAACGTGCCGTAGCGCCATGACTCGAGCCACAGCGCGACGGCGCCGCAGCTTCAAGTGTCCGGCCGCAGCGCCATCGCGCCGCAGGGCGAAACCTTAGTTCAATAGTGGCGCCATAGCGCCACTCCCCCGAAACTTCAGAAATGAGATATTAAAAATGTTTAAGTCTAACAATGTGTTAGTGGATTAATGTAATGAACATGTAAACATGTTAGAGATATAATGTGATATTAAAATTGATGTTTAACATGTAAATAACATAATTACATGTGGATTTAATTGTTGAATACATAAATATATTGTCATTCATGAAGTATTAATTATGTGATAATGAGATAATTTGACTAAGTTTAGTCAATAATTAAAGTAGACAACGAGAATGAGTTTATATTGATTAGTTAATTTGTAATTAACTGGTATTGTGTTTATGAATGGTATGTAGGATTTAATTCAAAGAACGTGCTTAGTTAAAGTGTAATCTACGCACGAGGCAAGTATCCTATCCCTAACTCCATTCTATTGAGCAAGTTTATTTAAACTTAAACATTACTTTTATGTCGAGCAAGTTTCCCTAAACCTACTTGTCATTATTGTTCAAGTTTATTATTTACCTTGAATAAATTATTCTTGTTATTATTCAAGTTCAAGCATGATATTAAAGATTAATTATCTTTCCAAAGCATGATTCAGTTATACAATAATTGTCCTATTGTATACTTTTGAGATTTTTATTCAAATCTAATATCAATTATTGTTGAACCTTGTTAGACTAGTGAACCTTATTGATTCAACTAGTCCATAGTTGATGAGCGTTCTAAATTTCAGAACCCTTGATGAATTATCCAAACCAAACTTCCTTTGGTGCGGACTCGAATGTCAAACTGAGATGAACAACCCTGAAAAGGGATTAATTACGCTTTAGCGTTAAGATATTGTGCACAGTATGGTACTAAGGGCTGATCCCCCTAAGTACGAGAAGAAAGTCCATAGTCTTATGACTGTTAAAGGTTTCAAGTATAATCCTTGATAACCTAGGACATAGTTCAAGGTCTTATGACCCTCAGAATTCTTTTGATTCTTGTTATTCATTCTTGATTCAAAAGTTGAGCTCTTATTCAGACGTCTTTGATTTATTCGCATGTTATTATACTGTTATTTCATTATTATACTTGTGGGCATTGGTGCTCACTCTTGCTTAATAATAACCTTGCAGTTAAGAACGAAAGAAGTGACGAACCTTCCACTAGTAAGGGCAAGGGCAAAGTTAGCAAATGATGAAGACCTGTTATTTATTAACTGATGTATTTGTTTAAGACTTGAGTTATGTTGATGTTAAGACTTATTTCTTTAGAATTTCTGTGACACCCCCAAATCCTGGTACTTCATTACCTCAAGATTTGGTGTTCACGTAATCAAAACATTCATTTCTAACTACCCAATCATAATAGAATAGAATAATAAAAGAAAACCTGCCCATACAGGATTAAACTTAAATAAAAATCTCCCAGGTTATCTAACCTTTACAAACATTCATTCATTCATGCGGAATAATTAAAATAACATTCATTACAATCTTTAAACAAATCTGAAAATAAACTATTCAATCTATTACAGGTCTTCAGCATTGTTTCATCTTTCCTTTCCCTTTACTGGTGCTAGGTACATCACCAGTTTCAACCTTAGCTGTAAGAAATTTTACAGGCAAGAGTGAGCAAACAAAGCCCACTTGAAATAATAGTAGATAAATCATTTAACTTTACATCATGTACCGACGTTAGGTTTAATAGAACTGAACAATAAATTCTATTACTTTCTAAAAACTTTAATCAATTACTGAGGGTCTAAAGACCACGAATCATGTCCACAGTTATAAGTAATTTTTTAACTTAAAACTTTAACAGTCATAGACTATAAGGACTTCACGTACTTAGGGGGATCAACCCTTAGTACAATATATTGTGCACAATCATTTCAACGCTAAGCGTAACCTCTTATAAAAGAGTTGTTCTTCTCAGTATTTAGAATACAAGTTCGTACCAAAGTGAGTTTGGTTTGGATACATCACGGGGTAATTTAGAATTCAACGGTAATCAACTAAGGGTTAGTTGATTACAAACAACATAACTGTATACTATGGAATAATCATAGTTGAATTGATATTTATAAACTAACATCATGCTTTAGGAATAATTTAATAGCATAATCATGGAATAATCATAACATGCATCCTCATAAACCAATAGATACACGAGCTTAACCAACAATAAACAATCTAACTCTACGAAAGTGTAAAGTTAGCAATTTGTACAATTGAAATGGAATTAAAGCGATAATGTGTTTAACGAATTCAAACTTGCACAATGAAGTTTTGAGTTAGAGAACTTGCATAAGTATAACATAACAGTGAAAAGTAATCTTGCTGAATAATAAAGTAGCAAAGGTTAGGGAACTTGCCTCGCGTGTAGGTTAAACAATTACTATTCACGTTCACCCCAAGTCCTACACATACCATATGCATTGATAATACACATTAGCTACACTAACATTACCTTTATGAGTTCTTTTATTACTCTTAGTATAGCTACTAACTAAGTTTAAGTTTAAACACAGCACATCTTTCATGAACATTACATTTTAGCTTTATTACAACTACTTAAATGATCATGCCATTACACCACGTGTACATTAACAACTTGATATAACATCCTAATACATGTCCAACATGTTATCATTAAGTTATACTAATATCCAAAGGGTTGCACTTGCATTCGTGCATCCCGACGCCCTCCGATTGGCTCCAAATACACAACAGTCATAAAGATGACCATTTTGACTACTGTTACAGACCTCAAATAAAAAACTTAAAGAATGAAAGTTGTAGGTCTACTCGTCCTCTTTCCGAATCATCTTGAATTACCTAAATCGGAGTTCGTATGAAAACGTTATGGCCGTTTTACTACAGGAGGCCAAAACTGCCCAACTAGGCCACTTTTCCGGCGCCGGGGCGCGGAACAGTGGCGCTGGGGCGCGGGACACGGCGCTGGGGCGCGGGCCACGGCGCTGGGGCACGGGCCTCGGCGCTCGAGCATCAGCGCTGGGGCGCGAGCATCAGCGCTGGGGCGCGAGCATCAGCGCTGGGGCGCCAACAATGAACTGCTGGGCCGTGCCGCGGCGCGAACTGTCAGCGTCGACTGACAGCTTCGGCAACCATGAAAGAAAAACCAAATTGGCCAAAAATCTCGAATCTAATAGACTAGCTACACTCTATTTTGCACATAAACTTCATACAAACACATTGTGACAATTCCTAACGTGTTTCTATTCATAATTTGTCTAAACATCAACTATAAAACACCTAATTTCAAGGTTTTTGACAAAACTCCATTATTGATATTATTTCATAAAAAAGTCAACACTGTGATTTTGTTATTCAACCAACACAAAAATTTCAAAGCATTATAATTATGTTTTTACATACTCTATCAATTCTAACAATCAATTTATCCATTTAACAACAATTAAAACCTTAATTTCTATTTTAAAATAGCCATATTCATATATATTGTCATATGAACACTCTGTAAAATATTTTCTTCCACAAAACACATATATACATGAACTAATTTCTCTATAATCATATATAAGTTCATAGAACAACCATATAATCAATAACCATGCCAAACTATAACATAACATCACTTTATAAAAATCACAGAGAACTTTTTAGGAGAAGAAAACTTTTAGAGCTTACAAAAGAAAAGATGGCCTACCTTGGATTATGAAGAAGATGATGGTCCTAACTCTTTGATTGTCAAGCTTTTCTCCAAAACCTGTTAATAATCTCTCAATTCTCTCTAGAATTCTCTCACTTTTCTTCTTTTCTTCTTCTTCTTCCTCTGAGTCTTTCTATTTTTCTCTCCTTTCTCTCTCTTCTATCTTACGTACTAAAATCTAACGCATACAATATAACGTAATATATTAATAATATAATATAAGTACTGATAAATATATCAGTTATAGGAGTTTTGAAATTTAAAAGCCATAAGGCTTGTTTGGCTAGTCTAAGTAAAATAGCCCCTTAATCCTTACTCCTTGTTTGGTAAAATACTAATAGATTAAAGACTTATTATGCAATAAGGCATGTTTGGCAAACTAAAATAAACTCTTTTAATTTATTTTAATAACTCTTTTATAGCAAGACTATTAGTCACACTTTATTTAACTAAATAAATCAAATAAAAACATTACTCTATTAAATTACTTTAACACATAAACAATTATAATTCTTTTTACAATTATAATTTCATTTAATCAACTAATATTTCAAACTACAATTTCTCATTTAAATATTATTATTTATTTAAAATCATTATAAGCTCTCTAGCTTATTAAATTAAACTCCATTATTATAAAATCACATAATAATTAATTTATTTAGCTCCTTAATTATTTACTCAACAATTAATTAATTAAATCACATCAACTCAAATTGCCATATAATTCAATAAATATTTAATATTGCCAATAAATATTTAATATTTAATATTTAATTATTTATTCAACAAATAATTAAATAAACCACATCACTCAAATTGAACAATTATTTATTCAACAATAAACATATCCACTAAATATTTATATAAATCAATAAATATTTATAACTTACATTTAAAAATTCTGGAATGTTACATCATTCCCTCCTTACAAGGATTCTGTCCTCAGAATCACAATTCAAACAAATTATTCGCTACATTCTTCCCTACTTACAAAGATTCTATCCCCAGAATCGAAGACACGGATTAAACAAATAACTCAGGGTAATCTTTCAATATTTTCTCTTCGAGTTCCCACGTTGCTTCTTCAGCGTTGTGGTTCCTCCAAATCACCTTCACAGAAGGTATCACTTTATTCCTGAGCACTTGTTCTTTCCTGTCGACTATCTGGATAGGAATCTCTTCATAAGACAAATCTTTCTCGAACTGCAATGGTTCGTACTCGATTACGTGTTTGTAGTCGGGTTTATATGGTCGTAACACCGAAATGTGAAAAATATTATGAATGTTTTCCAACTTTGGAGGTAGAGCTACCTCATAAGCTACCTCTCCAACTTTTCGCAGCACTTCAAAGGGTCCAATAAACCTCGGGCTTAGTTTTCCCTTTTTACCGAAACGAATTTTCCCCTTCCAAGGAGAAACTTTTAGGAATACATAGCTTCCTACGTCAAATGCACGATCTTGCCTGTGTTGATCATCATACTTCTTCTGTCGGTCTTGAGCTGCTACTAATCTTATCCTGATGAGTTTGATAACCTCAGCAGTTTGTTGCACCAATTCTGGTCCTAACAGTTGACGTTCACCAACTTCATCCCAGTACAGTGGAGTTCTGCACTTTCTGCCGTATAACGCTTCGTAAGGTGGCATGCCGATGCTCGCGTGATAACTATTATTGTAGGCGAATTCCACCAACGGTAATTGCTCTTCCCAGCTTCCTTTGAAATCCATGACGCATGCTCTCAACATATCTTCCAATGTCTGGATCGTTCGTTCACTTTGGCCATCTGTTTGCGGATGATATGCCGTACTCATTCGCAACTGTGTTCCCATACATTCTTGTAGTCTCTTCCAGAAGTTTGATGTGAACCTTGGATCTCTGTCTGACACAATTGACACTGGAACTCCATGTCTTGCAACGATCTCTTTAATATATAGTTTTGCCAGCTGATCAAGATTGAATCTAATCTTTATTGGCAAAAAGTGTGCAGATTTTGTCAGTCTGTCTACTATTATCCAAATTGCATCGCATCCTTTCTGAGTAGTTGGAAGACCCACCACAAAATCCATCGTGATATGCTCCCATTTCCATTCCGGTATTTCCAACGGTTGAAGCAATCCGCTAGGTCTTTGATGTTCGGCTTTTACTCTCTGACATGTTAAGCACTTCACTACACATTTTGCGACGTCCCTTTTCATATTTGGCCACCAAAAATGTCGGCGCAAATCTTGATACATTTTCGTGCTCCCTGGATGAATTGAATATTTTGAGCTATGAGCTTCAATCAAAATTTCTTCTTTCAGTTCTGGTGCTGCTGGAACCCAGATCCTTCCCTCAAACCGTAGTAACCCTTCGGTGTCGATCTTGTATTTTACATCACCGCCTTCAATCAAATTCTCTTTGATTTTCGCACACTCTTCGTCTTGTAGTTGGGCACTCTTCACTTTGTCCATTAAAGTTGGACCAGCTTCTATCTGAAATAATTGTTCGTCGGATTCCTGTGGAAATTTGATTTCCAGTTCTAACTTTGTTATTGCTGAAATGAGCTCCTCCTGAGTTGTTAGCAGCATTAATTTCTCCCGACCTTTCCTGCTTAAAGCATCTGCAACCACATTCGCTTTGCCCGGATGATAAAAGATCTCACAATCGTAATCTTTTATCAGTTCCATCCACCTTCTCTGACGCAGGTTCAAATCTTTCTGAGTGAAAATATACTTCAGACTTTTGTGGTCTGTGTAGATCTCACATTTCTCTCCATAAAGATAGTGTCTCCATATCTTGAGAGCAAATACCACTGCAGCCAATTCCAAATCATGAGTCGGATACCCTTTCTCATAATCTTTCAATGGTCTTGATGCATAGGCAATAACTTTGCCGTTTTGCATAAGAACACAACCCAATCCTTTGTGTGAGGCATCACTATACACCACAAAATTTCCTGTATTATCTGGTAAGGTTAACACAGGTGCCATACTTAGCTTCTTCTTCAAATCTTGGAAGCTCTCTTCACACTTTTCCGTCCAAACGAATTTCACAGCTTTTCGTGTCAAATTTGTTAATGGAGTGGCTATCTTAGAAAAATCTTATATAAATCTTCTATAATAACCGGCCAGTCCCAAGAAACTCCTCACCTCCGAAGGTGTTCTTGGTTGTTCCCAATTGATTACAGCTTCCACTTTCGATGGATCTACTGAAATCCCATCTTTGTCAATCACATGACCCAAAAATTGTACACGGTCGAGCCAAAATTCACACTTAGTGAATTTCGCGTACAACTTTTCCTTTCTTAGTGTCTCCAATGTCAGATGTAAATGTTCTACGTGTTCTTCTTGAGTTTTGGAATACACCAGAATGTCGTCGATAAACACCACTACGAACTTGTCTAAAAATGGTTTAAATACCCTGTTCATCAAATCCATGAACGCGGCAGGGGCATTTGTTAAACCAAAAGACATCACCAGAAACTCGTAATGTCCATACCGAGTTCTGAATGCCGTTCGTGGTATATCCTCCTTCCTCACTTTCAACTGGTGATACCCACTTCTCAAATCAATTTTCGAAAAGTATTTAGCACCCTTCAACTGGTCAAACAAGTCATCTATTCTTGGCAACGGGTATTTGTTTCTAATAGTGACTTTGTTTAACTCCCTGTAATCAATGCAAAGACGCATTGACCCGTCCTTCTTCTTCACGAATAAAACTGGTGCTCCCTACGGCGATACACTTGGTTGAATATACTTCTTGTCTAGCAGTTCTTGCAACTGTACCATCAGTTCCTTCATTTCTACCGGAGCCATTCTGTACGGAGCCTTTGATATTGGTGCTGTTCCTGGCACTAAGTCGATCACGAATTCAATTTCTCTGTCCGGCGGAAGTCCTGGCAAATCTTCTGGAAACACGTCTTCGAATTCTCTCACTACCGGTATTTCTTCTAATTTCACACCTTTCTTCTGAGTATCGACTATGTAAGCTAAATAGCCCACACAACCTTGACTCAACAACTTCTTGGCCTGCATAGTCGTCAGACACTTCATTTGTCTTGGCGACTTGCTACCATAAAATACTACCTTTGACGGAGTCATAAGGTTTACACACTTCTTTTGGCAGTCAATTACTGCTCCATAATTGAACAACCAATCCATTCCCAAAATTACATTAAATTCCCCGAGTCTAATCGGAATCAAATCTACTAACAAGATATTCCCCTTAATGTTTACCCTACAGTTCTTGTAAACGAACCTAACAGGGATTATTTCCTTATTCGCAATTTCTATGTTCATTGGAAAATTCAGTTCTTCTCTAGGCAATTCTAACCTCTTGGCAAATTCATCAGATATAAACGAGCAAGTAGCACCCGAATCAAATAATACATATGCATTAATATCATTGATTGGGATAATACCTGACACCACATCTTTTGATTGCACAGCATCTTGCACAGTCATGTTGAAGGTTCTGGCTGTGGGTTTGTTTGATGCTGCAGGTCCTGTAATAGCCCACGTACCTCCATTGTTACCTCCTCCATTGTTTCTGGTTGTCCCTCCCTCCTTCTTCTTAGGGCATTCATGAGCAAAATGATCCTTGGATCCGCACGTGAAGCACGCCTTCTTCTTTGGTTGAGTGCAATTTGGGGCGATGTGACCCTCCTGGCCACAATTGTAGCAAACTCGTTTCCCCATCAAGCACGCACCCTTGTGAAATTTCCCGCATGTCGCACATGCTTCAAACTTTTTGTTTTGCTGGTTACCCTGCTGGTTTCCAGCTCCCCCGTTCCCATTCCACTTCCTCTTCAAGCTGTTGTTATTGTTGTTGTTGTTATTTCCACTGCTGCCACCTCCATTCTTCATTTCATTCTCATTCTTTTTCTTCTTTTGTTCCTGGTTGAATTTGGTCACCGCCTCTCCTCCACCTTCAGTGAGTATTGCTTTCTCCATTACTGCTGCAAATGTCTTCAACTGGAACAGGGAAACCCTACTGTACAGCCAGGGCTTCAGTCCCTGTTTAAACCTCTTCGCTTTGCGTTCGTCTGTGCTAACCTGATATGGCGCAAACCTCGCCAACTCGTTGAATTTTGCAGAATACTCGGATACCGACATCGTCCCTTGCTTCAGCTCCAGAAACTGTACTTCCAGCTGACTCTTTGAACTCTCCGGGAAATAGGTCTCGAAGAACAGTTCCTTGAACCTATCCCAGGTCATCACTCCTGGCCCTTCTCGAGTTTTATTGGCTTGCCACCAATAACTAGCTTCTGCTTTCAACATGAAAGTTGCGAAAGCAGTCTTCTGGTCATCCCCTACCCTAGCGACATCGAACACCTTCTCTATCTCCATAATCCAGGTTTGAGCTTCAATTGGATTCATGGACCCACGGAATTCAGGTGGTCCAACCGCCTTAAACTCCTTAAACGTTGTGCCTTGGTTTTGAGGTTGATTCTGCAACGCTCCTGTCAATAGTGCCACTAGTTGTTGAACGGGATTCGCATCAACATTGTCATTAGCTTCTTCGGTGGTTCTCTGTCGTGTTGCTTGACGTCTGGGAGGCATTTTCTGTTTAAAATAAAACATCTATTAGACCATTACTCAACTTCTTTAAGTATTTCTAATTAACTTGCCTCTACCAAAGAAATAACCACATAGCACATAACACTTTGAATAAAATAATAACTTTTATTTATTCATAAACTTTTTGAAAACATAACACAATAGCATCTCTGCTATCTACATTACTTTCCTGAACTACAAAAGTTTCAGGGCAACATCATCATTCTCATATCCCATGGTTACTTAACACTCGGGACTTACACATTATTTAACACTTATTACTTGCAAAACAGACAAATTTCCTACGATGATCTATTAAGATAGTCATTCGCCTTTTGACGCTCTTCTTCCATAACACGGAACATGGTTCGGCGATCTAACACGTATGATGGTAGAGTCTCGAACTGAATTGGATAACCCATGACCCGATCTTGAGCTCGATTGATCACGGTATTGAATACTTTATCCATCTCTTCCATCTTCATCCTCTTTGCTTGTGCGTCCCTTACTGCTCTTCCAGTTCGTTGATAAGCTTCCTCATACGCATCTTCAGCTCTTATCCTCTTAGCCGCTTCTTCTCTCAGCCTGCCCTTCAGTTCAACAACCATCTCGATCAATTGTTCCTTCTCTCCTTCAGTCTGTGTTAGTTTCTCCTCGGCGTTTGTCAATCGTTCATCACGATCCTGGATCTCGCCGTCTTTTTGTGTAATTGTAGTCTGTTGTTCAGCTACTATCTCCTGCAACTCCTCCACTGTATCTTGAAGTTCCACGTTACGGTCATGCACCTCATCGTATACACGGCCAGCTATCGAGTTAAGCGGAATCCTTTCCTCCTCATCCTCGTCATCCTCATCCTCCTGTGGTAACTCCACGGGATCCTCCTCGTCTGTCTCCACATCATCATCCTCATCCTCAACTACTGTGACCAACGGGGCTGACTCCCGTGGCAGTAGTTGTTCCCAAACTACCTGAATGTCGCGAGGCTCCTCCTCTATAGGCATTTGAGGTCCCTCCTCCCTAGTCTGACTAGATTCTCCGACATTAGTCATCCTGACAACAAAATTTTAAAGTTTTAGTTATTAATCATTCTACTTGACACTCGCGAGCACATAAGTTATAAACACATAAGCACATAAGTGTTTTATTACTTCTTTCTTAAAACTCGATAAGAGTTAACTCCACTATCTTTTCAAAAGGTTACTTCCTAAGGATTTTTCCCCCACCTAAGGTTCATAACCTAAAGCTTTGATACCAACCTGTGACACCCCCAAATCCTGATACTTCATTACCTCAAGATTTGGTGTTCACGTAATCAAAACATTCATTTCTAACTACCCAATCATAATAGAATAGAATAATAAAAGAAAACCTGCCCATACAGGATTAAACTTAAATAAAAATCTCCCAGGTTATCTAACCTTTACAAACATTCATTCATTCATGCGGAATAATTAAAATAACATTCATTACAATCTTTAAACAAATCTGAAAATAAACTATTCAATCTATTACAGGTCTTCAGCATTGTTTCATCTTTCCTTTCCCTTTACTGGTGCTAGGTACATCACCAGTTTCAACCTTAGCTGTAAGAAATTTTACAGGCAAGAGTGAGCAAACAAAGCCCACTTGAAATAATAGTAGATAAATCATTTAACTCTACATCATGTACCGACGTTAGGTTTAATAGAACTGAACAATAAATTCTATTACTTTCTAAAAACTTTAATCAATTACTGAGGGTCTAAAGACCACGAATCATGTCCACAGTTATAAGTAATTTTTCAACTTAAAACTTTAACAGTCATAGACTATAAGGACTTCACGTACTTAGGGGGATCAACCCTTCGTACAATGTATTGTGCACAATCATTTCAACGCTAAGCGTAACCTCTTATAAAAGAGTTGTTCTTCTCAGTATTTAGAATACAAGTCCGTACCAAAGTGAGTTTGGTTTGGATACATCACGGGGTAATTTAGAATTCAACGGTAATCAACTAAGGGTTAGTTGATTACAAACAACATAACTGTATACTATGGAATAATCATAGTTGAATTGATATTTATAAACTAACATCATGCTTTAGGAATAATTTAATAGCATAATCATGGAATAATCATAACATGCATCCTCATAAACCAATAGATACACGAGCTTAACCAACAATAAACAATCTAACTCTACGAAAGTGTAAAGTTAGCAATTTATACAATTGAAATGGAATTAAAGCGATAATGTGTTTAACGAATTCAAACTTGCACAATGAAGTTTTGAGTTAGAGAACTTGCATAAGTATAATATAACAGTGAAAAGTAATCTTGCTGAATAATAAAGTAGCAAAGGTTAGGGAACTTGCCTCGCGTGTAGGTTAAACAATTACTATTCACGTTCACCCCAAGTCCTACACATACCATATGCATTGATAATACACATTAGCTACACTAACATTACCTTTATGAGTTCCTTTATTACTCTTAGTATAGCTACTAACTAAGTTTAAGTTTAAACACAGCACATCTTTCATGAACATTACATTTTAGCTTTATTACAACTACTTAAATGATCATGCCATTACACCACGTGTACATTAACAACTTGATATAACATCCTAATACATGTCCAACATGTTATCATTAAATTATACTAATATCCAAAGGGTTGCACTTGCATTCGTGCATCCCGACGCCCTCCGATTGGCTCCAAATACACAACAGTCATAAAGATGACCATTTTGACTACTGTTACAGACCTCAAATAAAAAACTTAAAGAATGAAAGTTGTAGGTCTACTCGTCCTCTTTCCGAATCATCTTGAATTACCTAAATCGGAGTTCGTATGAAAAAGTTATGGCCGTTTTACTACAGGAGGCCAAAACTGCCCAACTAGGCCACTTTTCCGGCGTCGGGGCACGGAACAGTGGCGCTGGGATGCGGGACACGGTGCTGGGGCACGGACCACGGCGCTGGGGTGCGGGCCACGGCGCTGGGGCGCGGGCCTCGGCGCTGGGGCGCGAGCATCAGCGCTGGGGCGCGAGCATCAGCGATGGGGCGCCAGCAATGAACTGCTGGGCCGTGCCGCGGCGAGAACTGTCAGCGTCGACTGACAGCTTCGGCAGCCATGAAAGAAAAACCAAATTGGCCAAAAAGCTCGAATCTAATAGACTAGTTACACTCTATTTTGCACATAAACTTCATACAAACACATTGTGACAATTCCTAACGTGTTTCTATTCATAATTTGTCTAAACATCAACTATAAAACACCTAATTTCAAGGTTTTTGGCAAAACTCCATTATTGATATTATTTCATAAAAAAGTCAACACTGTGATTTTGTTATTCAACCAACACAGAAATTTCAAAGCATTATAATTATGTTTTTACATACTCTATCAATTCTAACAATCAATTTATCCATTTAACAACAATTAAAACCTTAATTTCTATTTTAAAATTGCCATATTCATACATATTGTCATATGAACACTCTGTAAAATATTTTCTTCCACAAAACACATATATACATGAACTAATTTCTCTATAATCATATATAAGTTCATAGAACAACCATATAATCAATAACCATGCCAAACTATAACATAACATCACTTTATAAAAATCATAGAGAACTTTTTAGGAGAAGAAAACTTTTAGAGCTTACAAAAGAAAAGATGGCCTACCTTGGATTATGAAGAAGATGATGGTCCTAACTCTTTGATTGTCAAGCTTTTCTCCAAAACCTGTTAATAATCTCTCAATTCTCTCTAGAATTCTCTCACTTTTCTTCTTTTCTTCTTCTTCTTCCTCTGAGTCTTTCTATTTTTCTCTCCTTTCTCTCTCTTCTATCTTACGTACTAAAATCTAACGCATACAATATAACGTAATATATTAATAATATAATATAAGTACTGATAAATATATCAGTTATAGGAGTTTTGAAATTTAAAAGCCATAAGGCTTGTTTGGCTAGTCTAAGTAAAATAGCCCCTTAATCCTTACTCCTTGTTTGGTAAAATACTAATAGATTAAAGACTTATTATGCAATAAGGCATGTTTGGCAAACTAAAATAAACTCTTTTAATTTATTTTAATAACTCTTTTATAACAAGACTATTAGTCACACTTTATTTAACTAAATAAATCAAATAAAAACATTACTCTATTAAATTACTTTAACACATAAACAATTATAATTCTTTTTACAATTATAATTTCATTTAATCAACTAATATTTCAAACTACAATTTCTCATTTAAATATTATTATTTATTTAAAATCATTATAAGCTCTCTAGCTTATTAAATTAAACTCCATTATTATAAAATCTCATAATAATTAATTTATTTAGCTCCTTAATTATTTACTCAACAATTAATTAATTAAATCATATCAACTCAAATTGCCATATAATTCAATAAATATTTAATATTGCCAATAAATATTTAATATTTAATATTTAATTATTTATTCAACAAATAATTAAATAAACCACATCACTCAAATTGAACAATTATTTATTCAACAATAAACATATCCACTAAATATTTATATAAATCAATAAATATTTATAACTTACATTTAAAAATTCTGGAATGTTACAATTCCGCACAGATGTTTTAAGGTTAGAGTAACCTGGGATTTATTTATGATTCAGTTGATGTAACCCTTAAGGGAAGAGATTTTATTATGATTTCTATCTATTGTATGGTTTGATATTATTTATGGGTAGATAGATAGATGATGCTTGTACAGTGAACACCAAATCCCGTGGAATCGAAGTACCCGGATTTGGGGGTGTCACAGGTTGGTATCAGAGCTGTAGGTTATGAACCTTAGGTGGGGGAACAACCTTAGGTAGTAGCCTTATAGAAGAAGATAGTAAAGGAAAACTCTTATCGAGTTTTAAGAAATGAATTTTTGGTAATTCATTGAAGATAATAAAATACATTATGTGTCTATGTGTTAATTTATGTGCTCGTTAGTACGACTTAGTAACTAAAACTTAAAATTTTGTTGTCAGGATGACGAATGTTGGAGAAGCTAGTCAAGCTAGGGAGGAAGAACCCCGATTACCTATAGTACCTACTGAGGAGGAGCCCCGAGACATTCATGTCGTTAGGGAGCAGCTGGTGCAGAGGGTTTCATCTCCATTGATCACCGTTGTTGGTCAGGAGCATGAACCTGAGATTGATCCTGAGGAGGAGTTTGATGAGGAGGAAGAAGAAGAAGAGCTACCATGGTACACTGTTGATGCTGAGATATATGACACACTATATGATCGTAACGTGGAGTTACAAGATGAGATTCAGGAATTGACTGAGCAAGCGACTGTTCAGCAGTCTACTTTAGAGGAGAAGAATAGAGAGATTGTGACCCTTCATACACGTTTAGGAAACGTGGAGTGGGATCTGGTTCATGAGAAGGGTCAAACCGAAGATAAGACCGAGGAGATAGAGAAGCTGAAGAAGGAACTGAAGGAAACCTCCAGAAGACTGAAAATAGTAGAGGAAGGATGGGTAAGAGAATCACATCGAGCTGATCGTGCAGAAAATGATAGTCGTGCAAAGAAGGCAAAGCTTGAAGACACGTACGCCACACTTAATCATGCGATGGATGAGGTTCAAGAGCGAGTGTTAAGGTACCCCATCCAGTTTGAAGGACTTCCATCGTATATGTTGGATCGCAGGAAGATGTCTCGTATCATGAATGAGGAGCGTGGCAAGGCTATTGAACACCTTGGAAGACAGGAATAGAATCTGTTTATTTATGTGAAAAACTTATATAGTTTTATGTAAATTCCGATGTGTTTATGAACTAAGGAATATGTTAATATTTGAATGTTTTAAATCATGTGGATTCTTTATCTCGGGATAGTTGATGTAAATAGCAGTGATGCTATAGTTTGATGTTAAAACTTTTGATTTGAATAAAATATATCAATTGTTTAAGATGATGTGTTAAATGGGTATGTTTAAATGTTGAGTAATTCCTTAACTATTTAGATAAATAAATAAAGTTCTAATAAACGTTTATTTAACAGAAAAAATGCCGCCAAGGAGAAGACAACAACGTCAACCGGCTCAGGAAGAGTCAACCAATAATAACATTAACGCCAACGCTAATCCTGTTCAGCAGTTGGTGAATCTACTGGCCGGAGCAATGAATAACCAACCGCATGCTCCACCTAGCGCAACGTTTAAGGACTTTAAGGCGGTGGGACCACCAGAGTTCAAAGGTTCCAGAAACCCGATCGAGGCTCAAACGTGGGTGATGGAAATGGAGAAGGTTTTCGACGTTGCTAGGGTTCGAGAAGATCAGAAGACCGTTTTTGTGACATTTATGCTGAAGTCTGAGGCTAGCTACTGGTGGCAGGCAAACAAGATGCGAGGAGGTGAATGTGTAATTACGTGGGAGAGATTCAAAGAGATGTTTTTCGAAATGTATTTCCCAGCTAGTTCGCAGAATCAGATGGAGGTGCAATTTCTGGAACTGAAACAGGGAAACATGAGCGTGCCTGAATACGCGGCTAAATTCGATGAGTTGGCAAGGTTTGCCCCGTATCAAGTACACACTGACGAGAGGAAAGCCAGACGATTCGAACAAGGACTGAAGCCTTGGGTATACAGCAAGGTATCAATGTTTCAACTTAACACATTTGCGGGAGTTTTAGAAAAGGTCATTCTCGCGAAAGGAGGAAGTGATGTAGTGACTAAGTACAACCAAGAACAGAAAAAGAAAAAGAGTGAGAATGAAGGTAATAACAAGACTGGTGGAAGTAATACTGGAAATAATAATAATCAGAAGAGGAAGTGGACGGATAACTCGACAGCTGGAAGTCAACACGGAGGGCAGAAAAAGAAGAGAGAAGCATGTCTGACTTGCGGCAAGGCACATCTAGTAGTTTGTTTGAAGGGAAAGAGAGTGTGCTACAATTGTGGTCAGGAAGGCCACATAGCACCAAATTGTCCAAACCCAAAAAAGGGTGCTTATTTCAACTGTGGTTCGAAAGATCATTTAGCAAGAGACTGTCCCAAGATGGGATCGGGAGGATCAGGACAAGGAGGAAACCGAGGAAATAGCAGTGAAAATACCATAACCATCACCGGACCACCTGCAACAAACCGACCAACCGCTAGAACTTTCAATATGACGGTGCAGGATGCAATTCAGTCTCGCGATGTGGTGTCAGGTATCATTCCGATCAATGAAATTAATGCTTACATTTTATTTGATTCGGGTGCTACTTGTTCCTTTATATCCGATGACTTTGCTAATAGTTTAGATTTGCTTAAGGATGAATTGGAATATCCCATGATTATAGAAATTGCGAACAGAGAGATAATTCCTGTTAAGCATGTGTATAAGAATTGTAGAGTGGATATTAAGGGTAATATCATGAACGTAGATCTTATCCCTATTCGATTGGGGGAATTCGACGTTATATTGGGTATAGATTGGCTATCCAATTATGGGGCTGTAATTGACTGCCAAAAGAAGCGTATTAACCTTATGACTCCGTCAAAGGTTGTGTTTTATGGTAGCAAGTCACCTAGACAAGCGAGTTGTCTGATGATGTTGCAGGCCAGGAAGTTATTAAGACAAGGCTGTGTAGGATATTTAGCTTACATAGTCGACAGTCGAAAAGAGAACCCGAAGGTAGAGGAGATACCGATTGTGAGGGATTTCGTCAATGTATTTCCAGACGATTTGCCAGGACTTCCACCAGATAGAGAAGTAGACTTTGTGATTGATTTGGCGCCCGGAACTGCTCCAATATCGAAGGCACCATACCGAATGGCGCCAGTAGAGATGAAGGAATTAATGGTACAACTACAAGAATTGTTGGACAAAAAGTACATTCAACCGAGCGTATCGTCGTGGGGAGCGCCGGTGTTGTTCGTGAAAAAGAAGGACGGATCGATGAGGCTTTGCATTGACTACAGATAATTAAATAAGGTCACGATTAAGAACAGATATGCATTACCGAGGATCGATGATCTGTTTGATCAATTGAAGGGAGCAAAATACTTTTCCAAGATTGACTTGAGGAGTGGTTATCACCAACTGAAGGTGAGACCAGAGGATGTACCGAAGACAGCGTTCCGAACGCGATATGGTCATTATGAGTTTTTAGTAATGTCGTTTGGTCTTACGAATGCTCCTGCAGCATTTATGGGACTAATGAATGGTGTATTCAAGCCGTTTTTGGACAAATTCGTGGTGGTATTTATAGACGACATTTTGGTATATTCCCAAAACCAAAGAGGAACACGAAGAACATTTGAGGTTAACGTTAGAAGTATTGAGAAGGGAGAAGTTGTATGCTAAATTTTCGAAATGCGAATTCTGGATCGAGAGAGTACAATTTCTTGGTCACGTAATCGATAAAGATGGAATTTCGGTAGATCCATCCAAAGTAGAAGCTGTGATTAACTGGGATCAGCCGAGAACGCCGTCAGAAGTAAGAAGTTTTCTTGGATTAGCAGGATATTATAGAAGATTCATACAAGATTTTTCTAAGATGGCAACTCCGTTAACGAATTTAACTCGAAAAGCTGTAAAATTTGTTTGGACGGAAAAGTGTGAGGAGAGTTTTCAAGAATTAAAGAAGAGGTTGAGTACAGCGCCTGTGTTATCTCTTCCGGATGATACAGGAAATTTTGTTATTTTTAGCGATGCGTCGCATAAAGGACTTGGCTGTGTGCTGATGCAAAACGGCAAAGTCATTGCGTATGCATCACGGCAGTTGAAGGATTACGAGAAGGGTTACCCAACCCATGATTTGGAGTTAGCTGCAGTTGTTTTTGCTTTGAAAATTTGGAGGCACTATCTATACGAGGAAAAGTGTGAAATATATACGGACCACAAGAGTCTGAAATATATTTTTACACAGAAAGATTTGAATATGCGTCAAAGAAGATGGTTGGAATTAATCAAGGATTATGACTGTGAGATTTTATACCATCCGGGTAAGGCTAATGTGGTTGCCGACGCCTTAAGTAGAAAGGGTCGTGAGAAATTGATGATGTTGACTGCTCAACAGGAGCTAATTGCAGATATGGAGAAATTGGAGTTAGAAGTGAAGTATCCTATGGAGATTGATGAGAAGCAATTTCAGATGCAATCTGGTACAACTCTACTAGATAGAGTGAAGGAGGCTCAGCTTCAGGATGATGAATGCAAAAAAGTAACATCGAAGATATCTGAAGGAACCGAACCAAGATTTAAGATGGATAAGGAAGGAATATTGAGATTTGAAAGCAGAATTTGGGTTCCACCAGTACAAGAAATTAAGGAAGAAATTTTGAGTGAGGCTCATAGTTCAAGATATTCGATTCACCCTGGTAGTACAAAATTGTACCAAGATCTTCGACAACATTTCTGGTGGCCGAAATTGAAACGTGATGTTGCAGAATGTGTTGCCAAATGCCTGACATGTCAGAAAGTTAAAGCAGAACATCAGAGACCGAGTGGATTGCTAGAACCGTTGGAGATCCCAGAATGGAAATGGGATCATATCACGATGGACTTCGTGGTTGGCCTTCCGACGACTCAGAAGGGCTACGACGCAGTATGGGTTATCGTTGACTGACTAACGAAATCCGTGCACTTCCTTCCTATCAAAATCAGATTTAACTTAGATCAGTTGGCAAGATTATATGTGAAAGAGATTGTTTCGAGGCACGGAGTGCCGGTGTCTATTGTTTCCGATAGGGATCCGCGCTTCACATCAAATTTCTGGAAACGTATTCAGGAATGCATGGGTACACAACTGCGAATGAGTACAACTTACCACCCTCAAACAGACGGTCAGAGCGAACGAACGATTCAAACACTGGAAGATATGTTACGAGCCTGTGTAATGGACTTCAAAGGAAATTGGGATGATCACCTGCCGTTAGTAGAGTTCGGCTACAACAACAGTTACCACGCTAGTATTAGTATGCCGCCTTACGAAGCGTTATACGACAGAAAGTGCAGAACTCCGCTTTATTGGGATGAAGTTGGTGAAAGATAATTGCTAGGGCCAGAATTGGTACAGCAAACGGCAGAAATAGTCAAAGTGATCCGAGCACGACTGGTAGCAGCTCAAGATCGACAGAAGAAATACGCTGATCCACATCGTAAAAATATCGAGTTTGAATCAGGTAGTTATGTTTTCTTGAAGGTCTCTCCCTGGAAGGGAAAGATCAGGTTCGGAAAGAAAGGAAAATTGAGCCCAAGATTTATTGGACCCTTTGAGGTACTGCGAAGAATCGGAGAAGTTGCATACGAGGTAGCCTTACCTCCAGCACTCGAGAATATCCACAACGTCTTCCATGTTTCTGTGTTACGACCTTACAAACCTGATTACAAGCATGTAATTGAATACGAACCCCTGCATTTTGAGAAAGACTTATCTTACGAAGAAATTCCTGTCCAAATTGTCGACCGAAAAGAACAAGTTCTCAGAAATAAAGTTATACCTTCTGTTAAGGTAATTTGGAGGAACCACAATGCTGAAGAAGCTACGTGGGAACTCGAAGAGAATATGATGAAGAATTATCCTCATTAATTACTTAATTATGTGTATGCGATTCTGGGGACAGAATCTTTGTAAGGGGGGAGAATGTAACGGGTCGAAATTATTGAGTCGTGATTCTGGGGACAGAATCCTTTTAAGGAGGGAAAGATGTGACGAACGAGAATTTTGTAAATTATTTTTAAATATTTATTGAAGTAAATAAATATTTTTCGAGGATTTAATTATTAGATTTAATAATTAATCGATGCAATTGTGGTAGATTAATTTAATTATATGTGTTACATTTATTAAATTAATGTAGAGAATTTTATTATTCAAGTATGTGATTATGTGAGCTTGTTGAATTAAATAAAATAATTTAATTAAGCATGATGTTACTTTAATTAATTTAATTATTAATTAGAGATTTAATAAATTATTATTATTTATTAAAGAGATAATTAATATTGTGACTACGTGAATTTATGAGAAATTATTATATTTTATTTAAAGTAAATTAAATAAAATATTAGATTTATCTTATAAGAGTGTGATATTTATTAAACTATATAATAAAAGGGTTATTAAAATAAAGAGTTTTGGAGCCTAGTTGCTAGCCAAACGTGGCCTTAGAGGAGTTATGGCCAGTTAACCCATTATGGGCAACTGACCATGATGCGCGTCAGTTTGATCTTTTATTTATTCATACGTCTTTTTATTCTTTTTATTTTCATTGTTGCTTTAGTTTGATAAAAAAACATCACAGAGAAAGTTTGAGTGTATTATGATCAATTATTTGTGAAAGAATCACCACTGATCATCTTTTCCATTGGTTATACTCTGGGTAATTTTCTGCAAACCCAAATTCTTATTTCACGTCTTTTTAAGTTTTATGATTATGGCTTTCATATATTCTGTTAATCTCTGTGAAGTGAGAAATTGTGTTATGTTATATCAAATTGTATTTAATTATGTATATGTTGCAAACCATAACATCAGTGTTGTGAAAACATGTCGTACATATGTTATTTCAAAATAAACAGAGTACGTGATATGGCCATATGGCCTTATACGTGATATTTTGTGTAATGATCGTATATTATCTCTAAATTTTATACCCTTATATTTTTGAGCATGTTAATACGAAGAGATCAAGTCTTAAACGAACGGATTCGGTGTTATAACGAATCCGTACGGCTAAATTATGTGTTTTGTTCAAAAACTTCAAGAACAGCCCATTTTACATGATTTAATTCTGTGATTAAGTGTTTTAAATGGTTAAAATCACTTTATATATGTTGTATTATGAATATACATGAACTATAACTTGTGGGTATGTCTAATTTTGAGTAGAAAATAAGAAATTGGGAGAAATTGGCATGTTCTGCGATTTTTCGCGAACAACCATTTTTGTGTCTGGTATGCTGCGCCGCAGCGCCGGCTACCAGTTCATTTCCCGCGCCGCAGCGCCAACGTGCCGTAGCGCCATGACTCGAGCCACAGCGCCACGGTGCCGCAACTTCAAGTGTCCGGCCGCAGCGCCATCGCGCCGCAGCGCGAAACCTTAGTTCAATAGTGGCGCCGTAGCGCCACTCCCCCGAAACTTTAGAAATGAGATATTAAAAATGTTTAAGTCTAACAATGTGTTAGTGGGTTAATGTAATGAACATGTAAACATGTTAGAGATATAATGTGATATTAAAATTGATGTTTAACATGTAAATAACATAATTACATGTGAATTTAATTGTTGAATACATAAATATATTGTCATTCATGAAGTATTAATTATGTGATAATGAGATAATTTGACTAAGTTTAGTCAATAATTAAAGTAGACAACGAGAATGAGTTTATATTGATTAGTTAATTTATAATTAACTGGTATTGTGTTTATGAATGGTATGTAGGATTTAATTCAAAGAACGTGCTTAGTTAAAGTGTAATCTACGCACGAGGCAAGTATCCTATCCCTAACTCCATTCTATTGAGCAAGTTTATTTAAACTTAAACGTTACTTTTATGTCGAGCAAGTTTTCCTAACCCTACTTGTCATTATTGTTCAAGTTTATTATTTACCTTGAATAAATTATCCTTGTTATTATTCAAGTTCAAGCATGATATTAAAGATTAATTATCTTTCCAAAGCATGATTCAGTTATACAATAATTGTCCTATTGTATACTTTTGAGATTTTTATTCAAATCTAATATCAATTATTGTTGAACCTTATTAGACTAGTGAACCTTATTGATTCAACTAGTCCATAGTTGATGAGCGTTATAAATTTCAGAACCCTTGATGAATTATCCAAACCAAACTTCCTTTGGTGCGGACTCGAATGTCAAACTGAGATGAACAACCCTGAAAAGGAATTAATTACGCTTTAGCGTTAAGATATTGTGCACAGTATGGTACTAAGGGCTGATCCCCCTAAGTACGAGAAGAAGGTCCATAGTCTTATGACTGTTAAAGGTTTCAAGTATAATCCTTGATAACCTAGGACATAGTTCAAGGTCTTATGACCCTCAGAATTCTTTTGATTCTTGTTATTCATTCTTGATTCAAAAGTTGAGCTCTTATTCAGACGTCTTTGATTTATTCGCATGTTATTATACTGTTATTTCATTATTATACTTGTGGGCATTTGTGCTCACTCTTGCTTAATAATAACCTTGCAGTTAAGAACGAAAGAAGTGATGAACCTTCCACTAGTAAGGGCAAGGGCAAAGTTAGCAAATGATGAAGACCTGTTATTTATTAACTGATGTATTTGTTTAAGACTTGAGTTATGTTGATGTTAAGACTTATTTCTTTAGAATTCCGCACAGATGTTTTAAGGTTAGAGTAACTTGGGATTTATTTATGATTCAGTTGATGTAACCCTTAAGGGAAGAGATTTTATTATGATTTCTATCTATTGTATGGTTTGATATTATTTATGGGTAAATAGATAGATGATGCTTGTACAGTGAACACCAAATCCCGTGGAATCGAAGTACCCAGATTTGGGGGTGTCACAAGCTAGATATGTAGAATCAGTTCATTTATGATTCTCAAATGTTCTAAGTTATGTTGTTATTAAATAACTATTGTATTATCAAGCATTGTTGATTCAACTAGTTCCCTAGTTGATTATCATTAAACTTCAATTACCCTTGAAAGCTTATCCAAACCAAACTTTCTTTGATGCGGACTTGTACTCTAAATACTGAGATGAACAACCCTATGTTTAGGGGTTTACGCTTAGCGTTGAAATGGTTGTGCACAATACATTGTACGAAGGATTGATCCCCCTAAGTACGTGGAGTCCTTATAGTCATACGACTGTTAAAGTTAAAGTTGAAAGATTACTTATAACTGTGGACATGGTTCATGGTCATTTGACCCTCAGTAGTATATTTAAAAATGTTAATAGAACAAATCATTCAGTTCTATTGAGCCTATGAATTGGCAAATGTTGAAATCATAATAGAACATATCATTCAGTTCTATTGAGCCAATTATTTGGCAAATGATGTAAAGATATTTATTTTTATTTCAAGTGAGCTTTGTTTGCTCACTCTTGCATATTTATACATTTATTGCAGCTATGGTTGAAAAGGTAGATAAACCTACAACTAGCAAAGGAAAGGAAAAAAATGTACAAGTGATGAAGACTTGTAATTTTTCTTAAATCAATATGATGATATACTTTTAATAATGATGTGATGTAATAATTTTATTTCTGCACTTGAATGATTGTATTAAAGGTTAGAGAACATGGGAGATAATGTTTTTATTAAAGTAATCCTGTATAGGCAGATTTTTATTATTCAATTTATTATGATTGGGTAGTTAGATATGAATGTTTTGTTTACGTGAACACCAAATCTTGAGATAATAAAGTATCGAGATTTAGGGGTGTCACATCACATCTCATTCCGATCACGTCATGATCATCGATTCACCTTAAGGTTCTTTCCCATTATCAACTAAACTCCATTCGAGTTCATTCTAATTATCTTTGTCATCTTTATCTTTCTCTCTCTCAGGTTATAGCCTAAGGTACTCTTACCTAAAGTTTATAACCTACAGATTTGATACCAACCTGTGACGCCCCTAAATCCAGGTCCCTTTTGAACCTCGGATTCGGTCCGCCACGATACTACCATCGTCAAACTATTTATATCTATTATTCATAACTTAATGAATATAACTTTGCTTATTACAATTTAGAATATAAGTTCTTTCAATTTCCAGGATCTGTATATTGACCCCAAACTTTTATAAGTATCAAATCTTGGTCATTTATCATTCCTGTCTTACATCATATTCGATGTTATAAAAATATGCAGAATAATTTAAACTGTTTTTTCAATCTCCTTAAAAATCTTCTATTAATTTCTTAACTTAAATCAATTACATATCCTTGAATCAAATTATGTTATGATTCATTCTATTCGAATACTGTATAAATTTTTACATATCGATTCTAATTCCTCTATGCATTATATAGTATAACTTTACAACTCAACATGTATTACACATTGTAACTACTATCATGTACATCTCCTAGAACCTAAACATGGTTCAAGAGCATATATTTAAATAAATCAATCAATCTCCATCGATGCTATTAAACTTTATCAATCAAGTAGCACGTAACTTTACCATGAGTCCTTAACCTGCAAAAGTAGTTATTTGCAATGGTGAGCTCGACAGCCCAACAATTCTAATAGTTTTCATGCAGCACATAGCATATAATAACATACTCAGTTCATGCATTCATAATCAATTAATATTTACTACGCATGTTACTTCTCACATAATAGGCATAGAGATTTACTTCACAAACATATCATCAAATATCAACTTTCAACATTCATACATATCCCATATGCATTTCATATATAGACATCAACATTTGCATATCATAATATAGCTCAACTAACCGTTATTGAGTTCATATATCAAATAGGAACTGAAAGACTTGCCAGATTCGTAGTTTATCAATTACGACTTAACTGCTTAAAGCTTATCTGTACTGCGTGTATTCCTACACAGTTATATATTCATGGATTTATACCCATCAGTCATACATTTCATATGCTTTTAATATAAGAACAACATTATTTTCTAACTAGGTTTCATTTTTACTTAAACTTAGGATAACCATGAGACTAGCTCATTTTACTATCATATTTATCTAAACAATCTTATTTCATATCTTGTAGTCCTTAAGGATAATATATAACAATAAATTAAGACCATGCAGTTAACAACTGCTCTTGGTCACTCTGCAGGACGGCGTGGCCGCGCTACATTTAAGATTGGGAGTGGCGTGGCCGCGCTACTCCCTGCCAAAACCAGACTTGAGCTTTTCATTGTTGAGTTTAGTCCTAACCTACTATGCATTCTGATACATACTATAACATACATCAAGTAGGTTATGATATTTCTTTAAGTTCTCATTTCAAATCATTTAGTTTTAAATTACATAGCTCTATGTTGAATTATTTAAATCAATAAGGCTTAACAACTTTCTTTAACAAGATTCAAGGTTTATAAGCTTTTAAACCTTATATTGGTACTAACAGGCCTTTAATAGCATGCTCAATGTATCTATCTCATTTACATAGACATACATATTTCATTTACTTTTAAAACATGTTTAAATAACGTATGTCATGCTTAACTAATTGAGTGCACATATCATTTATGCTTAAAGGCATAAACAACTCCATCATGTTTGCTTATAAGGTCATAATGCAAGTAAAACAATGCTCATCAAAATTAGTTTCTAAAAATTTTAAATTTCTCTTTAAAACCCATACTAAACCGAGTTTGACAACCTTTTATATGCAATATATATTGGAATTACCTTCCTTACCCATTCGTGCACACAACTAGGCCACATTCATATGTTCACAAAGTCGGAACTTAAAAGACACAAGAATTCAATTAAATGAAAGCAAATGATAAATTTTAAACATTTATAAATTAATTTATCCAGAATTCAATAATGTTCAAATTGTCAACATGATACAGCTTTGTGGAGTAAAATTCAAGAATAATATTGTATCAAAAATGATTTGGACAAAAAAGAAAGCAATTTTTGTCATGAATAGTACCCTAGGTGAATAGTACCGAATGAATAGTATCCTATGAATAGTATCTCGTGAAAAGTACTTTGTGAATAGTACTTCAGGAATAGTACCTCGTGAATAGTACTTTGTAAATAGTACCCCATAAATAGTACTTTGTGAATAGTACCCCGTGAATAGTATTCTGACATGAAAAGCTTAAAATTTAACAAAAATATTTAGAAAAATATTAGTGTGAAACGATACTAGATGAAGCAAAAAATTCAAGGATATTTTACTAATTTCACGGAGTATAGAAGCAATGCTTTAACAAAATGAGTGTAGAATTAGAAATACGAAACACAATAATATTACTTACATACTACAGAGTATGGAAGAAAATATTATTTTATACGAATATTAAACAAAAGTAATATCCCTTACCTTATTAGAAGACTGGATACTGAAATAGTGAAGTAGCAGAATACTCTTCTTCTTCCTCTCTATAGTTTCTCTCTCTGTAGTTGTTCTTGTGAGTCTTAGTGAATTGGTGAGAATGAAAGAAGAAATGAGCTTCTATTTATAGGAAAACATAGTTTCGATAATTGCACGTTTAGAGGCTCGAATTATTACAGTATAGTACATTCATCTTTACCTCCATTTTTAATTTAGTCCTGCAGGTATTATCAATCTTGCACCACCTCCCCTAATATTACATGCATGTGACCCAATAGTTCCATACATGTGAACCAACAGTAATTTGCATTTGAACCAATAGCAATTAATTGCTCATTTAGCCGATTAATTGCCTGTTTGGTCAATTATAACAAAACCAGCCAATCACAAAATTACCTCCTCTGAGGGTAATTGGGTCACGGAAGAATTAAAGAAAACTAAATGAACAACATCTTTCACTCATCAATATTATTCTTATCTTTAATCAACACGAACTTATTCATCATTAATATTATAACTCATAATATTAATGATTTCTCCCTATTGGCACATAATTAGGTGACCAAACCCCTTTCCTTGACAGAACTTTCTAGACATTGTCAATAATGCAAATAATAATATGAATAAATTTGTCGTCTCAATTATTGATTTAATAATATAAAATATTGTACAGATGACACTGTGACAATAATAGAATCAATAATATGAGAGATACTATGCAGCGATTACTGTAGCAATAATTAAGTATAACTGAGTGACTTCACACGTAAGTATCAATACCGTGTGCTACTATGCAACCATGCGTCTTACTGTACTTTTACCACCGGGTATTTCAACAGTTAACGATAAAATTTTTACTATTATTTTTATAAAAAGAAATTTCTGTCATTTTCTAACTCCGACAATAATTCTGTTGTGGGGTCCACAAATAATTGTGTCGTCGTACGAATATTCCCTGTTAAAACGAATATTCCCCGACCAATCGAATATTTTATAATTTGCTTACTTTACAAAATTTATAAATATTACCTATAACTATAACATTATATCAAATCCACACCATAATATTTAAAAATATATTTTAAGGAAAAATAATCTTTATTTATAAAAGTTGGGGTCTTACATCTTACCTATACGAGAAACTTATTGTAAGACCTCAACTTTTTATAAATAAAATTGAAGTTTCTATATTCATTATTTCGATATAATAAGGTGTTAATTTGATATAATGCTTTAGTTATGGGTGAAATATGTAAACTTTTCAAAATAAGCAAGTGGTTATAAAATAGTCATTGTTATCGGGGAATATTTGTTTGGTCGTGGAATATTCTTGTTGTCGAGGAATATTCGTACGATGGCGCATCCATTTGTGGACCCTATAACGGAAAATGGTCGGATGAATAAAATGACAGGTTTGAGTTCTTATAAATAACGGCGTAATTGTTACTTTTAACACTGTTAGAATACCCGGTGGTTAAAATACAATAATACGCGTGGTTGCATAGTAACACACGGTATTGCACAATATTTTTTAAATTATTGATTCTTACGTAAGAAGGCACTACTCAAAATTTGTTACAATAATTACTATTCAATATTTTATTTTATTGATTCAATAATTGTTATGTTGATATTTATATTGTTGTTGTTTCAATGATTATCACTGTACAGTATTTCCCATTATCAAATCAATAATTCATATTATTTAAATAATATTATTAGATATCATTATTGGCAATGTCTAAATAAGTTCTGTCTAGGAAAGGGATTTGATTACCTAATTGCGCGTTAGTAAGGAAAAATCCTTATCGAAAAGCCCCCTCTTTCCTGGGAACGACCTGGTTGTCATTATTGTGATTCTGTAATATTATTTGTGAATAATTAATTATTAATTTATATGATAAGAAAATATTTATTTTATGTGGATATAAATGAAGGATATATTTATTTTATGTGGATATAAATGAAGGAATTGATGCTGATGTGTTTTATCAGTATTTTGTCAGAATAGAGGTATTAAAAATCATATGTATATGAATTTTGGTTATTTTTTATTTGGAATTTGGAAAAACTTTCTTCTACAAAGTTGTAGAGAATTTAATTTCTTATGGAATGTACATAAAATTCGTATTTTTCTGATAAAAGGTTATTTATTATGAATTATTAAAATTTTCAGAAATAAATGTTTTTATTAAAATCATGGGTGGGCCCCACTCTTGTCCTTTATTGGTAAAATGTGCTGAATTTATTTTTCAAAAGTGGTGGGCTTGAATCTTCAAAGATGAGTGCTACGTAGAAGTCACCTTTGGTAATTTTGTCAACTTTGGCGTTCTAGCATTTTCCTATAAATAGGGTGCTTAGTTAGAATTGAAAATCATACCAGAAACATAAGTTTTCTCTCTCTATATTATCGAGCGTATTTTTTTGAGTATTTAGATAGTTTGAGAGTTGCTATTCAGTGCAAGTTTCTTTTAGCACTATATTCGAAATTTCAGCTGGAAGTACTATTCTTTTGAGGTAATGGATGCTATGTTCTTCGTAAATGATGTTTTTCTTTCAATATTATTATGCCAAAATATTGGTATAAATTTTATTATGAAAGTTTTACCTTTTCATGTCGAGATTACTATTCACGTATACAACACTATTCACGTATATGTCACTATTCACGAATACGGTACTATTCGCGAAGTATGATTTTTCTTGTGGAACTTCTACCTTTTTATGTCGAGGTTACTATTCATGTATACGAAACTATTCACGTATACGGTACTATTTACGAATACGACACTATTCACAAAAAAAATGAAATTTTCTCTTCTTTGTCAAAGATGTCGATTATGGTTACTATATTTGATTGTATCCATGTTTTGATCTTCATTTTTGAATTTTACTCACCTATGGTTTATTATGAAGTATTTTTGAACTTGAATTATCTAAAATTATGAATCCCTAATCTTTGTCCTTTTATCTCACTGGACTCGTTTTTTAAAATATTTTTCATCATTCTCAGTCCTAAATGATGATATTATTGAATATCTTTGGCATGTAGTGCAAAGATGAATGATTAACTGATGAATATTTTTGGCTCGTAGTGCAAAGATGAACAGGTGTAGAGATAAACATGACCAACTAGTGATACAAATGAATATATTTGTCCTGTAGTGCGAAGATTAATATTTGATTCAAGATGTATATTGATTGATGTTACATGGATAAAATATTGATGATGGACTTTTAAATCTAAGAAGATAGTAGAATTCATTCTCTACTTGACTCTTCTAATGGATTGTTGTTTCCGCTGCAGTTGTTGATCTAAAACTTATAGTCTATTATATTCTATTAGATTTTTCCCTGTTGAAGACTACTGATAATTTTTTGTATATTATCTTAGTCATAATATTCTTTATTGGGCTAGTTGAGCTCACCCTTTTCCTTTTTGCTCCATTTTTCTTCTCAAGAGGCGAGAATATAGTGGGAACTAGTCGGGATGTGGAGTGATGTTTCCAGTCAGTTGTTTTAGCAGTCCTCACTATTTTATAAAATAATGTGATAATAATTGTAATGAGGACTCATTTTGAGTTTGAATATTATCTATTAGACAATATTTGTATTTAAACTCACAGTATATGTGTTGTCGAATTTTGCACTACAATTGTAGTTGTAGTTGTTTGGTATCAGAGCTTAGGGATATGGTCTCTGACGGAGATCAGGGAATAGAACTAGGAGGGGAGAGACGAGTAAATCCTTCGCTAGTGTGTCATTCCTAAGCTTATTTGGTATTTAATTAGTCTGTCAGAATATAAGGGTATTATGTGGGATGTCAATTTTTTTAATTAACCCTTGTTTTATGGCAGTATTTGAGAATGAAAGCTAAAAATGTTAATAATGGAGTGAATGAGACCGTGGAGACACCTTTAATCACCAACCAGGGGAACGTGCAATAAGAAGACAATATTCTTCCTGTAAACAACACTACCGAACAAACGATGAATGATGGAATGTTTAGAAGCTTCTGCAGTTCATGCAAAATCAGACCAGGGAGACTCGTGCACAAAATACGGGTGGAAATGATAACAACGTGCAGCCTGTCACAGCCAAGCAGTTCAAAGAGTTGGGACCACCAGAATTTGTGGGAATGCCGGATCCGATCAAGGCAAAAACGTGGCTTAAATAAATTGCTAAGATATTTGATATTTTGGGATGCATGGAGGAACATAAGGTTCCATTCGCCACCTTTATGTTTCGTGGTGAGGCAGACTACTGGTAGGAGTTTGTGAAGCGTACCCAGCTTGGCGCACTCAATTTGTCTTGGGAAATATTTTAGAAACTGTTTAATGACAAGTACTTTCCTAAACGTATTCGTCATATGAAGGAGGTAGAGTTTATTATACTGGAACAAAACAACATGACGGTGTCCCAGTACGAGGCGAAGTTCACGGAGTTATCCAGGTTTGCACCTCATTTGGTAGAGAATGAGGAACGTATGACGCGGATGTTTCTGAGATGTCTGAAACCCGAGATTATTATTTCTAACAAATTTTCTCTATATTCAGATGTTTTCAACAGGGCGCAATTATTAGAGCGAGATAATGGGTATATTCAACTGAGGGACCACAACCAGGGTTATACTGGTGACAGCAGCCATCAGAGCAATGATAACCAGCGGGGAGGAAAGAATACGGACAAAAGTGGTAACCATTCGGGTGATAATCGTGGCCATGATAATAGAAGAACCGAGTCTGGAGGAGATTTCAAAAAGAGAAGTTACAATAATGATAACATGAAGACATCAGCACCAACATCAACTGTTTCTAGGGGAAGAAAACGATCACCGGTCGTTTGTTATAAATGCAGAAAAGAGGGACACATCAGCCCAAACTGTCCACAACAACCCAAGGTGTGTTATAACTGTGGAATGGAAGGTCATATAGCTAGAGATTGTCTTATAGCGAAATCAAGTCCAACGGGGATGGTGACTCCAAAGGCTATCCCAGACAAATCAAAGTCAGTGGTTCCTAGAAGAGCGTTTATCGTATCTGTCCAAAACGCGAGGAACCCGAACGAGGTGATCACAGTTAAGCTAATCATAAACTCTTGCGAAGTTTATACCCTATTAGATACCGATTCTACCCATTCCTTTATTTCTCATGCTTGTGCTCAACGTTTGAACTTGACTCCAGAGAAATTAGACTTTGACTTATCTGTTGAGACTCCGTTGGGAGAAACTTTCACTACATCTACTGTTTATAAATCTTATTTGATTCAAGTTGGAACCATCACATTACATACCGATCTTATTTCGTTAAAAATACTTGCATTTAATGTGATTTTAGGGATTGATTGGTTAACCACTCATCATGCTAAAATTGATTATTTTCGTAAGGTTGTTAGTTTTCATATTCCTAACCAACCTATTATGCGAATTCAAGCAACCAAACCACTAAAGTCAATCACTGTCATATCAAGCCATAAAGCTATTCGTTTATTGAAAAATGGATGTCAAGCTTTCTTAGCCCATGTCACGGACTTGAACAAAAACACGTCAGATTTGAATAATATTTCTGTTGTTAGTGAATTTCCTGACGTATTTCTTGAAGAACTTCCCCGTCTACCCCCAGAACGTGAAGTTAAATTCTTTATTGACCTTGAACCTGGTACAAAGCCCATTTCTAAAACCCCATATCGAATGGCTCATATTAAACTTCAAGAGTTAAAGGTCTAACTACAGGAGTTGTTAGACATCGGTTTCATTCGTCCTAGTACATCTCCTTGGGGTGCTCCTATTTTATTCATAAAGAAGAAAGATGGGAGTATGCGACTTTGTAATGAGTACCGAGAATTGAATCATGTCACCAACAAGAATAGGTATCCGCTACCTTGCATTGTTGACCTGTTCTACTAGTTGTAAGGAGCATAATTCTTTTCAAAGATCGATCTTCATTCTGGATATCATCAGGTGAAGATTAAAACTGAATATATTCCAAAGACTGCTTTTAGAACTCAGTACGGACATTATGAATTCTTAGTCATGTCTTTTGGACTGACTAATACTCCTATTGCTTTCATGGATATGATGAACCATGTGTTCAAGAAATATTTGGATAAGTTCGTTGTTGTTTTTATTGATGACATCCTCATATATTCCAAAAGCCTTGAAGATCATGAGCGCCATTTGAAGCAGGTACTTCAAAGGCTTCGTGATAACAAGATATATGCCAAGCTGAAGAAATGCGAGTTCTGGCTTGAGAAAGTAGCATTCCTTGGGCACGTGGTGTCAAAACATGGAGTATCTGTTGACCCAACGAAGATTGAAGCAATCCAAAGTTGGGAGCAGCCAAAGTCGGTGACCGAAGTATGTAGCTTTTTGGACTTAGCTAGTTATTATCGGAGATTCATGGAAGGATTTTCTAGAATCGCTAATCTGTTAACTCAGCTGACTCGGAAAGATACACAATTCGCATGGAGCGAGGAATGTGAGAAGAGTTTCCAAGAGCTCAAGAGGAGACTCATTTCGGCACCTGTTCTGACAATACCATCTAGTTCGGATGGATTTGTTATCTACAGCGATGGTTCAGACAAAGGGTTAGGATGTGTTCTCATATAACATGGGAAAGTCATAGCATATGTGTAAGACCCCAACTTTTATGAATAAAGATGAATTTTCTATAAATATCATTTTTAAATATTATGGAGTGAATTTGATATAATGTTATAGTTGTAGGTAATATTTAAAAATTTGGCAAAGTACACAAGTTGTTATATAATATTCGATTAGTCGAGGAATTTTCGTTTTAACAGGAAATATTCGAACGACTACATAATCATTGGTGGACCCCACAATGAAATTATTGTCGGATTGAGAAAACGACAAAAATATCTTTTTATAAAATAACGACGAAAGTTTTACCGTTAACTGTTAGAATACCTGGTGGTTAAAATACAGTAATACACGTTGTTGCACAGTAGCACACGGTATTGCACAGTATTTTTGAATTATTGATTCTTACGTAAGAAGGCACTACTGAATAATTGTTACAGTAATTACTGTTTAATATTTTATTTAATTGATTCAATAATTGTTGCGTTGATATTTTATATTATTATTGTTTCAATAATTGTCAGTGCATAGTATTTCCCATTATCAATTCAATAATTCATATTATTTGAATAATATTATTAGATAACATTATTGGCAATGTCTAGAAAGTTCTGTGAAGGAGAGGTTTGGTCACCTAATTACGCGCCAGTAAGGAGAAATCCTTATTCGGAAGCCCCCTCTTTCCTGGGAACAGCCTGGTTGTCATTATTGTGATTCTGTAATATTATTTGTGAATAATTAATTATTGATTTATATGATAAAGAAATATTTATTTTATGTGGACATAAATGATGGATGAGAAAATATTTATTTTATGTGGTTATAAATGAATGAATTAATGTTGAGGTGTTTTATCAGTATTTTGTCGGATTGAAAGTATTAAAAAATTAAATCGGTGTTCTTAAAGCTCTATTGCGTGAGTTATAGTTTTAATCCGACCGTTGGATCATTGTGAGTTGTCCACATATTTTGAACCGTTAAAAATTAACGTATGATTTGTTATGAATTTTATGAGGTATTGAAAATCGTTCGTTTATGGATTTTGGATTTTTTCTATTTGGAATTTGAAAAAACTGAAACTTACAAAGTTGTAGAGAATTTAATTTCCTATGGAATAGACATGAGATTCAAATTTTTCTAATAAAAGGGCTATTAATTATGAATTTTTGAAGTTTCAAAAATTAAATATTTTTATTAAAATTAGGTGGGACCCACTTTTGTTTTTTTAAAAACATGTGGGCTGCTAGTTTTTTTTTTCAAAATGGCATGCTAGCTTATTTAACAAAGCATGCGTAGAAAAAAAGAAAGATTATATTATTATTTTATTATTTAGTCTCCTATGGCGTTCTAGCATTTTTCTATACATAGGCGCTTAAGTTAGAATTGAAAATCACACCAGAATTAGAGAATTCTTCTTCTATAATCTTGAGCGTATTTCATTCGAGTTTTAGAAAGTTTTGAGCGTAAAAAATAGTGAAAGTTTTCTTCAAGAATATTCCCGATGTACCAGTTAGAATACTCTTCCTTTCAAGGTAAGGGATATTACTTTGTTCAGTATTCGTATAAAATAATATTTTCTTTCATACTCTGTAGTATTTAAGTAATATTATTTCGTTTCAGATTTTGAATTCTATACTCATTTTGTTAAATTTTGGCTTCTATACTCCATGAAATTAGTAGAATATCCTTGATATTTGCGCTTCATCTAGTATCTTTTCATGAAAATATTATTATGAGCATTCTTGATAAGTTTTAACTTTTTCATGTCGGGGTACTATTCACGGGGTTACTATTCCCGAAGTTACTATTCACTGAATACTATTCACTCGATTACTATTCACCCGGGATACTATTCATGACAAAAATTTATTACTTTTCGGTCCAAATCATTTTTGATACAATATTATTCTTTAATTTTACTCCACAAAGCAGTATCATGTTGACAATTTGGACGTTATTGATTTCTGGATAAATTAAATTATAAATCTTTAAAAAATTATCCTTGAACTTGTTTTATTGTATTCTTATATCATTGTCATCATCCTCATGTTTATAATATGTTGAAAGTTATATGTGGCCTGCAGTGCATAGATGGACTTGGAATGATTATGACCATAGATTATTCGGTATAATCATTACCGTAATGTTACAAATGATGTGGTAAAAGTCCTCATTGGCCCGTAGTGCATTGATGGACAGTTGTTGGCATGATCATGACCATTGATGAATACACGAATATCCTTGGCCCGTAATGCATGGATAATTTGTGGTCATGATACTAAAGAATATCCTTGGCCGTAGTGCAGTGTAACGCCCCGAAATCCGGTCTGGATTCACACCCGGTTTCCGTACGTCACGAGTACATCAATCATCCAACATACATCATTATATACTGGAATATAACGACATACACTCTCAAATCCCAGGTTCTGGAATCCTTATAACCTTTTTCATTAAATAATAATAAATACATTATTCACTTCATCTTACAATAGTGACTTTTATCCGCCACAAGGATACATAAGAGATCATTAACTATTATATAGTTCAGTTTTATCTTTCTACATTACAAATCTTCATTTGATCTTCTCGCTGTTTCACATTCTACATGTTACTTCATCTGGATATTGTCAGCTTGATCTTTACGATATCCTTAAGTTCTTTTAATCTTGTTCGGTGAAAATTATTTTTCATTTAAAGCAAGTGTGAGCATTCAACTGCCCAGCATGTCACAGCAGTTGAACAAACAACTTCAGAATTAAAACATTTCTTTAGAACTTCTATAACCGAACAAAGGTTATGAAGCAACTTGAATAATAGGAATAGTCTCGATCCTATCATCATAAAATATCATTCAGTTTCACTTTGAAATACTTTCTTTCCTCTACCTTTTTTATGTTCATCCTGCCTGGCTAGAATCATTAGCACAGACTTAACAATAACGGTTCATGTATAAACAGAACATACTTGTATTGAACAGCTCAATCACAGAACAGTTCATTTCATAGAAATAACGAAATGTTCAAGGTATGGCACAAGGCTTCATACATACTACAACCTTGTACATATATCTTACATATGCACATAGACAAGACTTCTCAAGTTCAACATCTGAGAAGTTTAAGAAACTACCATTCAGGTAATATGAATGAAGTTAGGAAACTTGCCTTACGCCCAGCTACAGCTTACGCTGAACTGCTCATTCTAATTCCTATGTAGCACATAAGGAGAAAATATAAACACCAATTAGTCATATATTGAACTTACGTATTGGTTTACTTAACTTTACTTCTTAGGGTTCGCGTTCTTATAATATTAGTTTACGCGACTAGCTTCCTTTACCAGTGTACGGATTTATGACATACGGAGATGTCTTACTCAAAACGTTCATCATCGTGGATGATTTATATTCTTATCTTATTTAATACATTCATTATCCATTACATGAACCCCATGTTCATTACTCGTTCTTAGTGTCGAAGCCATACCAATCGTTGTATGCTAACACCGATCGTTCATCGCAACAACGTTGCGTTCACAGCGTCTATACGCTTCACACTTATCTCTCATTATCATGACATAACATCAAAATGTTATTCATTACCCTCGTCACTCAACGCCTAAGGAATCACAACCATAGCAATTCCTCATGTTCGTTCATCTCGACTACGGTCCCCGGACATCGGTTACGTAACTCGTGATTTATATTCTTTGTTATTTAATCACGCTTAATCTTTACGTTAAACCTTTAATAAAGGTTTAAGTCATTTGCTTAAGTGTTATTTTAGGTGAACTATATATTCATATTTCTTTCTTGCACATCCCCCAGTAATTGAGCATTTAAAATCTCATTTCTGGGCATTGCCCTGCATCGGTAATGCGGCGTCATGCCACTTCTTTTCCTCTCGCGCTGCGGCGCGACCTACTTCTCTCTCCTCTCTTCCCGGGTTGGCGCTTCGGCGCCAAGTCCTTTGTTATGTCTCGCACTGCGGCGCCACTCTCTCCAGAAGATTATGGCCAAGCTAGCGCTGCGGCGCCACTTCTAACAGTCTATCCGGTGCTGCGGCGCCGAGACAAAACCCTAGAAATTTTTCTGTGTTAAATAAAATTCTTTGAGACGCTCACTTCCCGATCTCATAACTCCTTCGTTATAACTCAGAACGAGGTTGTTCCAAAGCCATTCTCTTCCTTATCTTACGTACTTTAATACCCCTAGGACAAAACTTCGTTCTGAATCCATTAACGTGACATTCGATTGGCTTGATCTTCACCCTTTGTTTATTTTTATGCTTTGAACGTTCTTCGCTCGTTCGTCCGTAATTCGGTCATCCGAACTCGAAACTCGTTCGTTCTTGAGTCCACGACTTACGTTTTCTATATTCTCTTACATTCTTATGAAACCCTACACGTTCGGGTTTATTTACTAACTTTCTAATCCTCATTCGTCTTTTACGAAATTTCGCCATAACTTCGTTATAGCTATGTTTTAATCCGTTCTTCATGAACGTTTCTACCGTTCCTAACCAAGCAATAAACATATAAATTATACGCGATGGTTTTAAACTTGTCCATCAACAACGTTCTTCGTGTTCTTTGCGTGTTCTTCGTGTTCTTCACGTGTTCTTCATGTTCTTCGTTTGTTCTTCATTTTAATCGATATTTTGGATTATGATTCCACTTTTTATTGGAATTTGATATTATAGAACCCCATTCCTTACTTATTTCACCTACTTGTTCATAATATTCATTCAGATCGCTCAAAATCCTTACGAATCTTATTCTTCCTTAAGAATTTTATTTACTAAACTTCTAATTCTTATTTCTTCCTTTTCTCATGATTTCAACCATATGAAATCATTCCAATCTTCTTTTACTCCTTAATCTCATTAATTTATGTTTTTAGACATAGAAAGTTAAAGAAAATTTATAAGAGATTAGGTTCCGAATTACCGTTCTTCTTTAATTTCCTTCCGTCGGACAAAATTTGTACACGGGCTAGCTCTTCCTCCTCCTCTTTCCTCCCATCCGAGCTCTCTCTCTCTCTCTCTCTCTCTCTCTCAAGTGTGGGAGGATTTTCAAAAGCTTAAAATAATGAACTCTAGCTTTCTATTTATAGAAAACCAAAGCTAAGGGCATTTTAGTCATTTTGCCCCCACCTCCTTACTATTCCAACCTCCTCCAACAACTTAGCCACCAAGTTTACTTGGCCTCCACCCTTACTTGGTGGCCAAGTGGCCGCCCCTCTTTCCCCATGGGTCTCCCCATGGGTTGCCCCATTGGTTATTACTCATCCGTTTACCCATCGGTTGGATCTGCGGTTTCTTTTCTTTGTTTGGGCCTTAACCCTAATTCTTATTGGGCCTATCTTGGGCTTGATTTCACAAAGTATTGGGCTTGACATAATCTAAGTCCAATTGGATTTTACAAAGTCCATGAACTCAAAGTCCATTAAGACTAATCGTATTCTACGCATCTCATTCTCGTATTCTCGTATTTTCTTCGTATATAGTTCATACGATATTCGTATTATACATCGTACTAATCTTCTTACTATACTCCTATAATAACTAGTCTTATCCTCGTATTTCTCACGCATAATAACTTTAATGATTATACGTGGTCATAAAATTCTCGGAACTCACTTTTCCTAACCCTTAGGTTTTGAGTCTGCAGGCGAAAACTTCGTTTTTGCCATAACTAAAATTTTATTGAATATTCCACCACGTCTCAAAATTAAATGTAATCAATAACATCTCAGAATTTTAAAATAAATCTCTGAGCAGAAACGGATGAATAGTGTCTATTTCGTCTTTTTCCCCGAAAAATATTTTGTTCCCGAAAAAATTTCATTTTCGTCTTGAAAATTCTTATTCGTTTAATCTAGCTCGTAGCCAGAATACTCTCGACTTATAATCATCCAAAGTTCTAGAACGATTAATAAACACATAGCACAGAATAGTATTAATAAAATTTAGTTTTATTAATAACTTATTCTTTAAACTTAAATTTTGGACGATCCGAATTTTTGAGTCGTCACATTCTTCCCTCCTTATAAAAATTTCGTCCTCAGAATTTCTTAAAACCACACCCTTACCCGGGTCGTCACATTCACCCCTTCTTCACATATTTTGTCCTCGAAAGTTTAGCCTACCTTTCTTCTCAACTTCCCTTCAACGGAGTTCTTATATTTCTCTCATTCCTAACCCCTATAATCTATCAAGAATCATGAAGCAGAAGAAATAACGAGCAATATAACATTTCCTTTTAAAACATTTCATAATTTTGCTGAGAGGTCAAATCGACCATGAACTCTTACTAGGTTAATCAGCATTTTACCGTAAGCCCATCTTTAACGATCAGTTTACAATCACAAAGAAAGTAAACTACCTCTTCCATGTTCTCCTCAGACTTAATCATTAGATTCTGCACCAAAACAATTTGGTTTGGCACAAGTTCTCAAAGAAAGCTCGATTTTCTTATAACATGACATACCATTCGTCTTTTCCAAAACAATTAGCTTAGACCATACCAAAAATTTTTGATATCAACTGGAACCATTCGTCTAGTCAATTCAATTGACATCGACTACTTCTTTAAATTCTTTTCGCAATACATCAAAACGTTTTATGACGTCATGATACCGTACTTTTCACAGTACGTTGAGGACTTCGTCAGTTTGTGACTTCGTCATTATACATCATACCATAGCGGGTTGTTGATCCTAAGATCACATCCAACACCAGGTTCAATTGCATTAATAACTCCATCCTTTTACCATCCTTGCATCGAATGCACAGATGATATAAAATTCATTTTGATATTTTAAATCAATTTCTGCGTAGCCGAAATAATTAGCATAGACATACAAAGAACAACTCTTTTAAAATCCATTGGTTCCAAAAATTGAACCAATTCTTTCCCTTTTAAAAATGTACATATCAGCATGATTTCAATAAAGTTTGAAATCTAGCATAGCTAGATGACTTGGAGTATCCTATTTCTCCATCTTCCTTCATTGTCTTACTGCTACAATACTTACTCTTCTCTAGCACCTTCAATACTAAGCCTACTGAAAACGTGTTTTCAGTCTAAACATTCTTATATCTTAGTACAATCCATCAACTTACCACACATTATGAGTTCAGGAACTTTCCACGGTAATACGAGTTTAAGAACATCCAGACAGACCATAGGCGTCCATTCGCTGAGACATTCGAAAACATACCATATTATTATGAGTCACGAACTTACCATAAGTATGAGTTTCAAGACTCGCACCTACCTTATCGTTCTCTACCTATCAAGCATATACACGAAAAAAGATTCACCTTCTCGTTATATACATCTTAATAGGATGACCAATTTCAATGATTATCACTGTAATAAGCTAAGCAGTTGTTACACCAAGCACAAACCTCTACCCGTAACAATGGTTCATACAACTCAGCTATCACATGAGTCCTCAATCGAAAATTTATAACTTCTAAATCTCTCTTTACTTAATACGAATTTTCTTTAATTCGTATGCTATCATGCTCCTCTCAATATGAGTTCTTCTTACTGTACTACTTCGTAGTACTATTCATTTATAGCATTTGCTATAAATCATTCATCGTTTAACAGCTAATCTGTTACTACGATTCACTATGATCACGTGGTGATCTTCTTATCCTTCTCTCTACGATTATAGTCTTAGGTACACCTACCTAAGGTTTATAACCTATCAGCTCTGATACCAACTTGTAACGCCCTGAAATTCGGTCTGGCTTCACACCCGGATTTCGTACGTCACGAGTACATCAATCATCCAACAAACATCATTATATACTGAAATATAACGACATACACTCTCAAATCCCAGGTTCTGAAAATCTTATAACCTTTTTCATTAAATAATAATAAATACATTATTCATTTCATCTTACAAGAGTGACTTTTATCCGCCACCAAGGATACATAAAAGATCATAAACTATTCTATAGTTCAGTTTTATCATTCTACATTACAAGTCTTCATTTGATCTTCTCGCTCGTTCACATTCTGCATGGTACTTCATCTGGATACTGTCAGCTTGATCTTTACGAGATCCTTAAGTTCTTCTAATCTTGTTCGCTGAAAATTATTTTTTATTTAAAGCAAGTGTGAGCATTCAATTGCCCAGCATGTCATAACAGTTGAACAAACAACTTCTAAATTAAAACATTTTTTTAGAACTTCTATAAACGAACAAAGGTTATGAAGCAACTTGAATAATAGGAATAGTCTCGATTCCTATCATCTTAAAATATCATTCACTTTCACTTTGAAATACTTTTTTTCCTCTACCTTTTTCATGTTCATCCTGTCTGGCTAGAATCATTAGCACAGACTTAACAATAACGGTTCATGTATAAACAGAACATACTTGTATTGAACAGCTCAATCACAGAACAGTTCGTATCATAGAAACACCGATATGTTCAAGTTATGGCACAAGGCCTCATACATACTACCACCTTGTACATACATCTTACATATGCACATAGACAAGACTTCTCAAGTTCAACATCTGAGAAGTTTAAGAAACTAGCATTCGTGTAATATGAATGAAGTCAAGAAACTTGTAACGACCCCAAAAAATCCATACAATTTAAATCTCAACTTCGGTCGTTAACCACACATTAAAACTCAAATTTTACATCATTATTCGATATTAAAAACACTAAAATTGCGGAATATTTAGAACGTTTATACATTTCCTTCTTTCTTGCCCTGAATCGCAACCTTTACATTACATCTCTTTGATTCAATCTTATATCATGAATCGTTACAACAAAATGACTATACAAAGTCTTACATCATAACTAAATATCCATATACATTGGATAACTCAACTTACAATTCAACATGTTACGTTCAAAATATGAAATACATTTCTCATAAAATATAAGTAATCTTCATGAATATAGATCTCTATAACTCACTTAGCACATATCTTTACCTTAAAATCTTGACCTGCAAAAGTGATTATTTGCAAGAGTGAGCTCGACAGCCCAGTAAAGTCTAACAGTTTTCATACATCACATAACACATAATAACATGCTCGATATACAACTCATTAAAGTAACATGGCATACATGCTTTTAACTCACATAGCAAATACAAAGATTGAGTTCCTTACTCGATCATCATTACTTAGCCAAAACAATGCAGTCATATATTGACTTTCACATTTCATGATTTCAACATGTATAACATATCATGCAATTTAAAACAGTTCATCAAGTCCACGTAACAAATAGGAACCGAAAGACTTGCCTTGATCGTTTTTTACCAATAACAGTTTAGCATCTTACAGTTATCTGCACTTCACGTGCCCTTTCTAGGTTGAATTAGGAGAAAATATAGAGATGATGGAAGCTTTTCTTTTGTTTTCTCAAGGTCTCCCTTCTTCTTCTTCTCTGCATTCTCTCTTCTTCTCTTTGTTCTTAGTTTAGACTTAGGTTTAGAAAACTAACGTAACTTATTGTATATACAATATACATATAACACATATAATTATAGAATATGTAACTCCCAATATAATTACATATACTAATTATCAATTTAATATATAAGTTACAAAATTAGAATTTTAAAAGCCCCAAGGCTTGTTTGGCAAAGCCATATTAAAATAATGACTTAATCATTCCTTAAGCCTTATTTGACAAAACAAGATTAAAATAAGAATTTCAAAAGCTCTATAGGTTTGTTTGGTAAAACCAAATTAAAACTCTTTTAATTTATTTTCATAAGTCACATATAATATAGTTTATTGTCCCACATTGTTTACTGGGATTTCCATATCCAATCTTAATTAAATAAACTAATTACCACATACTAAATAAATTTCTCACTTGACCAAATATCACAAAATTATAATCTCATTATAATTTTATTTAATAACTTAATATACCACCTTAAATTATTAAATTAAAACAATAATATAACATCTCATGTTATATTATAACTCTCTAAATTATAAATTAATTTAATTTAGAATATTATCTAATGAATTTAGATTAGTAAATATTTACTAGCAACCATTACATCAATAAAATATTTTTCTCATCAATTTCAACAATAAGCGCATCAAATAAATATTTATATATTAATAAATATTTAATATTACAATTTGAAATTTCGGATCGTTACATCCTTCCCTCCTTACAAGGATTCTGTCCCCAGAATCACAACTCAAATAATCAAATCGTCACATTCTTCACTCTTTTATCTTAATTAAGTTAATTTCTATAACTCATGGATTATTTACTTACTAATAAATAATCCAATAAATATATACTAAACAACAAACACGTCAATTAAAAATATTTATTTAATTCAATAAATATTTAAAATTATAAATAAAATTTTGGATTGTTACATTCTTCCCACCTTATAAGGATTCCGTCCTCGGAATCACTGAAACCCTACCCTCCTCAGGTTTTCACCTAATCTCTTCGTTGAATAACTTCAACACATTACCTTAATATAGGTTTTATATTTCCTACTCCCACCATTCTTTAAAATAAATTCTTGTAAGTTTTATTTCATAACCTTTACTTAGACTCAATTATATTTGAGTATTGCATATTCTTTAACCCGTTCATTTCTTTTTTTTTAAGGATCGTTATCATGAACACTCGGGATATTACATTCACCCATTCTTCTAAGAATTTCGTCCTCGAAATTTTATCAATGAATATTCAATCTATCAAAATAGATTTTACGTCACTACTTCATTCATTCATTGATTTCTATAACTACTTCCTTTCCACAATTATCATTCTACAACTATTAACTTTTATATTAAAAATTTCACATTATTCTTTGATAACTCATATCGTTCTCACTTTAAAATCTCTTTTCTCACTTATTCAACATATTCATCATTTAGTGTCGCATTCTACGACTCATTTCTTTCTAAGGAATATCATCCTTACCACATTCACCTTTTAGAATATCAAGAATCTTCCACAATTGCTCAATAATTGGGAAGCGATATGAATAACATGAATTTAAAAGATTCCAAATCATGCTGAGGGTAATAAGACCACGAACTATGTCCACAGTTGCAAGTAATCTTTCAACTTCAACTTTAACAGTCATAAGACTATAAGGACCCCCGTACTTAGGGTGTTAAGCCCTTCGTACGATGTATTGTGCACAAACATTTAAACACTATGCGTATGTCCATAGTTATAAGTAATCTTTTAACTTAAACTTTAACAGTCATAAGACTATAGGGACTCCTCGTACTTAGGGTGATCAGCCCTTCGTACAATGTATTGTGCACAAACATCTCAACGCCTCCGCGTAATCCCCTATAAAAGGGTTGTTCATCTCAGCTTTTCAACATCTGAATCCGTACCAAAACAATTTGGTTTGGCATAACTTCTCAAGAAACGCATGCATTTCATGAACATCTTTCAATATTTGTCTAGCTGAATCAAATAGCATAGACCTTTACAACAATTTGAATATCAATCGAAATATACATATACATACATACATATGTATTCTCATATCTTAAAGAAATCTCAAAAATCTTTTTATAACATCATGACACCGCACTGTATTTACAGTCCTTTGAGAATTCCGTCATTTGTTGATTTTATCATACTACATCATACCATAGTGGGCTGACGATCCTTAGATCACATCCAACACTAGGTAATAGTGCATTGATGACTTCATCATTTTTTTTTCATCTTTGCACCAGGTTACATGATGCATTAATGATATAAAATACATTTTGATATATTGCAAATCATTTTTGTCTAGCCGAAGCAATTAGCATAGACATACGAATAACAGTATTGTTGTTAAAACTCATTGGTTCCATCATTTGATCCAATGTTTTTCAAGAAAATAGAAGTGTAAACATTAGCACGAAGTCAATAAATTTCGAAAGTCTAGCATAGCTAGTAGATTTAGAATACCTATGCTTCCACCATCAACTCCACTTTCTATAATGATCCATTGCTTAATTAGTCTATCTATTCCTATCATCCTCAATACTCCATTTACACTTATCTATACCCAGTTCGTCAAACTTACCACATGTTATGAGTTCAGGAACTTGCCACAATCATATGAGTTTAAGAACTTATCCTAGTCAGACCATAGGCGTCCATTCGCTGAGGGGTTCAAAAACATACCATATAATTATGAGTCACGAACCTACCATAAGTATGAGTTTTAAGAACTCGCACTTAACCTTATAATATTCTCTAACTATACTCTACCTATCTGTTTTACACATGAGAAAAGAATCACCTTCTCAACAGGCATATAGCAAATAGTGCGACACAAACATTCCAATGATTATCAATGTGATAAACTGAGTGCAAGCACAAAACCCTCGCCCATACAAAGGTTTGTACAACTCAGCCATCACATGAGTCCTCAATTGAAATCTTACCTAACTCTATTTTGCTTATAACTTGCTCTTTGCTCGATACGAATTCCTCGTATCACATCATCTATAACTCCTCATGAGTTATCTCGTACTATTTCATAGTAGTCCATCTTCATAGCATTAAGCTATAATTATTCAAACATTATAGACCATCTTTCTTTTATAACTTAAACAGATCTAGACCACGTCGTGATCTTATTCTATAACCATCTCCCTTAAAATTCTTTTCTTAACTCGTGATCGTTTTGTTTTACGATCCTCTTTCTTTCTCTTTTTCATCATTTACTACATTACTCATTATCTTGGCTTTTGGAGTTAGGAAACTCCCATTTCTTATCTTTATATCTCTTAGATTCTTCTTTGAATCTTCTTGTTTATATAACAATTCTTCCTTTAAGAATTTTCAACTTTATTTACATCGCTCAAAATTTCATTCAAGTTCTACACTCTCATCATACGTGTCCATTTCTATACTTGGAACACATCGAGTCTCTAACAGTTTCAATATGGTACGCTGAGTGGTTTCCCACAAACAACCAACAAACTAGGTTCCGAGTTACTAGTTCGTATATACCTCCGCTCTATGAAGGAATCGTTTAGCCCAGATACCATACATCAACTACTAAATAGTACAATTGCACCATACTTAAATATAACTCTCTATTCTAAACTTCTTTATCATTCTCTTTTTATAGACATTGTCTATTTGTTATCACCTTACATCCTTATTATTGGAGTTAGGTAACCCCACATTCATATTCCTTATACCTCTGCGAGATTCTTCTTTGAATCATTTCACGCAAGTTTTATCCCTTCTGTATACGTTTCTTACATTACTTCTTATTGTTCAAACTCTATTTGAGCTTATTCTTTCATTATATTCACCTTCCTTCTTTAAGGTTATAGCCTAAGGTACTCCTACCTAAGGTTTATAACCTACAGCTTTGATACCAACTGTAACGACCCCAAAAAATCCATACAATTTAAATCTCAACTTCGGTCGTTAACCACACATTAAAACTCAAATTTTACATCATTATTCGATATTAAAAACACTAAAATTGCGGAATATTTAGAACGTTTATACATTTCCTTCTTTCTTGCCCCGAATCGCAACCTTTACATTACATCTCTTTGATTCAATCTTATATCATGAATCGTTACAACAAAATGACTATACAAAGTCTTACATCATAACTAAATATACATATACATTGGATAACTCAACTTACAATTCAACATGTTACGTTCAAAATATGAAATACATTTCTCATAAAATATAAGTAATCTTCGTGAATATAGATCTCTATAACTCACTTAGCACATATCTTTACCTTAAAATCTTGACCTGCAAAAGTGGTTATTTGCAAGAGTGAGCTCGACAGCCCAGCAAAGTCTAACAGTTTTCATACATCACATAACACATAATAACATGCTCGATATACAACTCATTAAAGTAACATGGCATACATGCTTTTAACTCACATAGCAAATATAAAGATTGAGTTCCTTACTCAATCATCATTACTTAGCCAAAACAATGCAGTCATATATTGACTTTCACATTTCATGATTTCAACATGTATAACATATCATGCAATTTAAAACAGTTCATCAAGTCCACGTAACAAATAGGAACCGAAAGACTTGCCTTGATCGTTGTTTACCAATAACAGTTTAACAGCTTACAGTTATCTGCACTTCACGTGCCCTTTCTAGGTTGAATTAGGAGAAAATATAGAGATGATGAAAGCTTTTCTTTTGTTTTCTCAAGGTTTCCCCTTCTTCTTCTTCTTCTTCTTCTTCTCTGCATTCTCTCTTCTTCTATTTGTTCTTAGTTTAGACTTAGGTTTAGAAAACTAACGTAACTTAGTGTATATACAATATACAGATAACACATATAATTATAGAATATGTAACTCCCAATATAATTACATATACTAATTATCAATTTAATATATAAGTTACAAAATTAGAATTTTAAAAGCCCTAAGGCTTGTTTGGCAAAGCCATATTAAAATAATGACTTAATCATTCCTTAAGTCTTATTTGGCAAAACAAGATTAAAATAAGAATTTCAAAAGCTCTATAGGTTTGTTTGGTAAAACCAAATTAAAACTCTTTTAATTTATTTTCATAAGTCACGTATAATATAGTTTATTGTCCCACATTGTTTACTTGGATTTCCATATCCAATCTTAATTAAATAAACTAATTACCACATACTAAATAAATTTTCCACTTGACCAAATATCACAAAATTATAATCTCATTATAATTTTATTTAATAACTTAATATACCACCTTAAATTATTAAATTAAAACGATAATATAACATCTCATGTTATATTATAACTCTCTAAATTATAAATTAATTTAATTTAGAATATTATCTAATGAATTTAGATTAGTAAATATTTACTAGCAACCATTACATCAATAAAATATTTTTCTCATCAATTTCAACAATAAGCGCATCAAATAAATATTTATATATTAATAAATATTTAATATTACAATTGAAATTTCGGATCGTTACAAAACTTGCCTTACGCCCAGCTACAGCTTATGCTGAACTGCTCATTCCAATTCCTATGTAGCACATAAGGAGAAAATATAAACACCAATTTGTCATATATTGAACTTAAGTATTGGTTTACTTAACTTTACTTCTTAGGGTTCGCGTTCTTGTAATATGAGTTTACGCGACTAGCTTCCTTTACCAGTGTACAGATTTATGACATACGGAGATGTCTTACTCACATCTCCTTCGTTATAACTCGGAACGAGGTCATTCCAAAGTCATTATCTTCCTTATCTTACGTACTTCAATACCCCTTAGCAAGAACTTCGTTCTAAAACTGTTAACAAGCCATTCGATAGGCTTGATCTTCACCCTTTGTTTATTTTTATGTTTTAAACGTTCTTCGCTCGTTTGTTCGTAATTCGGTCATCCGAACTCAGAACTCGTTCATTCTTGAGTCCACGACTCATATTTTCTATATTCTCTTACATTCTTATGAAATCCTACACGTTTGGGTTCATTTACTAACTTTCTAATTCTCGTTCGTCTTTTACGAAATTTCGCCATAACTTCATTATAGCTATGTTTTAATCTGTTCTTCATGAACGTTTCTATCTTTTCTAACCAAGAAATAAATATATAACTTATACGCGATGGTTTTAAACTTGTCCATTAATAACAATTATCCTACGATGCTTTTAAATTTGTCCATCAACAACGTTCTTCGGGTTCTTCGCTTGTTCTTCGTGTTCTTCGCGTGTTCTTCGTTCATTCTTCATTTTAATCGATATTTTGGATTACGATTCCACTTTTTATTGGAATTTGATGTTATAGAACCCCATTCCTTTCTTATTTCACCTACTTGTTCTTAATATTAATTCGGATCGCTCAAAATCCTTACAAATCTTATACTTCCTTAAGAATTTTATTTACTAAACTTCTAATTCTTATTTCTTCCTTTTCTCATGATTTAAACCATATGAAATCATTAAAATCTTCTTTTACTCCATAATCTCATTAATTTATGTTTTTAAACATAGAAACTTAAAGAAAATTTATAAGAGATTAGATTCCGGATTACCGTTATTCTTTAATCTCCTTCCATCGGACAAAGTTTGTACACGGGCTAGCTCTTCCTCCTCCTCTTTCCTCCCATCCGAGATCTCTCTCTCTCTCTCTCTCAAGTGTGGGAGGATTTTGAAAAGATCAAAATAATAAACTCTAGCTTCCTATTTATAGAAAATCAAAGCTAAGGGCATTTTAGTCATTTCGTCCCCACCTCCTTACTATTCCCACCTCCTCCAACAACTTAGCCACCAAGTTTACTTGGCCTCCACTCTTACTTGGTGGCAAAGTGGCCGCCCCTCTTTCCCCATGGGTCACCCCATGGGTTGCCCCATTGGTTATTACCCATCCGTTTACCCATCGGTTCGATCTGCGATTTCTTTTCTTGGTTTGGGCCTTAACCCTAATTCTTATTGGGCCTATCTTGGGCTTGATTTCACAAAGCATTGGGCTTGACATAATCTAAGTCCAATTGGATTTTACAAAGTCCATGAACTCAAAGTCCATTAAGACTAATCGTATTCTACGCATCTCATTCTCGTATTCTCGTATTTTCTTCGTATATAGTTCATACGATATTCGTATTATATGTTGTACTAATCTTCTTACTATACTCATATAATAACTAGTCTTATCCTCGTATTTCTCACGCATAATAACTCTAATGATTATACGTGATCATAAAATTCTCGGAACTCACTTTTCCTAACCGCAGGCGAAAACTTCGTTTTTGCCATAACTAAAATTTTATTGAATATTCCATCACGTCTCAAAATTAAATGTAATCAATAACTTCTCAGAATTTTAAAATAAATCTCTGAGCAGAAACGGATGAATAGTGTCTATTTCGTCTTTTTCCCCGAAAAATATTTTGTTCCCGAAAAAATTTCATTTTCGTCTTGAAAATTCTTATTCGTTCAATCTAGCTCGTAGCCAGAATACTCCCGACTTATAATCATCATAGGTTCTAGAACGATTAATAAACACATAGCACAGAATAGTATTAATAAAATTTAGTTTTATTAATAACTTATTCTTTAAACTTAAATTTTGGACGATCCGAATTTTTGAGTCGTCACATTCTTCCCTCCTTATAAAAATTTCGTCCTCAGAATTTCTTAAAACCATACCCTTACCCGGGTCGTCACATTCACCCCTTCTTCACATATTTTGTCCTCGAAAGTTTAGCCTACCTTTCTTCTCAACTTCCCTTCAACGGAGTTCTTATATTTCTCTCATTCCTAACCCCTATAATCTATCAAGAATCATGAAGCAGAAGAAATAATGAGCAATATAACATTTCCTTTTAAAACATTTCATAATTTTGCTGAGAGGTCAAATCGACCATGAACTCTTACTAGGTTAATCAGCATTTTACCGTAAGCCCATCTTTAACGATCAGTTTACAATCACAAAGAAAGTAAACTACCTCTTCCATGTTCTCCTCAGACTTAATCATTAGATTCTGCACCAAAACAATTTGGTTTGGCACAAGTTCTCAAAGAAAGCTCGATTTTCTTATAACATGACATACCATTCGTCTTTTCCAAAACAATTAGCTTAGACCATACCAAAAATTTTTGATATCAACTGGAACCATTCGTCTAGTCAATTCAATTGACATCGACTACTTCTTTAAATTCTTTTCGCAATACATCAAAACGTTTTATGACGTCATGATACCGTACTTTTCACAGTACGTTGAGGACTTCGTCAGTTTGTGACTTCGTCATTATACATCATACCATAGCGGGTTGTTGATCCTAAGATCACATCCAACACCAGGTTCAATTGCATTAATAACTCCATCCTTTTACCATCCTTGCATCGAATGCACAGATGATATAAAATTCATTTTGATATTTTAAATCAATTTCTGCGTAGCCGAAATAATTAGCATAGACATACAAAGAACAACTCTTTTAAAATCCATTGGTTCCAAAAATTGAACCAATTCTTTCCCTTTTAAAAATGTACATATCAGCATGATTTCAATAAAGTTTGAAATCTAGCATAGCTAGATGACTTGGAGTATCCTATTTCTCCATCTTCCTTCATTGTCTTACTGCTACAATACTTACTCTTCTCTAGCACCTTCAATACTAAGCATACTGAAAATGTGTTTTCAGTCTAAACATTCTTATATCTTAGTACAATCCATCAACTTACCACACATTATGAGTTCAGGAACTTTCCACGGTAATACGAGTTTAAGAACATCCAGACAGACCATAGGCGTCCATTCGCTGAGACATTCGAAAACATACCATATTATTATGAGTCACGAACTTACCATAAGTATGAGTTTCAAGACTCGCACCTACCTTATCGTTCTCTACCTATCAAGCATATACACGAAAAAAGATTCACCTTCTCGTTATATACATCTTAATAGCATGACTAATTTCAATGATTATCACTGTAATAAGCTAAGCAGTTGTTACACCAAGCACAAACATCTACCCGTAACAATGGTTCATATAACTCAACTATCACATGAGTCCTCAATCGAAATTTTATAACTTCTAAATCTCTCCTTACTTATTACGAATTTTCTTTAATTCGTATGCTATCCTACTCCTCTCAATATGAGTTCTTCTTACTGTACTACTTCGTAGTACTATTCATTTATAGTATTTGCTATAAATCATTCATCGTTTAACAGCTAATCTGTTACTACGATTCACTATGATCACGTGGCGATCTTCTTATCCTTCTCTCTAAGATTATAGTCTTAGGAACTCCTACCTAAGGTTTATAACCTATCAGCTCTGATACCAACTTGTAACTCCCCGAAATCCGGTCTGGCTTCACACCCGGATTTCGTACGTCACGAGTACATCAATCATCCAACATACATCATTATCACTACTAGAAAATTAGCCTATAGCGACGGTCGCCGACCGTCGCTAAAAGTTTTAGCGACGGTCGCCGACCGTCGCTATAGAGCCCGTCGGTAAAGCCTATAGCGACGGTCTTTTGGCCTATAGCGACGGTCACCGACCCAAGCTATAGGTCATGTCAAAATATTGTATTTTCTCTTTACCAACGGTCGCTGAAAGTTATTGCTACAGTCACGACCGTCGCTATAGGCCTATATTTTATAGAATATTATAGCTACGGTCGATGACCGTCGCTATAGCCTTTTTATATTTAAAAAAAATTTAATTAATAATGCACATTTATTCAACAAAAATAAATACAATATAAAATATAAAAAATATTATATACATCATTTAAAATCATTCACATTACAACATTACAATATAAGATGAGATATTTTACAACATTATAATCATTCACAACATTACAACATTACAATTGGTCTGGGTTATGCAGGTGTAGATTTCACAGCGTGTCTTGCTGAAGGTGTTGCACTCTCAGAGCTACCTAGCAAAGCACAAATGCAACTACCAAAAGAATAACAGCTCAACCTCCCATCCCAACATGATCCAAGACCAAGTGCAGTAGGAGCAGAACCACACGCAGCCAAGAGAAAACTGCACAAGTCCACAGCAGCAGTAGGAACACAACAGTGCTGTAACAATAGCTGTTAAGGTCCACATTAGCAGTAAAAGCAACCCGTAGAACCAAGCAAGCAGCACAAACACAGCACCAGCAAACAGCCCTCCCATGCAGCACACAACCCTACCAAATCAGCTCAACAACACAACACATAGCAGCAGCCAGCAGCAACACATAACATCGGGTTAAAAACCCCAGCTACATATGAAACCCAAAATAGATAGCAGTCAACCAACTGTAGCATCCCAGCAAGCAAACCAAAACCCGAGCAGCAACATAGACTATATGAGCCAGCAGTACAGAAACCTGCCTAGCAACACGACACTCTGCACAGTACACACAGCCCAACACAACACAAAGCTACAAATAGAAGGGATACATCTTTTGTGACCTGAAATAGTAGAGCAGACGTTTACATAAGATGACAAACTTAATAGACATACTAAAATAAATTAGCTCAAGTCAAATGTAGTGAATAGCTTCATTAATTAATTACTGATATCCATATATCAAACAAGCAAGAGCAATACCACTATTTCCTTTAATGAAAGAAAAATGTGTTCAAGTGAAAGGTCTAATTGGTGAACTTTTGCCTCCACAACCTGCATGTAAAAGATATTATCAAGAACTGGATTAAATTTATTTAAATAATAAATATAATAATCATTCCGATCATTTGTCTATAGGACATATCTGTATTCTATATATATATACACATTATTTCATAAATAACTCGCATGCTCTTCATAGCTCCACTTTGGATATCCACAAAATATTATTCATGAGCAGAGGAGGGTGCAACCAACATATCACTTGCATTTACTTATAAAAATATATATATTTTTAATTTTCCATTACACAATAATAATTTTGTAGAAAAAGTTGCCTAATTGACATTTTGTAGAAAAACATAACCTTACAAATAATTATAATTTCAGAATGTCTTCAATTTACAAATAATTATAATTTCTCCCGAGAGATATATGAAGTACTCCAGATTACCTCATAACGCAGAACGAGTACCAATTTTAATCTTGATGCCATCAGTTGCTTGCAATAATTTTAAGTCTTGAAAATTGCTTAAACCAGAAAACCTGTAGGCTAAAACTCAAATGCAATCAAAGAAACCAAGGCAATTGGAAAAATCAAAATGCTTACAATTAAGAAATGTTTCAGCTTCAACAACTTTTTTACAATCAGAAAATAATTTGAAAGCATCAAATAACAAAGATGGGTGCATCAAAAGAAAGAATCTTCCAGTGAAGTTAAATCATTTTGCACACTGCCTTAACCTCTATTTCTTAACCTCATATTTTAGCTTCGACTCGTTATGCTCAGGAGCTTCAACAAAGCCCTAAAGTCTCTTGCTGCCTCAAACTTGAACCATTATTAATATGCTATATTTGATATAGCAGAATATATCGCACAAAAGCAAAGGGCACATATAAAAACAGTTAGATTTAACAATATTTTGAAAATATCAAACCCAAATTATAAATAAAGTGGAAGAATCAACGGCACAAAATTTTCTTTGAAATTCAAAGATCTAAAAATTAATGTCAATCTATTATACCCAAAATTAATTTTCTTTCCATTAGATATTATACCTTCAATTTCATTAAAACTCAACAATTTCAACTCAATAACTTAAAATGGAAAACATTCACTGATCCTGCCTACATAAAAACCTGTAGAAATCCAAAATTAATAAAAAAAATCATCAGAGCTTGACGAAAAATTGAACCTTCATCACAAACGACACATAATCAACAGAGAGTACCCCCAAATGATAAAGAATTCAAGTTCAACCCAGGAAAAATACCATCAACACTTCCACTATATATCTATCAATCAACACAAATAAAAAGCCCTATATAATAAACCCCCAAAAGTTCATGAAACCCAGAACACAGTAAAAAATTATTCACAACCAGATCAAAAAATAAAGCTGAACTGAATGCAGTCAAAAAATTTCACATGTAGCTGAAGATCGTGGAAGTGTTGGAGATAGTATTGCTTCAATCCTTCGCCTTGTTTCGCCATCAATTTTGTTGAACAACTCACTTCCCTCGCTAATTCATTTCACTTCTCGATCTCTATCGCCATCTTTCTGTTTGTGCTTTGATTGGAGGAACCTTCGATTGAGAGAAGCCTTTGGTTCGATTGACCTTCGATTGAGAGTGGCCGTACTTAGGGTGTGATTCGGTTAAGAAGATTTAGGTTTTGGCAATTTAGAGTAGCTGATGAGAGAGATTAGAGGATTTAGGTTTTGAGATGGGGAGTCAGAGGATTGAGCTAGAACACGATACAGAACTGAAATGAATTGGGGTGGGGGGAATGGGAGGGTTTTTTGCAACCATCTCATGACCCTCGCTAAAAAGGCCCAAAAAATGCTCTATATCGACGGCCAGAATATGACCCTCGGAATAGGCTCTCTATTGAGACATATACCAGCGGTTGGTCCGTGACCGTCGCTATAGAAGCCTATTGCTACGGTTCCGTGCCGACCGTCGCTAAAGCTCGTCGCAATAGGTCGAATTTCTAGTAGTGTATATACTGAAATATAACGACATACACTCTCAAATCCCAGGTTCTGGAAACCTTATAACGTTTTTCATTAAATAATAATAAATACATTATTCATTTCATCTTACAAGAGTGACTTTTATCCGCCACCAAGGATACATAAAAGATCATAAACTATTCTATAGTTCAGTTTTATCATTCTACATTACAAGTCTTCATTTGATCTTCTCGCTCGTTCACATTCTACATGGTACTTCATCTAGATACTGTCAGCTTGATCTTTACGAGATCCTTAAGTTCTTCTAACCTTGTTCGCTAAAAATTATTTTTCATTTAAAGCAAGTTTGAGCATTCAATTGCCCAGCATGTCATAACAGTTAAACAAACAACTTCAGAATTAAAATATTTTTTTAGAACTTCTATAACCGAACAAAGGTTATGAAGCAACTTGAATAATAGGAATAGTCTCGATTCCTATCATCTTAAAATATCATTCACTTTTACTTTGAAATACTTTCTTTCCTCTACCTTGTTCATGTTCATCCTGTTTGGCTAGAATCATTAGCACAGACTTAACAATAACGGTTCATGTATAAACAGAACATACTTGTATTGAACAGCTCAATCACAGAACAGTTTGTATCATAGAAACACTGATATGTTCAAGTTATGGCACAAGGGCTCATGCATACTACCACCTTGTACATACATCTTACATATGCACATAGACAAGACTTCTCAAGTTCAACATCTGAGAAGTTTAAGAAACTAGCATTCATGTGATATGAATGAAGTTAGGAAACTTGCCTTACGCCCAGCTACAGCTTATGTTGAACTGCTCATTCCAATTCCTATGTAGCACATAAGGAGAAAATATAAACACCAATTAATCATATATTGAACTTACGTATTGGTTTACTTAACTTTACTTCTTAGGGTTCGCGTTCTTGTAATATGAGTTTACGTGACTAACTTCCTTTACCAGTGTACGAATTTATAACATACGGAGATGTCTTACTCAAAACGTTCATCATCTTGGATGATTTATATTCTTATCTTATTTAGTTATTTCATTATCCATTACATGAACCCTATGTTCATTACTCGTTCTTAGTGTCGAAGACATACCAATCATTGTTTGCTAAGACTGATCATTTATTACAACAACGTTACGTTCACAGCTTCTATACGCTTCACACTTATCTCTCATTATCATGACATAACATCGAAATGTTATTCATTACCCTCGTCACTCCACGTCTAAGGAATCACAACCATAGCAATTCCTCACATTCGGTCATCCTGACTATGGTCCCTGGACATCGGTTACGTAACTCGTGATTTATATTCTTTGTTATTTAATCTCGCTTAATCTTTACGTTCAACCTTTAATAAAGGTTTAAGTCATTTGCTTAAGTGTTAATTTAGGTGAACTATATGTTCATATTTCTTTCTTACACATCCCCCAGTAATTGAGCATTTAAAATCTCATTTCTGGGCATTGCCCTACACCGGCGCTGCGGCGCCGTGCCCCTTCCTTTCCTCTCGCGCTGCGGCGTGACCTACTTCTCTCTTCTCTCTTCCCGGGCTGGCGCTGCGGCGCCAAGTCCTTTGTTATCTCTCGCGCTATAGTGCCACTCTCTAGAAGATTATGGTCGAGCTCACGCTGCGGTGCCACTTCTCACAGTCCATCCGGCGCTACGACGCCGAGACAAAACCCTAAAAATTTTTCTAAGTGTTAAATAAATTCTTTGAGACGCTCACTTCCCGATCTCATAACTCCTTCGTTATAACTCGGAATGAGGTTATTCCAAAGCCATTCTCTTCCTTATCTTACGTTCTTCAATACCCCTCAGACAGAACTTTGTTATGAAACTGTTAACATGCCATTCGATAGGCTTGATCTTCACCCTTTGTTTATTTTTATGCTTTAAACGTTCTTCGCTCGTTTGTTCGTAATTCGGTCATCCGAACTCAGAACTCGTTCGTTCTTGAGTCCACGACTCATATTTTCTATATTCTCTTACATTCTTATGAAATCCTACACGTTTGGGTTCATTTACTAACTTTCTAATTCTCGTTCGTCTTTTACGAAATTTTGCCATAACTTCGTTATAGCTATGTTTTAATCTGTTCTTCATGAACGTTTCTACCATTCCTAACCAAGAAATAAATATATAACTTATACGCGATGGTTTTAAACTTTTCCATTAATAACAATTATCATACGATGCTTTTAAATTTGTCCATCAACAACGTTCTTCGTGTTCTTCGCGTGTTCTTCGTGTTCTTCGGGTGTTCTTCGTTCGTTCTTCATTTTAATCGATATTTTGGATTACGATTCTACTTTTTATTGGAATTTGATGTTATAGAACCCCATTCCTTTCTTATTTCACCTACTTGTTTATCATATTAATTCGGATCACTCAAAATCCTTACGAATCTTATACTTCCTTAAGAATTTTATTTACTAAACTTCTAATTCTTATTTCTTCCTTTTCTCATGATTTCAACCATATGAAATCATTAAAATCTTCTTTTACTCCTTAATCTCATTAATTTATGTTTTTAAACATAGAAACTTAAAGAAAAATTATAAGAGATTAGATTCCGGATTACCGTTCTTCTTTAATCTCCTTCCGTCGGACAAAGTTTGTACACGAGCTAGCTCTTCTTCCTCCTCTTTCCTCCCATCTGAGATCTCTCTCTCTCTCTCTCTCAAGTGTGGGAGGATTTTCAAAAGCTTAAAATAATGAACTCTAGCTTCCTATTTATAGAAAACCAAAGCTAAGGGCATTTTAGTCATTTCGTCCCCACCTCCTTACTATTCCCACCTCCTCCAACAACTTAGTCACCAAGTTTACTTGGCCTCCACCCTTACTTGGTTGCAAAGTGGCCGCCCCCTTTGCCTCATGGGTTGCCCCATTGGTTATTACCCATCTGTTTACCCCTCGGTTCGATCCGCGGTTTCTTTTCTTGGTTTGGGCCTTAACCCTCATTCTTATTGGGCCTATCTTGGGCTTGATTTCACAAAGCATTGGGCTTGACATAATCTAAGTCCAATTAGATTTTACAAAGTCCATGAACTCAAAGTCCATTAAGACTAATCGTATTCTACGCATCTCATTCTCGTATTTTCTTTGTATATAGTTCGTACGATATTCGTATTATACGTCGTACTAATTGTAAGACCCCAAATTTTATAAATAAAGATGAATTTTCTATAAATATCATTTTTAAATATTATGGAGTTAATTTGATATAATGTTATAGTTGTGGATAATATTTATAAATTTTGCAAAGTACGCAAGTTGTTGTATAATATTCGATTGGTCGGGGAATATTCATTTTAACAGGGAATATTCGTACAATGGCACAATCATTGTTGGACCCCACAACGGAATTATTGTCGGATTGAGAAAACGATAAAAATATTTTATTAAAAATAATGGCAGAAGTTTTACCATTGATACTGTTGAACTACTCGGTAGTAAAAGTACAGTAAGACGTGTGGTTACATAGTAGCACACGGTATTGATTATTAATGATTATGTAAGAAGTCACTCAGTTTGATTCAATTATTGTCAGTTAATAATATGAATTATTTAGCGATAATGAAGTTTTGTTTTATTCGTATTGTTAACGTAATAAAACAGAAACATCTTTTTATATAAAACAGAATACTTTATTAAAGTTATTCTATAAATAGAATATATTATATTTTATTTAAAAGATTTTTCTTTAAATATAGACCGTCAGATTAAAGTAATCAATCTGGACCGTTCATGGATTAGTTACTATGCATTCCATTTTTCTATAAATAGCAGCTCATTCCTTCATTATTTCTTACGAATTCACTGAACTCTAGAGAGAGAAAATATAGAGAGAGGGAGGAGAAAAAGTATTCTGCTACTTAACTACTTCCTTATTTCAGTTCTTCTTTAAAACGGTAAGGGGTGTTATTCTTTCTTATTCATGAAGAGAACTGTTGTTATTCCATTTCTTATTATTCTGTTGGAATAACCTGTATACGTGGTCTACCCTATACTTGGTGACATTCTTCTGTTATTCTGTTGGAACATCCTGTCTGTGTATTTTACACCGCACCTGGTTCCGTCTTGTTATTATTCTGTTGGAACATCCTGTCTGTGTGTTTTACACCGGACCTGGTTCCGTTTTTATTATTATTCTGTTGGAACATCCTATCTGTGTGTTTTACACCGGACCTGGTTCCGTCTTGTTATTATTCTGTTGGAACATCCTGTCTGTGTATTTTACACCGGACCTGATTCCATTATTTATTATTCTGTCGGAATATCCTGTCTGTGCGTTTATGCCGGACCTGGTTCCATTATTTATTATTCTGTCAGAATATCATGTCTGTGCGTTTACGCCGGACCTGGTTCCATTATTTATTATTCTGTTGGAATAACCTGTCTGTGCGGTCTATCGCATGTCGGGTGATTTCTTTTGTTATTCCATTCTTTATTATACTCAGTTGGTTAAGTTTTAACTTCTATACTCCATGAAATTAGTGGAATATCTTTGATAATTGCGGTTCATCCAGTATCTTTTTATGAAAATATTCTTCTAAGCATTCTTGAATTTTACTCCACAAAGCAGTATCATGTTGACAATAATTGTAATGAGGACTCCTTTTGAGTTTGTATAGTCTCTAGTAGACATTCAAACTCACAGTTATGTTTTGTCGTATTGTACACGATAGTTGTATTAGTAAGTTGTATTTGTATTTTGTACCATGTATCTGACGACCCAAGATGGGTGATGTATACCTAATTTTGGGGGCGTCACAGTTGGTATCAGAGCTTAGGAATATGATCCCTGGCTAAGATGTGAGAATAAAACTAGGAGGGGAGAGACGGAGAATTCCTTCGCTAGTATGACCTACCTAAGTTTATTTGCATGGTATTTAATTGGTCGGTCATAATATAAGGATAATATATGATATATCAATTAACTTTTGTTTTGTGGCAGTATCTGAAAATTGCATCCGAGAATGTTGAGAATAGCAATGGAGCACAGGAGACTGTTGATTCACCACATATCAATAATCGGGATAATGTGTATCAGGAAGGCGACAATCCTCATGCAAACAACAATACTGACCAAATGATGAATGATGAAATGTTCAGAAGCTTTATGCAGTTCATGCAACAGCAGGCGAGAGTGGCTCCTGTTCAAAATATAGGTGGAAACACTGAAAACTCTCGGACGGTCACCGCTAAACAGTTCAAGGAGCTGGGACCACCGGAGTTTAAGGGAGAGCCAAAACCACTTATAACGGAAACATGGATAAAGCAGATCACCAAGATATTTGATGTCTTGGGATGCTCCGAGGAGCAAAAGGTTCTCTTTGCCGCCTTTATGTTGCGAGGAGAGGCAGATTACTGGTGGGAATCGATTAAGCGTACTCAATCTGCCGCACTAAAGATGTCTTGGGAGAAGTTCCAAGAGCTGTTCAATGACAAATACTTTCCCGAAAGTGTTCGTCACATGAAGGAGGTGGAGTTCATCAAATTGGAGCAGAATAATATGACCGTGTCGCAGTATGAGGCTAAATTTACTGAGTTGTCTCGATTTGCGTCCCACTTGGTGGATAATGAAGAGCGAATGACGCGAATGTTTTTGCGAGGTTTGAAACCTGAGATACGTCAACATCTTATTTCTAATAAACTGTGTTTGTATTCAGATGTTGTGAAGAGGGCTCAGTTAGTGGAGCGCGATAATGAGTCAACGTAACCAAAGAGAGCAGTCGACAAAATGATAATACCAGTGAGAGCAGTCATCGAAGCGGTGACAACAAGCGTGGAGGGAATTAACAGGCCAGAAATGGTAACCACTTCTGTGGTAATCAGGGCCAAAATAATAAGAATGGTCATTTCAAGAAGAGGAGATTCAGCAATGATAGAAAGACGTCAGCACCAGCACCCGTTGTTAAGGAAGGAGAACGACCACCTATCATATGTTTCAAATGCAGAGGGGAGGGGCACATCAGTCCAAACTGTGTGATGCCGTCTAAAGCATGTTATAATTGTGGAAGAGAAGGTCATTTAGCTCGATTTTGCCATTTACCAAAAATAAGTTCAGCCAAGATGGAGACACCAAAGGCCGTCTCAGAAAAGTCAAAACCGGTAGTGCAAGGGAGAGCGTTTGTTGTGACCTCCTAGAAAGCAAGGAACCCGAATGAGGTCATCACGGGTAAGCTTATCATAAACTCTAACGAAGTCTATACTTTATTTGATACCGGTTCTACCCATTCTTTTATTTCTCCTACTTGCGCTCATCGATTAAATTTGACTCCGGAGAAATTAGACTTTGACTTATCTGTTGAAACTCCATTGGGAGAAACTTTTATTACATCCACGATTTATAAGTCTTGTTTGGTTCAAGTTGGTACCCACACATTACCTGTCGATCTTATTTCATTAAAAATACTTGCATTTAACGTGATTCTAGGGATTGATTGGTTAACTACTCATCATGCAAAAATTGATTATTTTCGTAAGGTTGTTAGCTTTCATATTCCTAATCGACCTATTATGCGAATTCAAGCAACCAAAGCATTAAAATCAATCGCTGTCATCTCAAGCCATAAAGCAATTCGTTTATTAAAAACGGATGTCAAGCTTTCTTAGCTCATGTCACGGATCTAAACAAAAATACGTCAGTTTTGAATAATATTTCTATTGTTAATAAATTCCCTGACGTATTCCCTGAAGAACTTCTTGGCCTACCCCCAGAGCGTGAAATTGAATTTTGTATAGACCTTGAACCCGGTACAAAACCCATTTCCAAAGCCCCATATCGAATGACTCCTATTGAACTTCAGGAGTTAAAGATCTAACTGCAGGAATTGTTAGACATTGGCTTTATTCGTCCTAGTACTTCTCCTTGGGGTGCTCATGTGCTATTCGTGAAGAAGAAAGATGGAAGTATGCGACTTTGTATTGATTATCGAGAGTTGAATCATGTCACCATCAAAAATAGGTACCCATTGCCACGTATTGATGACCTGTTTGACCAGTTGCAAGGAGCACAATTCTTTTCAAAGATCAATCTTCGTTCTGAATATCATCAGCTGAAGGTTAAAACTAAGGATATTCCAAAGACGGCTTTCAGAACTCAGTACGGGCATTATGAATTCCTAGTCATGTCCTTTGGATTGACTAATGCTCCTGCTGCCTTCATGGATATGATGAACTGGGTATTCAAGGAATATTTGGATCACTTTGTGGTCGTCTTTATTGATGACATCCTTATTTATTCCAAAAGCCGTGAAGATCATGAGCAACACTTGAGGCTGGTACTCCAAAAGCTTGGTGAATACAAGCTTTATGCCAAGTTGAAGAAATACGAGTTCTGGCTGGAGGAGGTAGCATTCCTTGGGCACGTAGTATCAAGTCGTGGAATATCGGTTGACCCGGCAAAGATTGAAGCTATTCAAAGATGGGTGCAACCTAAATCAGTGACCGAAGTACTAGCTTTCTTGGTTTAGCTGGTTATTATCGGAGATTCGTGAAAGCATTTTCTCGAATCGCTACTCCATTAACTCAGCTGACTCAGAAAGATACAAAGTTCGGTTGGAGCGAAGAATATGAGAAGAGTTTTCAAGAACTCAAGAGGAGACTCATTTCAGCACCTGTTCTAACAATACCATCTGGCTCGAAAGGATTTGTCATCTACAGTGATGTTTCGAGCAAAGGGTTGGGATGCGTTCTCATGCAACATGGAAAAGTCATAGCCTATACATCAAGACAACTCAAGGAATATGAGAGGAATTATCCTACTCATGATCTAGAGTTGGCAGTTGTTGTCTTCTTACTTAAAATTTGGAGGCATTACCTGTATAGGGAGAAAGTGGAGATCTATACGGATCATAAAAGCCTCAAATATTTCTTCACCCAAAAGAAAATTAACATGCAGCAACGACGTTGGCTTGAACTGTTGAAAGATTATGATCATACCATTCAATACCATCTTGGAAAAGCGAACGTGGTAGCTGACGCATTGAGTAGAAGATCATATGCGGGTACGAGTGCGATATTGTCAACGCAAAGGCCTATTTTATATGACTTGCAAAGGATGAAGATAGAGTTAAAGACTCCAGGGACCCATGTGATGATAGCGAATATACGAGTAGAACCAACTTTAATCGATAAAGTTAAAGCTGCTCAAGCTACAGATCTGGAGCTGATACGTATGAGGAAGAAAGTGCAAGAAGGTGATATGCCGGAAGCAAGAATTGATGAAGAAGGAATACTTCGAGTCAACTCCAGACTTTGTGTTCCTAACAACCCTGATTTAAAGTATGAAATCATAATGGAGGCGCACAACACACCGTTTGCAATCCAATCTGAAAGTACCAAAATGTATCATGATCTTCGTCATACATTTTGGAGGAGCAATATGAAGAGAGAGATAGCGCTGTTTATCTGAAGGTGTCTAACTTGTCAACGAGTCAAAGCGAAGCATCAAGTACCAAAAGGTCCATTGCAACCACTTGAAATTCTAGAATGGAAGTGGGAGCACATTACCATGGATTTCGTTACCGGTCTTCCTAAGGTTTCTCAAGGTATAGATGCGATTTGGGTCATTGTTGATAGATTGACCAAGTTTGCTCATTTCTTACCGATACGAGAAACTTATACACTTGAACGTCTTGCTCGCATATACATAAACGAGATTGTAAGACTGCATGATATGCCAGTATCCATAGTTTCTGATCGAGACCCAAGATTCACTTCATGATTTTGGGTTAGTTTACAAAAAGCTATGGGCACGGATTTATGATATAGTTCGGCATATCATCCTCAAACGGACAGACAATCAGAGAGGACTATTCAAACTCTAGACGATTTATTAAGACTCTGTGTCCTTGACTTTAAGGGAAGTTGGGACAAGTTCTTACCAATGGTGGAGTTTTTCTACAACAACAGCTATCAAGCAAGTATTGGCATGGCTCCATTCGAAGCATTGTATGGAAGAAAATGTCGTTCTCCAGTATGCTGGGATGAGGTGGGTGAATCAACGTTGTTGGGACCGGAGTTGGTACATATGACTACAGAAAAGATTCAAACGATCCGATAACATATAAAAACCTCACAAGATCGACAAAAGAGTTATGTTGATCTTCATCGAAAGGATGTGGAATTTGATATAGGAGATCATGTGTTCTTACGTGTTGCTCCATGGAAAGGAGTTACGAGATTTAGAAAGAGAGGAAAGCTCAATCCTCGATTCATCAGTTCATTTTTAATCCTCGATCGAGTGGGAACTGTGGCTTATAGACTCGCTTTACCGCCAAGTATGTCTCGTGTTCGTAACGTTTTTCACATATCCATGTTACGTAAATATGTGGAAGACCTGAACCACATTATTGAGTTAGAACCAGACGAAATAGCAGAAGATTTGACGTATGAAGAAGTTCCTGTTCTAATCTTGGATAAGAAGGAACATATTCTACGCTCCAAGGTTATACCTCAAGTCAACGTTTTGTGGAGAAACCACGATGTTGAGGAAATAACTTGGGAGTTAGAATCTGAAATGAAATCAAGCTATCCTTACCTCTTCGACATACCAGGTACGTACCCTAATTTCGAGAGCGAAATTTCATAAGAAGGGGAGGTTGTAAGACCCCAACTTTTATAAATAAAGATGAATTTTCTATAAATATTATTTTTGAATATTATGGAGTTAATTTGATATAATATTATAGTTGTGGGTAATATTTATAAATTTTGTAAAGTACGCAAGTTGTTATATAATATTCGATTGGTCGGGAAAAATTCGTTTTAACAGGGAATATTCGTACAACGGCACAATCATTGGTGGACCCCACAACGAAATTATTGTCGGATTGAGAAAACGACAAAAATATTTTATTAAAAATAACGGCGGAAGTTTTACCATTGATACTGTTGAACTATTCGGTAGTAAAAGTACAGTAATACGTGTGGTTACATAGTAGCACACGGTATTGATTATTAATACTTATGTAAGAAGTCACTCAGTTTGATTCAATTATTGTCAGTTAATAATATGAATTATTTAGCGATAATGAAGTTTTGTTTTATTCGTATTATTAACATAATAAAACAGAAACATCTTTTTATATAAAACAGAATACTTTATTAAAGTTATTCTATAAATAGAATATATTATATTTTATTTAAAAGATTTTTCTTTAAATATGGACCGTCAGATTAAAGTAATTAATCTGGACCGTTCATGGATTAGTTACTATGCATTCCATTTTTCTATAAATAGCAGCTCATTCCTTCATTATTTCTTACGAATTCACTGAACTCTAGAGAGAGAACTATAGAGAGAGAGAGAGAAAAAAAGTATTATGCTACTTAACTACTTCCTTATTTCAGTTCTTCTTTAAAACGGTAAAGGGTGTTATTCTTTCTTATACATGAAGAGAACTGTTGTTATTCTATTTCTTATTATTCTGTTGAAATAACCTGTATACGCGGTCTACCCTATACTTGGTGACATTCTTCTGTTATTCTGTTGGAACATCCTGTCTATGTATTTTACACCGGACCTGGTTCCGTCTTGTTATTATTCTGTTGGAACATCCTGTCTGTGTGTTTTACACCGGACCTGGTTTCGTTTTTATTATTATTCTGTTGGAACATCCTGTCTGTGTATTTTACACCGGACCTGGTTCCGTCTTGTTATTATTCTGTTGGAACATCCTGTCTGTGTGTTTTACAGCGGACCTAGTTCCATTATTTATTATTCTGTCGGAATATCATGTCTGTGCGTTTACGCCGGACCTGGTTCTATTATTTATTATTATGTTGGAATATCATGTCTGTGCGTTTACGCCGTACCTGGTTTCATTATTTATTATTCTGTTGGAATAACCTGTCTTTGCGGTCTATCGCATGCTGGGTGATTTCTTTTGTTATTCCATTCTTTATTATACTCAGTTGGTTATGTTTTAACTTCTATACTGCATGAAATTAGTGGAATATCCTTGATAATTGTGGTTCATCCAGTATCTTTTCATAAAAATATTCTTCTAAGCATTCTTGAATTTTACTCCACAAAGCTGTATCATGTTGACAATAATTGTAACGAGGACTCCTTTTGAGTTTGTATAGTCTCTAGTAGACAATAATTGTATTCAAACTCACAGTTATGTTTTGTCGTATTGTACATGACAGTTGTATTAGTAAGTTGTATTTGTATTCTGTACCATGCATCTGACGACCCAAGATGGGTGATGTATACCTAATTTTGGGGGCGTCACACTAATCTTCTTACTATACTCATATAATAAGTAGTCTTATCCTCGTATTTCTCACGCATAATAACCCTAATGATTATACGTGATCATAAAATTCTTGGAACTCACTTTTCCTAACCCTTAGGTTTTGAGTCCGCAAGCGAAAACTTCGTTTTTGCCATAACTGAAATATTATTGAATATTCCATCACGTCTCAAAATTAAATGTAATCAATAACTTCTCGGAATTTCAAAATAAATCTCCGAGCAGAAACGGATGAATAGTGCCTATTTCGTCTTTTTCCCCGAAAAATATTTTGTTCCCGGAAAAATTTCATTTTCGTCTTGAAAATTTTTATTCGTTCAATCTAGCTCGTAGCCAGAATACTCCCGACTTATAATCATTCTAGGTTCTAGAACGATTAATAAACACATAGCACAGAATAGTATTAATAAAATTTAGTTTTATTAATAACTAATTCATTAAACCTAAATTCTAGACGATCCGAATTTCTGGGTCGTCACATTGTAGCGGTGATTCGATGATGTGGATTATTTATTAAGCTGAGTCTCAGCGATAAAAGTGATGAAAAACCTTTTAAACCGTAGTAGATAGTAGATTTTATTCTCTACTTGACTCTTCTAATGGATTGCTTGTTCCGCTGCAGTTAAACTTGATGTTTGTTATATTATATAAGTTTAACACTGTTGAAGGCTAACAATAAATTATTCTGCATTATCTTAGTCATAATATTTCTTACTGGGCTAGTTGAGCTCACCCTTTTGCTTTCATTGTCCTCTTCAGGAAAGGAGAACGTAGTTGGGACTAGTCGGGGAACGGAGTGATGGTCCAGATGATAGCATTAGTAGTCCTCACTATTCTATGAAATAATGTGATAATAATTGTATTGAGGATACCATTTGAGTTGAATACTGTCTAGAAGACAATATTCGTTTTAAAACTCTCAGTTTAAGTTTTGTCGTATTTTACACGACAGTTGTATTATTAAGTTGTATTTGAATTTTGTACCATGTATATGGTGACTTAAGATAGGTGACGTACACCTATTTTGGGGGCGTCACAGTTGGTATCAAAACTTAGGGATATGATCCTTGGCTGAGATGTGAGACAAGAACTAGGAGGAGAGAGACGGGGAATTCCTTCACTAGTATGACCTACCTAAGTTATTTTGTATTTAATTGGTCGGTCAGAGTATATGGATAATATGTTGCATGTCAATTAACCCTTGTTTTGTGGTAGTATTTGAAAATGACATCCGAGAATATTGAGAAGAATAACAACGGAGCACAAGAGACAGTTGAGTCACCACAGATCAATACCCAGGATAATGTGCAACAGGAAGACAATAATCCTCAGGTAAACAACAACGATCAAATGATGAACGATGGAATGTTTAGAGGTTTAATGTAATTCATGCAATATCAGGCGAGAGCGGCTCCTATCCAAAATGTAGGTGAAAACACTGGAAACTCTCAGACGGTCACCGCTAAATAGTTCAAGGAGCTGGGACCACCGAAGTTTATTGGAGAGCCAAAACCACTTAAGGCGGAAACGTGGATAAAGCAGATCACCAAGATATTTGATGTCTTGGGATGCTCCGAGGATCAAAAGGTTCCCTTTGCCACCTTTATGTTGCGAGGAGAGGCAGATTACTGGTGGTAATCGGTAAAACGTACTCAACCTGCCGCACTGAAGATGTCTTGGGAGAAGTTCTAAGAACTATTCAACGACAAGAACTTTCCCGAAAGTATTCATCACATGAAAGAGGTAGAGTTCATCAAGTTGGAGCAGAACAATATGACCGTGTCGCAGTACGAAGCTAAGTTTTCCAAGTTGTCCCGATTTGTGTCGCACTTGGTTGATAATGAGGAGAGAATGACGCGGATGTTTCTAAGAGGTTTGAAACCCGAGATACGTCAATATATAATTTCTCATAAACTGTGTTTATATTCAGATGTTGTAAATAGGGCTCAGTTATTGGAGCGCGATAACGAGCCATCCCAACCAAGATAAAGTAGCAGATAAAATGATAATACCAGTGGTAGCAGTCATCGAAGAGGTGACAATAAACATGGAGGAAATTAACATGCCAGAAATAGTACCTACTTCGATGGTAATCATGGTCAAGACAATAAAAGTGGATATTTCAAGAAGAGGATATTCAAAAATGATGGAAAGACGTTAGCACCAACACCCGTTGTTAAGGAAGGAGAACGACCACCTATCATATGCTTCAAATACGGAGGGGATGGACACATCAGTCCAAACTATGCGCAGCAGTCCAAAACGTGTTATAATTGTGGAAGAGAAGGTCACCTAGCTAGATTTCGTCGCACAGGGAAGCCAAGTCCAGTTGGAACGGTGACACAAAATATCGTCCTAGACAAGTCAAAACCAGTAGTTCAAGAGAGAGTGTTTGTTGTGACCTCCCAGAAAGTAAGGAACCCGAACGAGGTCATCACGGGTAAGTTTATCATAAACTCTAGCAAAGTCTATACCTTATTTGATACCGGTTCTACCCACTCTTTTATTTCTCCTACTTGCGCTCAACGTTTAAATTTGACTCCGGAGAAATTATACTTTGACTTATCTGTGGAAACTCTGTTGGGAGAAACCTTCATTACATCCACTATTTATAAGTCTTGTTTGGTTGAAATTGATACCCTCACATTACCTGTTGATCTTATTTCATTGAAAATACTTGCATTTGACGTGATTCTAGGGATTGATTGGTTAACTGCTCATCATGCAAAAAATTATTATTTTCATAAGGTTGTTAGCTTTCATATTCCTAACCAACCTATTATGCGAATTCAAGCAACCAAACCATTAAAATCAATCACTATAATCTCAAGCCATAAAGCTATTCATTTATTGAAAAATGGATGTCAAGCTTTCTTAGCTCATGTCATAAATTTAAACAAAAATACGTAAGATTTGAATGATATTTCAATTGTTAATAAATTTCCTGACGTATTCCCTGAAGAACTTCCTGGCCTACCCCCAGAGCGTGAAATTGAATTTTTTATCGACCTTGAACCTGGTACAAAACCCATTTCCAAAGCCCTATATCGAATGACTCCTATTGAACTTCAGGAGTTAAAGACCCAACTGCAGGAGTTGTTAGACATCGGTTTCATTCGTCCTAGTACATCTCCTTGGGGTGCTGCTGTTCTATTCGTGAAGAAGAAAGATGGGAGTATGTGACCTTGTATTGATTATTGGGAGTTGAATCATGTCACCGTCAGGAATAGGTACCCATTGCCACGTAATGATGACCTGTTTGACCAGTTGCAAGGCGCCAAATTCTTTTCAAAGATTGATCTTCGTTCTGGATATCATCAGTTAAAGATTAGAACCGATGACTTTCCAAATATAGCTTTCAGAACTCGGTACGGATATTATGAATTCCTAGTCATGTCTTTTGGATTGACTAAAGCTCCTGCTGCCTTCATAGATATGATGAATTGAGTATTCAAGGAATATTTGGATCACTTTGTGGTCGTCTTTATTGATGACATCCTCATATATTCCAAAAGCCGTGAAGATCATGAGCAACATTTGAGGCTGATACTCCAAAAGTTTCGTGAAAACAAGCTTTATGCCAAGTTGAAGAAATGTGAGTTCTCTCTTGAGGAAGTAGCATTCCTTGGGCACATAGTATCAAGTCATGGAATATCTGTTAACCCGACAAAGATTGAAGCTATTCAAAGTTGGGAGCAACCAAAATCAATGACCGAAGTCCGTATCTGTCTCGGCTTAGCTAGTTATTATCGGAGATTTGTAGAAGGGTTTTCTTGAATCGCTACTCCATTAACTCAGCTGACTCGAAAAGATACAAAATTCGGTTTGAGCAAGGAATGTTAAAAGAGTTTTCAAGAATTTAAGAGGAGACTCATTTCAGCACCTATTCTGACAATACCATCTGACTTGGAGGGATTAGTCATCTAAAGTGATGCTTCGGGCAAAGGGTTAGGATGTGTTCTCATGTAACATGGGAAAGTCATAGCCTATGCCTCTCGACAACTCAAAGAATATGAGAAGAATTATCCTACTCATGATCTAGAGTTGGCAGCTGTTGTCTTCATACTTAAAATTTGGAGGCATTACCTGTATAGGGAGAAAGTGGAGATCTATACGGATCATAAAAGCCTCAAATATTTCTTCACCTAAAAGAAACTCAACATGCGGCAACGACGTTGGCTTGAACTGTTGAAAGATTATGATCATACCATTCAATACCATCTTGGAAAAGCGAACGTGGTAGCTGACGCATTGAGTAGAAGATCATATGCGGGTACGAGTGCGATATTGTCAACGCAAAGGCCCATTTTATATGACTTGCAAAGGATGGAGATAGAGTTAAAGACTCAAGGGACCAACGTGATGATGGCAAATATACGAGTTGAGCCGACTTTAATCGATAAAGTTAAAGTTGCTCAAGATACAGAAGTGGAGCTGATGCGTATGAAGAAGAAAGTGCAAGAAGGTGATATCCCAGAAGCAAGAATCGATGAAGAAGGAATACTTAGAGTTAACTTCAGACTTTGTGTTCCTAATGACCCAGATTTAAAATATAAAATCATGATGGAGGCACACAACACACCATTTGCAATTCATCCTGAGAGTACCAAAATGTATCGTGATCTTCGACATACATTTTGGTGGAGCAATATGAAGAGAGAGATCGCGGAGTTTATCTCAAGGTGTCTAACTTGTCAACGAGTCAAGGCGGAGTATCAAGTACCAAAAGGTCCATTGGAACCACTTAAAATTCTAGAATGGAAGTGGGAGCACATTACCATGGATTTCGTTACTGGCCTTCCCAAGGTTTCTCAAGGCATAGATTCAATTTGGGTCATTGTTGATAGATTGACCAAATCTGCTCATTTCTTACCTATACGAGAAACTTATACACTTGAACGTCTTGCTCATATGTACATAAATAAGATTATAAGACTGCACGGTATGCCAGTATTCATAGTTTCTGATCGAGACCCAAGATTCACTTCACGATTTTGGGTTAGTTTGCAAAAAGCTATGGGTACCGATTTACAATTTAGTTCGGCTTATCATCCTTAAATGGACGGGCAGTCAGAGAGGACTATTTAAACTCTTGAAGATCGATAAAGACTATGTGTCCTTGACTTCAAGGAAAGTTGGGACAAGTTCTTACCATTCGTGGAGTTTTCCCACAACAACAGTTATCAAGCAAGTATTGGTATGCCTCCATTCGAGGCGTTGTATGGAAGAAAATGTCGTTCTCCAGTATGTTGGGATGAGTTGGGTGAAGCAACGTTGTTGAGACCGGAGTTGGTACATATGACTACGAAAAAAATTCAAACGATCCGACAACGTATAAAAACCTCACAAGATCGACAAAAGAGTTATGCTGATCTTCATTGAAAGGACGTAGAATTCGATATTGGAGATCATGTGTTGTTACGTATTTCTCTATGGAAAGGTGTTACGAGATTTGGAAAGAGAGGAAAGCTCAATCCTCGATTCATTTGCCCATTTTTAATCCTCGAACGAGTAGGAACTGTGGCCTATAGACTCGATTTATCGCCACATATGTCTCGTGTTCATAACGTTTTTCACATATCTATGTTACATAAATATGTGAAAGACCAACCACATTATTAAGTTAGAACCGGACGAAAAGCGAAAGATTTAATGTATGAAGAGGTTCTTGTTAAAATCTTGGATAAGAAGGAGCATATTTTACGCTCCAAGGTTATACCTCAAGTCAAAGTTTTGTGAAGAAACCACTATGTTGAGGAAATGACCTAGGAGTTAGAATCTGAAATGAAATCATGGTATCCTTATCTCTTCAACATACCAGGTACGTACCCTAATTTCGAGAGTGAAATTTCATAAGAAGGGGAGGTTGTAAGACCCCAACCTTTACGAATAAAGATGAATTTTTTATAAATATCATTTTTAAATATTATGGAGTGAATTTGATATAATGTTATAGTTGTGGCTAATATTTATAAATTTTGGAAAGTACACAAGTTGTTATATAATATTCGATTGGTCGGGAAATATTCGTACGACTGCACAATCATTGGTGGACCCCATAACAAAATTATTGTCGGATTGAAAAAATGACAAAAATATCTTTTTATAAAATAACGGTGAAATTTTTACCTTGATTTGTTAGAATACCTGGTGGTTAAAATACAGTAATACACGTTGTTGCACAGTAGCACACGGTATTGCACAGTATTTTTGAGTTATTGATTCTTACGTAAGAAGGCACTACTCAATAATTATTACAGTAATTACTATTTAATATTTAATTTTATTGATTCAATAATTGCTGCGTTGATATTTTATATTATTGTTATTTCAATAATTGTCACTGCACAGTATTTTTCATTATCAAAATAATAATTCATATTATTTGAATAATATTATTAGATAGCATTATTGAAAATGTCTAGAAAGTTCTGTTAAGGAGAGGTTTGGTCACCTAATTGTGCGCTAGTAACGAGAAATCTTTATCCGGAAGCCCCCTCTTTCTTGGGAACGGCCTGGTTGTCATTATTGTGATTTTGTAATATTATTTGTGAATAATTAATTATTAATTTATATGATAAGAAAATATTTATTTTATGTGGACATAAATGATGGATGGGAAAATATTTATTTTATGTGGTTATAAATGAATGAATTAATGTTGAGGTATTTTATCAGTATTTTGTCGGATTGAAAGTATTAAAAAATTAAATCGGTGTTCTTAAAGCTCTATTGCGTGAGTTATAATTTTAATCCCACCGTTGGATCATTGTGATTTTAGATATGTTATACATATATAAGTTGAGTATATGTCCACAAATTTTGAACCGTTAAAAATTAACGTATGATTTGTTATGAATTTTATAAGGTATTGAAAATCGTCCATTTGTGGATTTCGGATCTTTTCTGTTTGGAATTTGAAAAAACTTAAACTTACAAAGTTGTAGAGAATTTAATTTCCTATGAAATAGACATGAGATTCGAATTTTTCTGATAAAAGGGCTATTAATTATATATTTATGAAGTTTCAGAAATTAAATATTTTTATTAAAATTGAATGGGACTCACTTTTGTTTTTTTGAAAACATGTGGTCTGCTAGTTTTTTTCCAAAATGGCAAGCTAGCTTATTCAACAAAGCATGCGTAGAAAAAAAAAGAAAGATTATATTATTATTTTATTATTTAGTCTCCTATGGAGTTCTAGCATTTTTCTATAAATAGGCGCTTAAGTTAGAATTGAAAACCACCCCAGAATCAGAGAATTCTTCTTCTATAATGTTGAGCGTATTTCTTTCGAGTTTTAAAAAGTTTTGAGCGTAGAAAATAGTGAAAGTTTTCTTTAAGAATATCCTCGTTGTACCAGTTAGAATACTCTTCCTTTCAAGGTAAGGGATATTATTTTGTTCAGTATTCGTATAAAATAATATTTTCTTTAATACTCTGTAGTATGTAAGTAATATTATTTCGTTTCAGATTTTGAATTTTATACTCATTTTGTTAAGTTTTGGCTTTTATACTCCATGATATTTGCGCTTCATCCAGTATCTTTTTATGAAAATATTATTCTGAGCATTCTTGATAAGCTTTAACTTTTTCATGCCGGGGTACTATTCACTGGGTTACTATTCACTAGGTACTATTCACTCGGTTACTATTCACTCGGGGTACTATTCATGACAAAAATTTATTACTTTTCGGTCCAAATCATTTTTGATACAATATTATTCTTAAATTTTACTTCACAAAGCAGTATCATGTTGACAATTTGGACGTTATTGATTTCTGGATAAATTAAATTATAAATATTTAAAAATTTATCATTGAACTTGTTTTATTGAATTCTTATATCATTGTCATCATCCTCATGTTTATAATATGTTGAAAGTTATCTGTGGCATGTAGTGCATAGACGGACTTGGTATGATTATGACCATAGATTATTTGGTATAATCATGACCGTAATTTTACAAATGATGTGATAAAAGTCCTCATTGGCCCGTAGCGCACTGATGGACAGTTGTTGGCATGATCATGACCGTTAATGAATATACGAATATCCTTGGCACGTAGTGCATGGATAATTTGTGATCGTGATACTAAAGAATATCCTTGGCCGTAGTGCAAGGGTGATTCGATGATGTGGATTATTTATTAAGCTGAGTCTCATCGATAAAAGTGATGAAAACCTTCTAAATCATAGAAGATAGTAGATTTTATTCTCTAGTTGACACTTCTAATAGATTGCTTGTTTCGCTGCAGTTAAACTTGATGTTTGTTATATTTTATCAGTTTAACATTATTGAAGGCTAATGATAAATTATTCTGCATTATCTTAGTAATAATATTTCTTACTGGGCTAGTTGAGCTCACCCTTTTGCTTTCATTGTCTTCTTCAGGAAATGAGAAAGTAGTTGGGATTAGTAGGGGAATGGAGTGATGGTCCAGATGATAGCATTAGTAGTCCTCACTATTCTATGAAATAGTGTGATAATAATTGTATTGAGGACACCATTTGAGTTGAATACTGTCTAGAACACAATATTCGTTTTAAAACTCTCAATTTATGTTTTGTCGCATTTTACTGACAGTTGTATTATTAAGTTGTATTTGAATTTTGTATCATGTATATGTCGACTCAAGATGGGTGATGTATACCTATTTTCGGGGCGTCGCGATATGCCTCGCGACAACTCAAAGAATATGAGAGGAATTGTCCTGGTCATAATTTGGAGTTGGCAGCTGTCGTTTTCGTATTAAAAATCTAGAGACACTACTTGTATGGGGAGAAAGTGGAGATCTATATAGATCATAAAAGCCTTAAATATTTCTTCACCCAAAAGGAACTCAACATGCGGCAACGACGTTGGCTCGAGTTGTTGAAAGATTACGACCATACCATCCAATATCATCTTAGAAAAGCAAACGCGGTAGCTGACGCATTGAGTAGAAGATTGTCAAACCACAACTTTATATAAATAAAATCGAATTTCCTCTAATTATTATTGTGAATAATAAGGTGTTAATTTGATATAATGCTTTGGTTATAGGTGAAATGTGCAAATTTTGCAAAATAAGCACGTGGTTATAAAATATTCATTGTTGTCGGGTAATATTCGTTTGGTCATAGAATATTTTTGTTGTCGGAGAATATTCGTACGATGGAACATCAATTTATGGGCCCCATAACGAAAAATGGTCGGATGAAGAAAATGACAAGTTTGGGTTTTTATAAATAACGGCGTAATTGATACCGTTAAACTGTTAAAATACTCGGTGATAAAAGTACGGTAATACGCGTGGTTGCATAGTAGCACACAGTATTGATTATTGATGCTTACGTGAGAAGTCAATCAGTTATACTCAATTATTGCTACAATAATTGCTGCATAGTATCTCACGTTATTTGATTCAATTATTGTCATAGTATCATCTGCATAATATTTATATTATTTAATCATTAATTGAGACGACAAATTTATTCATATTATTATTTGAAATTTTGACGATGTCTAGAAAGTTCTGTCGAGGTGAGGTTTGGTCACCTAATTGCGCGCCAATAGGGAGAAATTCTTATCGAAAAGCCTCATCTTTCCTGAGAATGATATGGTTGTTAAATATTGTGAGTTATAATATTAATGATGAATAATTGTTAATAGATTTAAAAAGTGTTTATTAAAGATAAGTGATTTGTGCTAATTATGTATTCAATTTTTGATATAAATAGTGTTATTTGTTATGAGTTGTTTGTTATAAGTTTGGCTTATTATTTCATGAGGGGATGTGCTAATTTTTCAGACAGTTGGTTGAAGATATTATTGTAAATCAATATGGACTGCTAGTGGAAAGTTATAATAGTAAATCAATATGGATCGCTGGTTTAAAGTTTTAATAGTAAATCAGTATGGACCGTTGCTTTAAGTTTTGATAGTAAATCAATATGGACCGTCCGTTTAAAAGTAAATTAATCTGGGCCGTTCATGAATTAGTTATTATTTAGTCCTTTTTCCTATAAATAGAAGCTCATTCCTTCATTATTTTTTACGAATTCACTAAAACTCTAGAGAGAGAAACCACAGAGAGCAAGAAGAAGAGTATTCTGCTACTACTCTACTTCAGTATTCAATCTTCTACTAAGGTAAGGGATATTAGTTGTTGTATTCGTAAGGGGTATTATTTCTTTCGTATTCATGAATAGATTTATTTTCTTTCAATACTCGTAAGGGTTATTATTCCATTCTTTATTATTCTATTGGAATAACCTGTCTATACAGACTACCGCATGCATGGTGAAATCTTTTCGTTATTCCATTCTTTATTATTCTGTTGGAAAAATCTGTCTACGCGGACTATCGCATGCATGGTGAAATCCTTTTGTTATTACATTCTTTATTATTCTGCGGGAATAACCTGTCTACGTGGACTACCGCATGTCTGGTGAATAACCATTCATATTCAATTTTTATTAAATTGTGGAAATGATTTGTCTACGCGGACTACCGCATGACAGTTGAAAATTCATTTATAGTTTCGTATATTATTCATTTTAGATTCCTAACTCTAAACTTATTACGGTAAGTATTGCTTCTATAATTCCTGAAATGATCAGAAATTCCTTGAGTTTTCTTTTCTGTATCCAAGTTGTCTGTTATGGTTCCTATCTTTGATTGGATCTAAGTTTTGAACTTTATTCTTGAATTTTGCTCCACAATTGATTATTATGGAGTATTCTTGAACTTGGATAAACTAAATTATGAATCCCTAATCGTGTCCTTTATCTCACTAGATTCGTTCTTTAAAATATTTTTCATCATCCTCAGTCTTAAATGGTGATACTTGATGAATATCTTTGGCATGTAGTGCAAAGATGAATGATTACCTGATGAATATATTTGGTCCGTAGTGCAAAGATGAACAGGTGTTGAGATGAACATGACCAACTGGTGATACAAATGAATATCTTTAGCCCGTAGTGCAAAGATGAATATTTGATTCAAAATATATATTGATTGATGTTACAGGGATAAAATATTGATGATAGACTTTTAAATTCATAGATGATGGTAGATTTCATTCTCTACCTAACTCTTCTAATGAATTGTTATTTTCGCTTCGAATATTGATCTAAAACTAGTTGTCCATTATATTTTATATGATTTGTTAAAGGCTAACGATAATTTGTTGTTTATTATCTTAGTCATAATATTTTTATTGGGCTAGTTGAGCTCACCTTTTCCTTTTTGTTCCATTTTTCTTCTTAGGAAGAGAGAGTATAGTAGGAACTAGTCGGGGTATGGAATGATGGATCAAATAGTTGTTTAGCAGTCCTCACTATTTTGTAAAATAGTGTATCAATAATTGTAATGAGGACTTATTTGAGTTTGAATACTGTCTAGAAGACAATATTTGTATTTAAACACACAGTATATGTGTTGTCGTATTTTACACGACAATTGTAATAATAAAGTTGTAATTATTTTCTGTACCATATATTTGGCGACTTAGAATGGGTGATGTATACCTATTTTGGGGGCATCACAAAGATCATATGCGGGTACGAGTGAAATGTTGTTAACACAAAGGCCCATTTTATATGACTTGTAAAGGATGTAGATAGAGGTAAATGCTCCAAATACCCACGTAATGATATCAAACATACGATTAGAATCGACTTTAATCGATAAAGTTAAAGCTGCTCAAGCTACGGACCCGGAGCTGATGCGTATGAAGAAGAAAGTGTAAGAAGGTGTTATTCCAGAAGCAAGAATCGACGAAGAAGGAATACTTCGAGTCAACTCCAGACTTTGTGTTCCTAACGATCCTGACTTGAAGCATAGAATCATGATGGAGGCACACAACACACCGTTTGCAATCCATCCTGGGAGTACCAAAATGTATCATGATCTTTGACATAAATTTTGGTGGAGCAATATGAAGAGAGAGATCACAGAGTTTATTTTGAGGTGTTTAACTTGTCAAGTGTAAAGGCAGAGCATCAAGTGCCAAAGGGTCCATTGCAACCACTTGAGATTCTAAAATAGAAGTGAGAACATATTACTATGGATTTCGTTACGGGTCTTCCTAAGGTTTCTCAAGGCATATATGCGATTTGGGTTATTGTTGATAGATTAACCAAGTCTGCTCATTTCTTGCCTATACGAGAAACTTATTCCCTTGATCGTCTTACTCGTATGTATGTGAATAAGATTGTGAGATTACATGGCATGCCAGTATCCATAGTTTCGGATCGTGACCCAAGATTGTGAGATTACATGGCATGCCAGTATCCATAGTTTGGGTTAGCTTGCAGAAAGCTATAGGCACGGACTTACGATTCAGTTCGGCATACCATCCTCAAATGGATGGGCAATCAGAATGGACTATTCAAACTCTTGAACATCTATTAAGACTCTGTGTCCTAGAATTCAAAGGAAGTTGGGATAAGTACTTGCCATTGGTGAAATTCTCCTACAACAACAATTATCAAACAAGTATGGAAGAAAATGTTGTTCTCCAGTATGCTGGGACGAGGTGGGTGAAGCAACGTTGTTTGGACCAGAATTGGTACGCATAACTACATAAATGATCCAAACGATTCAACAACGTATACAAACGGCATATGATCGACAAAAGAGTTATGCGGATCTTCATCGAAAGGACGTGGAATTTAATATTATGGATCATGTATTGTTACGTATTACTCCATGGAAGGGAGTTACAAGATTTGGGAAAAAAAGAAAGCTCAATCCATGATTTGTTGCTCCATTTGAGATTCTTGACATAATAGAAAATGTGGCCTAAAGACTCGCATTACCTCCAAGCATGTCTCGTGTTCATAATATTTTTCACATATCTATGCTTCTTAAATATGTGAAAGACCCAAACCACATTATTATGTTAGAACCAGACGGGATAGCCGAAGATTTGACGTACGAAGAGGTACCTATCAAGATCTTGGATAGGAAAGAGCATGTCCTACGTACAAAGGTTATACCACAAGTCAAGATTTTGTGGAGGAACCATACTATTGAGGAAATGACCTGGGAGTTAGAATCGAAAACGAAAGCGAGGTATCCTCACCTTTTCGAAACATCAGGTACGTACGTCAATTTTGAGGACGAAATTTCATAAGGAGGGTAGGATGTAAGACCCCAACTTTTTATAAATAAAATTGAAGTTCCTATTTTCATTATTTCGATATAATAAGGTGTTAATTTGATAAAATGTTTTGGTTATGTGTGAAATGTGCAAACTTTGCAAAATAAGCAAGTAGTTATAAAATATTCATTATTTTCGGGGAATATTCGTTTGGTCGTGGAATATTTTTGTTGTCGGAAAATATTCGTACAGTGGAGCAGCCATTTGTGGGCCCCATAATAGAAAATGGTCAGATGAAGAAAATGACAAGTTTGAGTTTTTATAAATAACGGCGTAATTGTTACCGTTAAAACTATTGGAATACCTGATGGTTAAAATACAGTAATACGCGTGGTTGCACAGTAGCACACGATATTGCACAATATTTTTTGAATTATTGGTTCTTACGTAAGAATGTATTACTCAATAATTGTTACATTAATTATTGTTCAATATTTTATTTTAATGATTCAATAGTTGTTACGTTGATATTTATATTATTGTTGTTTGAATAATTGTCACTACACAGTATTTCTCATTATCAGATCAATAATTCATATTATTTGAATAATATTATTAGATATCATTATTGGCAGTGTCTAAGGAAGTTCTGTCTAGGAAAGGAGTTTGGTCACGTAATTACGCGCCAGTAAGGAGAAATCCTTATCGGAAAGCCCCCTCTTTCCTAGAAACGACCTGGTTGTCATTATTGTGATTTTGTAATATTATTTGTCAATAATTAAATATTGTGTTATATGATAAAGAAATATTTATTTTATGTGGATATAAATGAATGATATATTTATTTTATATGGATATAAATGAAAGAATTAATGTTGAGGTGTTTTATCAGTATTTTGTCAGAATGGAGGTATTAAAAATCATCCGTATGTGGATTTCAGTTATTTTCTGTTTGGTGTTCTAGCATTTTTATATAAATTGGGTGCTTAGTTAGAATTAAAAATCACACCAGAAACATAAGTTTTCTCTCTATATATTATCGAGCATATTTTTGTGAGTATTTAGATACTTTGAGAGTTGTTATTCAGTGAAAGTTTCTTTCAACACTATATCCGAAGTTTCAGCCGAAAGTACTATTCTTTTGAGGTAAGGGATGTTATGTTCTTTGTAAATGATGTTTTTCTTTCAATATCATTATGCCGAAATATTGATATGAATTTTATTATGAAATTTTTACATTTTCATGTCAAGGTTACTATTCACGTATACGGCACTATTCATGAATACGACACTATTCACGAGTACTATTAACGAATTATGAATTTTCTTGTGAAATTTCTACCTTTTTATGCCGGGATTACTATTCGCGTATACGACATTATTCACGAATACGACATTATTCACAGAAAAATAAAATTTTCTCTTCTTTGTCAAAGATGTCGATTATGGTTACTATCTTTGATTATATCCATGTTTTGATCTTCATTTTTGAATTTTACTTCATTATGATTTATTATGAAGTATTTTTGAACTTGGATTATCTAAAAGTACGAATCCCTAATCTTTGCCCTTTTATATCACTGGACTCGTTTATTTAAAATATTTTCCATAATCCTCAGTCTTAAATGATGATATTACTGAATATCTTTGGCCTGTAATGCAAAGATGAATGATTAACTGATGAATATCTTTGGCACGTAGTGCAAAGATGAATAGGTGTTGAGATGAACATGACCAACTGGTGATACAAATGAATATCTTTAGCCTGTAGTGCAAAGATGAATATTTGATTCAAGATGTATATTGATTGATGTTACAGGGATAAAATATTGATGATGGATTTTTAAATCTTAGAAAATAGTAGAATTCATTCTCTACTTGACTCTTCTAATGGATTGTTGTTTTCGCTATAGTTGTTGATCTAAAACTTGTTGTCTATTATATTCTATCAGATTTTTCCCTGTTGAAGACTAATAATAATTTGTTGTATATAATCTTAGTCATAATATTCTTTACTGGGCTAGTTGAGCTCACCCTTTTCCTTTTTGTTTCATTTTTCTTCTAAGGAGGTGAGAATATAATGGGAACTAGTCGGGATGTGGAGTGATGTTTCCAGTCAGTTGTTTTAGCAGTCCTCACTATTTTATAAAATAATGTGATAATAATTGTAATGAGAACTCCTTTTGAGTTTGAATACTGTCTATTAGACAATATTTGTATTTAAACTCACAGTATATGTGTTTGTCATATTTTGCACTATAAATGTATTAATGAAGTTGTATTTATTTCTATACCATGTATTTGGCTACTCATAATGGGTGACATATACCTATTTTGGTGGCATCACACTTATTCACTTGAACGTCTTGTTCGTATATACATAAATGAGATTGTAAGACTGTATGGTATGCCAGTATCCATAGTTTCTGATCGAGACCCAAGATTCATTTCATGGTTTTGTCAGTTTATAGAAATCTATGGGCACAGATTTATGATTCAACTCGGCATATCATCCTCAGACGGATGGGCAGTCAGAGAGGACTATTCAAACTCTTGAAGATTTATTAAGACTCTGTACATGTCCTTAACTTCAAAGGAAGTTGGGACAAGTTCTTGCCATTAGTGGAATTCTCCTACAACAACAGTTATCAAGCAAGTATAGGCATAACTCCATTTGAGGTGTTGTATGGACACAAGTGTCGTTCTCCAGTATGTTGGGACGAGGTGGGTGAAGCAACGTTGTTGGGACCGAAATTGGTACGCATGACAACGAAAAAGATTCAAATGATCCGACAATGTATAAAAACCTCACAAGATCGACAAAAAAGTTATGTTAATCTTCATCGAAGGGACGTGGAATTCAATGTTGGAGATCATGTGTTGTTACGTGTCGCTCTATGGAAAGGAGTTACGAGATTTGGAAAGAGAGGAAAGCTCAATCCTCGATTCATTGGCCCATTTGAAATCCTCGATCGAATAGGAACTATGGCCTATAGACTCGCCTTACTGCCAAGTATGTCTCGTGCTCATAACGTTTTTCACATATCTATGTTAGGTAAATATATGGAAGCCCCGAATCACATTATTGAGTTAGAACCAGACGAGATATCAAAAGATTTAACATATGAAGAGGTACCTGTTAAAATCTTAGATAAGAAGGAACATATTCTACTCTCCAAGGTTATACCTTAAGTTAAAGTTTTGTGGAGAAACCACGATGTTTAGAAAATGACCTGGGAGTTAGAATCTGAAATGAAATCAAGGTATCCTCACCTCTTCGACACACCAGGTATGTACACCAATTTCGAGGATAAAATTTTATAAGAAGGGGAGATTATAAGACCCCGACTTTTATGAATAAAGATTTAATTTTCTCCAAAGATTTTTTTGAAAAATAATTTGTGAATTTGATATAATGTTATAGTTGTTGGCAATATTTACAAATTTGGAAAAGTAAGCAAGTTGTTATAAAATATTCATTTTATCAGGGAATATTAGTAAGACGACACAATCATTGGTGGACCCCACAACGGAATTACTGTCAGAGTTAGAAAACGACAGAAATAACTTTTTATAAAAATAAAGGCAAAAGTTTTACCGTTAACTATTGAATTACCCGGTAATAAAAGTACAGTAATACGCGTGGTTGCATAGTAGCACACGGTATTGTACAGTATCTTTGATTATTTATGCTTACGTGAGAAGTCACTTAGTTTTGTTCAATTATTGCCATAATAATTGCTGCATAGTATCTTACGTTATTGATTCAATTATTGTCACACTATTTTATATTTTAAAAATCAATAAGTGAGACGACAAAGTTATTCATATTATTATTTGCATTATAAACGATGTCTAGAAAGTTCTGTCGAGGAAAGGGGTTTGGTCACCTAATTGCGCGCCAATAAGGAGAAATCCTTATTGAAAAGCCCCCTTTTTCCTGGGAATGATCTGTGATAACCCAAATCTTTGGGTAATATTAAAATAAGAATTTAATAAAGAAAATTCTAATTAGATGATATGTTATGTGATATTGTAGTGCACAAAGGAATATATTGTAACGCTCCCAAAATAGGTCCATTCCACCTAACCTATTCTGAGTCGCCACGAAATACACTCAATGCAATTTCCAAATACAAACTTCATTATTACAATTGTCATGCAAAATACGACAACACATATGCTGTGAGTTTTAATACAAATAGATACCAACTGTGACTCTCATCCCTTTACCTAGATATCACCTCACATTGAACCCTTACAGTGGTACCTTACATAAAGGTACAATAAATAACTGTTTTAGAAATTAAAATCTTTGGAAGAGGTTCAAGGAAACCTTCGTACATGGGAGGCCATGCATCTAAGTTATAATAAATATCATATGACTAGAGAATTATCCTTGGTTGACCTAATAGACCCCAAAGAAAAACGAGAAGATTACTATCACGTTCTTTCCAATGGTGAGTCTTCTCTTGACATATAATTATCTCCATTGTCTCCAATTGAGAGTTATACTTCAACCAAACTCCAAGATTATAAAGGTAGTTTTCGTAGATATACTCAGCAAGTGGATGTACACAACCATGTCTTATGATAACACGAAGTCGCATGTCATTAGACATCTTGTATGATAGTGACAAAACACCCTTCCAACGTTGGGTTCGTCTCAACCATATTTGATTCACCAAATATAACTACTAAATGATGTATAAAATGTAACCCATTATTCTAAAGTTCTTAATAAAATTATTTTTATACTGTTTAGGGAGAACCTCCACAGCTAGAGATCACCGTTCTATTCCCTTGTTACCCCCGCTCGACCCAGCTACACTCTTATTACCTGAAAGAAATTGTGAAGCAAAGGGTGAGCACAACTAGCCTAGTAAAGAATATCATGACTTAAGATAATTAAATTATCAATAGCCTTCGTTAGTAATGAATCAGAGATTTATAACATACGGTAGATGATAAAACTTTTCAACCATAATTGCAGCGGAACGAGCAATCCATTAGAAGAGTCAAATAGACCATAAAGTCTATTATCTTCTCCATGTTAAAAGTCCACCAACAATATTTTATCCCTGTAACATCAATCAACAGTTCTGGTCCACAATCATATGAATAACTCATAATCATAATTGTTGTTCTAAATTCCTCTTCTCATCCAGGACGAAGATAATTTTCATCACCCGTCTTTACCTGAAACATCAAAGATCATGGTTATACCAAATCACAGTTCATGTTCATAATCATACTAATAAATTCATCTTTGCACTACGGGCCAAAGATATTCGTCAACAGTTCATCTTTGTACTACTGGCCAAAGATATTCACTAATAGGTCATCTTTTCACTACAGGCCAAAGATATTCAACAACAGATCATCTTTGTACTACAGGCCAAAGATATTTAACAACAGATCATCTTTGTACTACCTGCCAAAGATATTAATATCTCAAAGGAATATATAATCATTTCAAAATTTATAGAAACAATAATTATAACCATGTTGATCAATTCACCTTTGCACTTAAACTAAAAATATTCAATTATAAATTCAATGGTCATGATCATACCAGTCAACAATTCATCTTTGCACTACTGGCCAAAGAGAACCCATAGTCATGATCATACCAATAATCTACCCATCTTTACACTCAAGTGAAAGAGAAATTCCATCGCCAAGGTTATAAAAATGTTATATATGATAATAAAAATAATATGATCAACAACTGCATTTAATTTCAAGAGTAAGATTCATAAATCAACGATAATTTGGTCAGAAAAAGAAACAAATTTTGTCGTGAATAGTATCCGTAAATAGTAACTCGTGAATAGTAACTCGTAAATAGTAACTCATGAATAGTAACTCATAAATAGTACTTCGTATTCGTACATAGTACCGTATACGTAAATAATTTCATATACATAAATAGTGCCATATACATGAATAGTGTCGTATACGTGAATAGTGTCGTATACGTGAATAGTAACCCAGACATGAAAAAGGTAGAAATTCTACAATAAAATCCATACCAATATTTCAGTATAATGATATCAAAAGAAATAATATCATTTACGAAGAAAATGACATCCCTTACAACCCCTTACAATCCCTTACCTCAAAATAGCAATACTTCAGACTGGAATATCGGATATGGCGCTGAAGGAAACTTGCACTAATTAGCAACTCTCAAAGTATCAAAATACTCATAAAAATATGCTCGATAATATAGGGAGAGAAAACTTATGTTTCTGGTGTGATTTTCAATTCTAACTCAGCACCCTATTTATAAGAAAATGCTAGAACGCCAAAGCAGACCTGACCTGTAACCTGATGGCTTTACCTGCTACTATTCCCACCCACCACTTTTGAAATAAAATTTTAGCACATTTTTCACCAACCAAAGGTGGGGCCCACTCATCCTAAAAATTTCCAAAATGTGTTAAATTCAGAAACTTCAACAATTTCTGAATCATTCACCTCTTAAAATTCATAACAAATCATACGTTAATTTTTAACGATTCAAAATTTGTGAACATATACTCCACTTATATATGTATAACATATCTAAAAATCACAACGATCCAATGGTCGGTTTAAAAATTATAACTCACGCAATATATCTCAAGAACACTGATATTTCGAATTATGAGTCCATCAGACAAGTTTCATTCAAACAGTCACCACGAAAAATCCACAATGCATTTTTAGGTGATTCCAATTTCTACGGTTAGCTTACTTCTAGGGCTTGCTTTTGATATATGGCTCATCTACTCATTACACACAAAGAGTTATGGATTTTACAAAATCAAGTAATAACCTAATTTTTCTGAAAATCCCATATTTGGTTCTTTTTTTGATTTCTAGAATTCTCTCATTTGATTCATGCACCGTGAATTTAGTGTGAAAATATCACCATTATTATATAACCACATTATACATTTATAATGTAAGATAAAATATCAATTTTCAACAACTGACACTTTTCTAAGAATTCCTCAATTCCGACAAAATACTGATAAAACACCTCAGCATTAATTCCTTCATTTATATCCACACAAAATAATTATTTCCCTATCCATCATTTATATTCACATAAAATAAATATTTTCTTATCATATAAATCAATAATTAATTATTCACAAATAATATTACAGAATCACAATTATGATAACCAAGTCGTTCATAAGAAAGAGGGGGCTTTCCGATAAGGATTTCTCCTTATTGGCGCGCAATTAGGTGACCAAACCCCTTTCCTAGGCAGAACTTCCTTAGACATTGCCAATAATGCTGTCTAATAATATTATTCAAATAATATGAATTATTGATCTGATAATGGAAAATACTGAGCAGTGAAAATTATTGAAATAACATTAATATAAAATATCAACGTAGCAATTATTGAATCAATAAAATAAAATATTGAGCAGTAATTACTGTAACAATTATTGAGTAGTGCCTTCTTACGTAAGAATCAATAATTCAAAAATAATGTGCAATACCGTGTGCTACTGCGCATCCACGCGTATTACTGTATTTTAACAACCGCGTATTCCAACAGTGTTAACGGTAACAACTACGCTGTTATTTATAAAAACTCATATTTGTCATTTTCTTCATTCGACAGTTATTCTGTTATGGGACCCACAAATGGTTGCACCGTCGTACGAATATTTTATGAAAACAAGACTATTTCACGGCCAAACGAATATTCCCCGATAACACTGAATATTTTATAACCACTTGCTTATTTTGAAAAATTTGCACATTTTACCCATAACTTTAAACTTTTATCAATTTAACCATTTACTGAATAGTAATTCTAAGAAAAATTGAATACTTTTATTTTATAAAATTTGGGGTCTTACAATCTCCCCTCCTTCTGAAATTTTGTCCCTGAAATTTACGTACCTGGTATTTCAAAGAGTTGAGAATACATTGCTTTCATTTCAGATTCCATCTTCTATGTCCTCATGATCTCTTCATTTCTCATATCCTGTATTTCAGATATCATTCGAGAATACAGCTTCAAAACAAAGGTTAATTGACATATCATAATTTGTCAACTTATATAAGAAAATTTAGCTTAGGTAGGACACACTAGCGAAGGATATTACTCGTCTCTCCCTTCCTAGTTCTAATCCCAGATCTCCGCCAGAGATCGTGTCCCTAAGCTCTGATACCAAATGTAATGCCCCCAAAATAAGTCTATTCCACCCAACCTATTCTGAGTCACCACGAAATACACTCATTGCAATATCCAAACACAAACTTCATTATTACAATTATCGTGCAAAATACGATAACACATATGTTGTGAGTTTTAATACAAATAGATACCAACTATGACTCTCATCCCTTTACCTGGATATCACCTTACATTGATACCTTACAGTGGTACCTTACATAAAGGTAAAGTCAATAACTGGTGTACAAATTAAAATCTTTGGAAAATGTTCAAGGAAACCTTCGTACATGGGAGGCCACACATCTAAGTTATAATAAATATCATACGACTAGAGAATTATCCTTGGTTGACCCAATAGACCCCAAAGAAAAACGAGAAGATTGATATCTTGTTCTTTCCAGTGGTGTGTCTTCTCTTGACATATAATTATCTTTATTGTCTCCAATTGAGTGTTATACTTCAACCAAACTCCAAGATTATAAAGGTAGTGCTCGTAGATATACTCAGTAAGTGGATGTGCACAACCATGTCTTATGATAATACGAAGTCGTATATCATTAGACATCTTGTATAATAGTGGCAAAACACCATTCTAACGTTGGGATCGCCTCACCCTATTTGATTCATCAAATATAACTACTAAATGATGTATAAAATACAACACATTATTCTAAAGTTCTCAATAAAATTATTTCCATACTGTTTAGGGAAAATCTCTACAGCTAGAGACCACCGTTCTATTCCCTATTCCCCTGTTACCCCCGCTCGACTCAGCTACACTCTTATTACCTGAAAGGAATTATGAAGCAAAAGGGTGAGCACAACTAGCCCAGTAAAAAATATCCTGACTAAAGATAATTAAATCATCAATAGCCTTCGTCAATAATGAATTAGAGATTTAGAACATATAGTAGATGATAAAACTTTTCAACCATAGTTGCAGCGAAATGAGCAATCCATTAGAAGAGTCAAATAGACCATAAAGTCTATTATCTTCTCCATGTTAAAAGTCCACCAACAATGTTTTATCCCTGTAACATCAATCAACAGTTCTGCTCCACAATCATATGAATAACTCATAATCATAATTGTGGTTCTAAATTTCTCTTCTCATCCAGGACGAAGATAATTTTCATCACCTATCTTTACCTGAAACATTAAAGATCATGGTTATACCAAATCACAGTTCATGTTCATAATCATACTAATAAATTTATCTTTGAACTACGGGCCAAAGATATTCGTCAACAATTCATCTTTGAACTACTTGCCAAAGATATTCAACAACAGGTCATCTTTGCACTACAGGCCAAAGATATTCAACAACAGATCATCTTTGCACTATCAACCAAAGATATTAATATCTCAAAGGAATATATAATCATTTTAGAATTTATATAAACAATAAATATAAATAAATTATATAAACAATAAATATCTTAAACTAAAGATATTCAATTATAAATTCAATGGTCATGATCATACCAATCAATAATTCATCTTTGCACTACTGGCCAAAGATAACACATAGTCACGATCATACCAATAATCTACCCATCTTTACACTCAAGTGAAAGAGAAATTACATCGCCAGAGTTATAAAAATGTTATATATGATAATAAAAACAATATGATCAACAACTACATTTAATTTCAAGAGTAAGATTCATAAATCAACGATAATTTGGTCAGAAAAAGAAGCCAATTTTGTCGTGAATAGTACCAGTGAATAGTAACTCGTGAATAATAATTCGTAAATAGTAACTCATGAATAGTAACTCGTGAATGGTACTCCATATTCGTATATAGTATCGTATACGTAAATAATGTCATATACGTAAATAGTGACATATGCATGAATAGTGTCGTATACGTGAATAGTAACTCCGACATGAAAAAGGTAGAAATTCTACAATAAAATTCATACCAATATTTCAGTATAATGATATCAAAAGAAATAATATCATTTACGAAGAAAATGACATCCCTTACAATCCCTTACCTCAAAAGAGCAGTACTTCTGACTGGAATATCGGATATGAGGCTGAAGGAAACTTGCACTGATTAGCAACTCTCAAAGTATCAAAATACTCACAAGAATATGCTCGATAATATAGCGAGAGAAAACTTATGTTTCTGGTGTGATTTTCAATTCTAACTCAGCACCCTATTTATAAGAAAATGCTAGAACGTTAAAGCAAACCTGACCTGCAACCTGATGGCTTTACCTACTACTATTCCCACCCACCACTTTTGAAATAAAATTTTAGCACATTTTTCACCAACCAAAGGTGGGGCCCACTCATCCTAGAAATTTCCAAAATGTGTTAAATTTAGAAACTTCAACAATTTTTAAATCAGTCACCTCTTAAAATTCATAACAAATCATACGTTAATTTTTAACGATTCAAAATTTGTGGACATATACTCCACTTATATATGTATAACATATCTAAAAATCACAACGATCCAATGGTCGGTTTAAAAATTATAACTCACGTAATATATCTCAAGAACACTGATATTTCGAATTATGAGTCCATCAGACAAGTTTCATTCAAACAGTCACCACGAAAAATCCACAATACATTTTTAGGTGATTCCAATTTCTACGGTTAGCTTACTTCTAGGGCTTGTTTTTGATATATGGCTCATCTCCTAACTCATTACACACAAAGAGTTATGGATTTTACAAAATCAAGTAATAAACTAATTATTTTGAAAATCTCATATTTGGTTCTTCTTTTGATTTCTAGATTTCTCTCATTTGATTCATGCACCGTGAATTTAGTGTGAAAATATCACCATTATTATATAGCCACATTATATATTTATAATGTAAGATAAAATATCAATTTTTAACAACTTACACTTTTCGAAGAATTCCTCCATTCTGACAAATTACTGATTAAACACGTCAGCATTAATTCCTTTATTTATATCCACACAAAATAAATATTTCCTTATACATCATTTATATCCACATAAAATAAATATTTCTTTATTATATAAATCAATAATTAATTATTAACAAATAATATTATAGAATCACAATAATGTTGGCACGCAATTAGGTGACCAAACCCCTTTCCTAGACAGAACTTCCTTAGACATTGCCAATAATGTTGTCTAATAATATTATTTAAATAATATGAATTATTGATTTGATAATGAGAAATACTGAGCAATGAAAATTATTGAAACAACAATAATATAAAATATCAACGTAGCAATTATTGAATCAATAAAATAAAATATTAAACAGTAATTACTGTAACAATTATTGAGTAGTGTCATCTTTTGTAAGAATCAATAATTCAAAAATAATATGCAATACCTTGTGCTACTCTGCATCCACGCGTATTACTGTATTTTAACCACCGCGTATTCCAACAGTGTTAACGGTAACAACTACGTCGTTATTTTGTAAAATCTCACATTTGTCATTTTCTTCATCCGACAGTTATTCTGTTATGCGGTCCACAAATGGCTGCGTTGTCGTACGGATATTCTCCGACAACAAGAATATTTTACGACCAAACGAATATTCCCCGACAACAGTAAATATTTTATAACCACTTGCTTATTTTTAAAATTTTACACATTTCACCCATAACTTTAAACTTTTATGAATTTAACCATTTACTGAATAGTAATTCTAAGAAAATTGAATACTTTTATTTCATAAAATTCGGGGTCTTATATATGTGACATACAATATGTGATGTGGCGTATAATAAATATATTAGAATTATATATTTATTATATGTAAGTAAAGTGTTGGAGTAAATTACTAAAGAAAATTAGATGGGTAAAATTAAAATAATTTATAATATTAAATTATTTTAATGTGGTAAATTGGTGGCATTAAATATACATCATGTATAGCCACTATTTTATTTAAGAAATCATATATTACCTTGTTGAGTGTAATGTATGCATGTATTGTGTGCCAAAGATGTTGGCTCGAGCTGTTGAAGATTACTATCGTACCATTCAATATCATCGTGGAAGTGCGAACGTGGTAGCTGACGCGTTGAGTAGAAGATCGTATGCGAGTGAGATGTTGTTAACACAAAGACCCATTTCGTATAACTTACAAATGATGAAGATAGATTTAAAGATTCTAGGGACCACGTGAAGCTAATGAATATACGATTAAAATCGATTTTAATCGATAAAGTTAAAGCCGCTCAAGCTACATACTCAGAGCTAAAGAATGTGAAGAAGAAGGTTCAAGAAGGCGTTAACTCAACCCTCGATTTAATTGACCCATTTGAAATCCTCGATCGAGTAGGAACTGTGGCTTATAGACTCATTTTACTGCCAAGTATGTCGCGTGTTCATAACGTTTTTCACGTATCGTTGTTAGTAATAACTTAGTCTTGGGGGACTTTGGAGCCAAATTTCAGAATAATTAATGAATCCGAAAAATTACGAAATCATGGGAGTTTTGTAGAGCATGTTAGAAGCTTTCCATAGCCTCAAAAACGGACTAATTCTGATAACGGATGAAGAAGTTATGAAGATTTGAAGTATATATGTCAAAAGTTGCAAAATTTAAAAAATTGGAGTTAAGTGCCAAAGGTCGAGCGCTTAGGAACTAGACTCGGTGCTTGGAATCTATTCTGGGGCACCTAGGCGCTTGCCCAAGGCAAATTTTGGGCGCCTAGGCGCTGGTCTAGTGTTCAGCCAAAATCTACTTGGACGTCCTTTAGTAAATTGGACATAACTTTTTCATACGAACTCCAATTGAGGTGATTCAAGATGATCCGGAACGAGAACGAATAGATCTACAACGTTTGTTCTTTAAGTTAGTTAATTGGATACGGTTAGAAGGGGTAAAAATGGTGATCTTTGGGACTATTATGTTTTTAGAGGTAATCAGAGGACGTCGGGCATGCACGTATGCAACGTGCAATGTTTTCGACGATAAAGGTATTCAAGGTTATACCTCAAGAGTTAGAATCTGAAATAAAGTCAAGGTATCCTAACCTCTTTGGCATATCAAGTGCGTACGTAAATTTTGAGGGCAAAATTTCATAAAGAGGGGAGATTGTGAGACCCCAGATTTTATGAATAAAGATTTAAATTTTTTGAAATATTTTTTTTGAATATTATTGTGTGGATTTGATATAATATTATAGTTGTGGGTAATATTTATAAATTTTGCAAAGTACGCAAGTTATTATATAATATTCAATTGGTCGGGGAATATTCATTTTAATAGGGAATATTCGTACGACGACACAATCATTGGTGGACCCATAACAGAATCATTGTCAGATTGAAAAAACGACAAAAATATTTTATTGAAAATAACGGCGGAAGTTTTACCATTAATACTGTTGAACTACTCGGTAGTAAAATTATAGTAATACGCGTGGTTGCATAGTAGCACACGGTATTGATTATTGATGCTTACGTGATGTCACTCAGTTTTGGTTTTTTGGTATTATTAATGTAATAAAACATAAAAGCGTTTTATATAAAACAGAATACTTTTATAAAGTTATTCGTTTTATTAGGCTAATAGTAAAATCTTTTTATATAAAATAGAATACTTTTATAAAGTTATCTGTTTTATTAGGTAATAATTAGAATATATTATATTTTTTATACATAGTGTTTGTATAGTGCCTGCATAGTATTTGCATTGTAAAATCTTTTATAAATTTATTCGTTTTATTAGATTTTAAATAGAATATATTATATTTTATTTAAAAGATTTTGCTTTAAATATGGACCGTCAGATTAAAGTAAATCAATCTAGACCGTTCATGAGTTAGTTACTATGCAGTCTATTTTTCTATAAATAGAAGCTTATTCTTTCATTATTTTCTTACGAATTTACTAAAACTCTAGAGAGAGAAATTATAGAGAGAGAGAGAGAGAAGAAACGTATTCTGCTACTTCACTACTCCGATATCAAGTTTCTTTTACGGTAAGGGGTATTATTTCTTTTGTATTCATGAAGAGAACTTCTGTTATTCCATTCTTTATTATTCTGTTGGAATAACTTGTATACGCGGGCTATCCTATACTTGGTGAAACTCTTCTGTTATTACATTCTTTATTATTCTGTTGGAATATAATGTCAGTGCGTTTTACGTTGGACCTGGTTTCGTCTTTATTATTCTGTTGGAACATCCTGTCGGTGCGTATTACGCTTGACCTGGTTCCATTATTTAGTATTCTGTTGGAATAACATGTCTATGTGAAGTACCGCATGCATGGTGATTTCTGTTGTTATTCCATTCTTTATTATTCTGTTAGAACATCCTGTCGGTGCGAATTTTCCCTGACCTAGTTCCGTTATTATTATTCTGTTGGAATAACCTATCTATGCGAAGTATCGCATGCATGGTGATTTTTTTTGTTATTCCATTCTTTATTATACTCATTTGGTTAAAGTTTTGACTTCTATACTCCATGAAATTAGCGAAATATCCTTGATATTTGCGCTTCATCCTGTGACAGCCCCGAATCCAGGTCCCAAATCACCTCGAATTCGGTTCGATCATTCTATCACTATTACTATTATTTGCGAAAGATATAAACATAAATTGTTTATACATTAAACTTACACACTTTTCCCCAAGGTCGAGTAACCTTAACTTAATACACATAACATAACTTACTTAACACATAACCTTAAAATACAACACTTATACAATTTAGCTGCACACATGTCCTAACGTTGGAACTGTCTTTAACCTTTCCTTGTATCCGACGCGTTCGTCTTAATCTGCAATCTTTTATCATGATATAGCAAGGGTGAGCATAAGGATTGCCCAGCAAGTTTAAATTCAATAATATAACGATATATCATGATTGAAAGAGTCTAAATAATAAGCTGGCTATAATTCAACAATATAATTGTGAACTAGCAGGAACAAACTTTTGACTGAACAAATATTAAACATGAACAAATATATCTGAACCAACGGGTAATAAAGGTGATCAGCCTTTCATACCTAACTTATACATGCAATATGTACAGAGTACAATTATACATGGCAATCAACAACGATTAACCATAAGCTTATCCGAATGAAACAACTCTTAATAGAGTTAAGTAAAAACAAATTTGCCCGAACCGTTGATTACCGCTACACAATCTATATCGCTTTATCCAAAGACCTAATATTAGTAATATAGATCCCCAATATTAGAATAATATTATCACAATATATATATATATATATATATATATATATATATATATATATACACAGAATAACCTAAACACATAACATATAACCCTATCAGTCTATAACACACATAAGACTCAGTATCAAGTCAAACTATTGCAGTATGAGTTGATCCCGACACAAAACTGACATCCCGACGGTCTAGTCGGACTTTTATCGAGTCTAAGTTCAAATAGCTTTGACTAAACACTTAACAATTGTCTTAGATAATTTTAGTATCAATCGAAATATTTTTCATAAGCTCGTAATAATTTTTAAATAATTAATAATATTTATCGTGAATTTTCAATCATTAAAATCGTATTTATAAATACCACAATATTCTTTTATCATTAATATTTATTTATAATCAAATATTAATGAAACTCATCACATAATATCATAATATATTTATAATATCACAAAGTATTTTTAATACCTTCAAATCATATTTATATAATTTTTAAACAGTTAAATTCATTATCCGATAATTACTATTAATATTAAAAATTTTAATATTTTCATGACAAAATATCAAAAGTTATATCATATAACTTATAATATTTTTATAACACTTAAATCATTTTTATATGATTTATAAAACATTAATTCTATTTTTCCTTAATTTATTTAATACGTTTATTAAATAAACTAATTATCATTAACATTAATTAATTAATGAATTTCATCACAAAATATTAAATGTCACTGAAAATATCTTTAAATATTTTCTTATACCATAATAATATTTTTCATGATTTTTCATGAATTAAAACCATTTTAAATAATTTATTTAATATAATAATTAAATAAATTAAATATAATTTATATTCCAAAAATATTAAATATTAATGAAATATAATCAAAATAATTAAAAACTATTTTTTAGACTTTAAAATAATTTTTTAAAATTTATTTTGTATTTTTAATAATAAAAATCTATTTTTTCTATTTTTAATTAATTTCTAGAAAATCAGAAAATAAATTAAATAGAAACCGTCGCTAAAGGGCCCTATAGCGACAGACCCGTCGCTATAGGTGTTCTTGGTGTGTTCTTGAGCTGCCCAGATCTTCAAGTCAGACTTCGAGGGGCATGCTTTGACCGGTTTTTAATCTATGCTCGTGTTGATTTCTGGGAATCTATTGGGGTTACAATTGTAGTACGAATGTAATAATACATTAACCAACAAAAAGATAGGTCATACAACATCACACTTAGCAGATCTGAGTCTTTAAAAAATCTGACAACGATGTTCTTCATTTCTGGGTTTTCCAGAAATGAATAACTGTCCAAAGGTGCTACTTTAGATCCTTATATCTTCTAGTATAAGTAGTTTTTGTGTGATGTAATGGTTCATTCGTGTAGAGTACATATCAAAGTACAACTCCATAACTTTAACACAACTTAACAATATCAAAAACGCAAGATCTGGACTGGTCAAACTAAGGGTCACAAACTGTTCTTAAAGATTCTGGGTTTTCCAGAATCTTCATCTGGCCAGTTGAACAACGTGGTTTTAACCACACTTAATTTTCATTATGCTAAGGCTCTGAGTAATCTAAAGGAATATATATGTAGTTTATATGTTAGGCTACAACCTTAAACAACAATCTGGCCAAAAATAACAACAAACAGTAAGATCAGAGCCGAACAAAACGTTGTCAAACAACACACTGAGTTCTGCGTTGCCCAAAAGCTTACTCCCATGATCGGTCAATGGTGTTTGACCAATCATAACATGAAATCTAGACCCGATCTGACTATGATTCAAGTTGTAGATTAAAGATAACATGGCATACTACACATCTATAACATAAAACACATAAAACATCTAATACACACGGATCTAGAGACACTGACATTGGCTTGTCAAACAACATTTTTAGGGTCCTTGACCAGTTTTGAAAAATTGATTTTCGTGCCTCTAGATGTTATGGATCCATGATCCAACAACCCAGATCACTTACTAACACCCTAATACACAACTTTAACCGACAAATTATAACATTTAACACAAGATCAAAGGATTTCGAAATTTAGGGTTCTTATACCTTTTGAGCTTTGATCCATGAATCTGACTTTGTGATCTGATCTAGGATTGCTATGAAATGATCATGGCTTTAGTTTCTCACTCTTTCTCACTCTACTCCCGAATTTCTAGAGAGAGAATGGCTTGGTAGAAAATGAAAAATTCAAGTGGCTTTCTCTCTCTTTAATCTTATAATTTGATATGATTCAATGTATTGGATAGCAATATATGGTTGGTAAATGACACTATCTAGGGCTAGGTTATTGGTTAGTTCACCAATCCAATATCTTGACAAGATTTGTAAGTTACCTTACTAAAAAATCCAAGAAGGGCATTATAGTCTTTTTGATTTCTAAATTAATGGCATAATGGTCATTGTCCCAAACCCTTAGGGTTTAGGGTTTGGTAAGGGTTTAGGGTTTAAAAAATGTAGGGTTTAAAACCCTTAGAGTTTAAAACCCTTAGGGTTTACAAATTTAATTTTTTAAAATTTCCAATTTATGATTCAAAAATAGAAAATTAATATTTCTAACTTATAATTAGAATTTTCTAATTATATAAAATTTCTTAATCATACTTTAAATCTTGCTAATTAGGATTAACATTTCCTAATTAAAATCGCTAATTACGCAACTAGTGTCAAAATCACTGATTAGGGTTTACAAACCACTAATTAGGGTTTTTAATAGAAAATTTTTTTTCCTAAATTAGAAATTAGATTTCGTAATTAGATTAATGTTTTCTAATTACTAATAACTTGAAAATTATGATTAATATTTCCTAATTAACATTAAAACTATTTAACTAACAATTAGGTTTTCCCTAATTATAAATTAGGATTCCCAGAATCGAAATTAGGGCTTCCAAAATCGATTGTAGGGTTTCTTATAATTCGCTAGAGTTTTCTAACCGAACGTTGACGTTCTTAATATATACCTAGGGTTTGTTACAGATATCGATTATCTGGTCAACCCTTGACCCTCACAACATACTGTACACGTATACCCAAGACATATTCACGTATTACTTAATCTTGAATAATTCACCTAAATTATTCACAAAATTTTTGAAATCCTCAAAATTCCATCTTGAAAATATCAAACTCATACACTTATTTTCTGTTTAGGTTCTAATTTTGAACCCTAAAATTAATTTATAAAAATTTTAAAAATATTCAAAATTCTCGGGTTGTCACATTCACCCCTTCTTCTAAAAATTTCGTCCCCGAAATTTACCTTACACCATACTCCGTACACCATACTGCTTACACCATTCACATATATTATCACATGCTACCCAATACACCACTCACAAGAGTAAAAGTTTTCAAATTGTGCTGAGGGGTCATATAGACCATGAACTATTGAGGTTTATAGGTATTACTACCTGCTACCTATTTCAATTAAGAAAAAGGTACTCTACCCCTTACAAAGGTTAACAGTATGTTTACAATCACAAAGAAGGTAAATTACCGATACGGGTACTTTAGATGATCAATCTATTGTACCTTAGTAATCGGAACGACTATATGCGTTCTTAGATTGGAATATTTTATACAATTAGTATATCCCCATTTTCAGGGTTGTTCACCTCAGACTTATCATAGGATTCCGCACCAAAACAATTTGAGTCGGGAAATTTATTTCAATGAACACTTAGAGTTTTCATAACATTAGTCTAGATGAATCGAATAGCATAGACTCATATCAATAATTCAATTCAATCAAATTATTTAAGTGTAGCCAAACCCTGTTGGCAAATTAAAATTTTTGAAAATATTTTTGAGAATGACGTCATGATGTCGTACTGTATTAACAGTCCGTTTGAGGATGCCGTCATTGTATGATTTTGTAATAACACATCATACAATAGTGGAATAACTGATTTTGGATCCATTCAACACTAAGTATTCCTGTATTTACAACTCCATCACTTTTTATCATCTTTGCACTAGGTTACATGGTACATAAGTGATAAATAAAATAACTTTTAATATTTCAAATCATTTGCGTCTAGCTAAAATAAGTAGCATATACTATACTTGAAACCGTTTCAAAAATGATAACGAAACTACATTTTTTTTTCAAAAGCACATTGTGCGTATTTAGCTTGAGGTCAATCATTTCGAAGTCTAGCATAGCTAGGAGTTTTGGAAAACTTATGTCTCCACTAATAATCATTTACTTAATCAGTCTATCTGTTCCTATTATCCTCAATACTTCAATTACACACAACTACACCCAGTTCGTCAAACCACACCTGTGAGTTCATTTACTTATCACAATCATATGAGTTTAAGAAGTTGTCCTAGTCAGACCTTTGGCATCCATTCGCTGAGGGGTTCATAAACATTTCATATAACTATGAATCAAGAATGTCACATAATTATGAATTTTAGGAACTCGTACTTAACCTAATATTCTCTACCTATGACCTATCTATCTGTTATACACATAAGAAAGGAATCACCCTCTTAACATGCATATAACAAATAGCGCGACACAAACATTTCAATGATTTTCATTGCCAGAACTAAGTAGTTTTTACACCAAGTACAATTCCCTGCCCATACAAGGAATCATACAACTCAGCTGCTGACATGAGTCCTCAAATTGAATCCCCACCTAACCTTAACACCCTTCTCAATACGGATTTTATTCAACTCGTATTCATAATCCTTTCCTGAATCTGTACCACTTCATAGTACTACTGTAACCCAGCAAACTTGCTGTAACTTTTCAATCATTCGCTTGATCCTTCTCCATACTATAACCTTATCTGATCACGGAGTGATCTCATCATATACATTACGATTCATTTCTATATCTATATCATTTTGTTTTACGATCTCATATCACTGTACTTTCAGTCTTTTAGACTCTATTTATTTCTCACTACTGTTCAACTTTATTATCAGAGTTAGGGAACTCTGTATCTTATAACTCGTCGAGATTCATCTTTGAATCATACCGACCCAGCTAACTCTATATGAGTTAGTACTTGTCCTAATCACGGCGGTTATTAGTCTCAGGTATTCATACCTAAGGTTTATAACCAACAGCTCTGATACCAACAATGACGACCCCGAATCCAGGTCCCAAATCACCTCGAATCCGGTTAGATCATTCTATCACTATTACTATTATTTGCGAAAGATATAAACATAAATTGTTTATACATTAAACTTACACACTTTTCCCCAAGGTCGAGTAACCTTAACTTAATACACATTACATAACTTACTTAACACATAACCTTAAAATACAACACTTATACAATTGTCTTTAACCTTTCCTTGTGTTCGACGCGTTCGTCTTTATCTGCATTGTTTTATCATGATATAGCAAGGGTGAGCATAAGGATTTCCCAACAAGTTTAAATTCAATAATATAACGTTATATCATGATTGAAAGAGTCTTAATAATAAGCTAGCTATAATTTAACAATATAATTGTGAACTAGTAGGAACAAACTTTTGACTGAACAAGTATTAAACATGAACAAATATATCTGAACCAACGGGTAATAAAGGTGATTAGCCTTTCATACCTGACTTATACATGCAATATGTATAGAGTACAATTATACATGGTAATCAGCAATGATTAACCATAAGCTTATCTAAATGAAACAACTCTTAATAGAGTTAAGTAAAAACAAACTTGCTTGAACCGTTGATTACCGCTACACAATCTATATCTCTTTATCCGAAGACCTAATATTAGTAATATAGATCTCCAATATTAGAATAATATCATCACAATATAATACTATTATATATATATATATATATATATATATACACACACACACACACACAAAATAACCTAAACACATAACATACAACCCTATCAGTCTATAACACACGTAAGACTCAGTATCAAGTCAAACTATTGCAGTCTGAGTTGATCCCGATACAAAACTGACATCTCTACGGTCTAGTCGGACTTTTATCGAGTCTAAGTTCAATTAACTTTGACTAAACACTTAACAATTATCTCAGATAATTTTAGTATCAGTCGAAATATTTTTCGTAAGCTCGTAATAATTTTTAAATAATTATTACTATTTATCGTGAATTTTCAATCATTAAAACCGTATTTATAAATACCACAATATTCTTTTATCATTAATATTTACTTATAATCAAATATTAATGAAACTCATCACATAATATCATAATATATTTATAATATCACAAAGTATTTTTAATACCTTCAAATCATATTTATATAATTTTTATACAGTTAAATTTATTATCCGATAATTACTATTAATATTAAAAATGTTAATATTTTCATGACAAAATATCAAAAGTTATATCTTATAACTTAAAATATTTTTATGACACTTAAATCATTTTTATATGATTTATAAAACATTAATTCTATTTTTTCTTAATTTATTTAATACGTTTATTAAATAAACTAATTATCATTAACATTAATTAATTAATGAATTTCATCAAAAAATATTAAATGTCACTGAAAATATCTTTAAATATTTTCTTATACCATAATATTATTTTTCATGATTTTTCATGAATTAAAACTATTTTTAAATAATTTATTTAATATAATAATTAAATAAATTAAATATCATTTATATTCCAAAAATATTAAATATTTATGAAATATACTCAAAATAATTAAAACCTATTTTTTAGACTTTAAAATAGTTTTTCGGAATTTATTTTATATTTTTAATAATAAAAATTTATTTTTTTCTATTTTTAATTAATTTCCGAAAAATCAGAAAATAAATTAAGTAGAAATCGTCGCTAAAGGGCCCTATAGCGACAGACCCGTCGCTATAGGTGTTCTTGGTGTGTTTTTAAGCTGTCCAGATCTTCAAGTCAGACTTCGAAGGGCATGGTTTGACCGACTTTTAATCTATGTTCGTGTTGATTTCTGGGAATCTACTGGGGTTACAATTGTTGTACGAATGTAATACTACATTAACCAACAAAAAGATAGGTCATACAACATCACACTTAGCATATCTGAGTCTTTAAAAACTATGACAACGCTGTTCTTCATTTCTGGGTTTTCCAGAAATGAAGAACTGTCCAAGGGTGCTACTTTAGATCCTTGTATCTCCCAGTATAAGTAGTGTTTGTGTGATGTAATGGTTCATTTGTGTAGAGTACATATCAAAGTACAACTCCATAACCTTAACTCAAATTAACAATATCAAAAACGCAAGATCTGGACTGGTCAAACTAAGGGTCACAAACTGTTCTTGAAGATTTTGGGTTTTCCAGAATCTTCATCTGGCCAGTTGGTCAATGTGGTTTTGACCACGCTTAATTTTCATTATGCTAAGGCTCTGAGTAATCTAAAGGAATATATATGTAGTTCATATGTTAGGCTACAACCTTAAACAACAATCTGGCCAAAAATAACAACAAACAATAAGAATAGAGCCGAACAAAACGTTGTCAAACAACACACAGAGTTCTGGGTTGCCCAGAAGCTTACTCCCGTGATCGGTCACACTGTTTGACCAATTATAACATGAAATCTAGACCCGATCTGACTATGATTCAAGTTGTAGATTAAAGATAACATGGCATACTACACATCTATAACATAAAACACAAAAAACATCTAATACACACGGATCTAGAGACACTGACATTGGCTTGTCAGACAACATTTTTAGGGTCCTTGACCAGTTTTGAAAATTTAATTTTCGTGCCTCTAAATGTTATGGATCCATGATCCAACAACCCAGATCACTTACTAACACCCTAATACACAACTTTAATCGACAAATTATAACATTTAACACAAGATCAAAGGATTTTGAAATTTAGGGTTCTTATACCTTTTGAGCTTTGATCCATGAATCTGACTTTGTGATCTGATCTAGGCTCGCTATGAAATGATCATGGCTTTAGTTTCTCACTCTTTCTCGCTCTACTCCCGAATTTCTAGAGAGAGAAGGGCTTGGTAGAAAATAAAAAATGCAAGTGGCTTTCTCTCTCTTTAATCTTATAATTTAATATGATTCAATGTATTGGATTGCAATATATGGCTGGTAGATGACACATATCTATGGCTAGGCTATTGGTTAGTTCACCAACCCAATATCTTGCCAAGATTTGCAAGTTAACTTACTAAAAAATCCAAGAAGGGCATTATAGTCTTTTTGATTTCTAAATTAATGGCATAATGGTCATTGTCCCAAACCCTTATAGTTTAGGATTTGGTTAGGGTTTAGGGTTTAGAAAAATTTAGGGTTTAGGATTTAAAACCTTTAGGGTTTACAAATTTAATTTTCTAAAATTTCCAATTTATGATTCAAAAATAGAAAATTAACATTTCTAACTTATAATTAGAATTTTCTAATTATATAAAATTTCTTAATCATACTTTAAATCTTGCTAATTAGGATTAATATTTCCTAATTAAAATCGCTAATTACGCAATTAGGGTCAAAATCACGGATTAGGGTTTACAAACCACTAATTAGGGTTTCTAATAGAAAAATAATTTTCCTAAATTAGAAATTAGATTTCGTAATTAGATTAATGTTTTCTAATTACTAATAACTTGAAAATTAGGATTAATATTTCCTAATTAACATTAAAACTATTTAACTGACAATTAGGTTTTTCCTAATTATAAATTAGGATTCCCATAATCGAAATTAGGGCTTCCAAAACAGATTTTAGGGTTTCTTGTAATTCGCTAGAGTTTTCTAACCTAACGCTGACGTTCTTAATATATACCTAGGGTTTGTTACAGATATCGATTATCTGGTCAACCCTTGACCCTCACAACATATTGTACACGTATACCCAAAACATATTCACGTATAACTTAATCTTGAATAATTCACCTAAATTATTCACAAAATTTTTGAAATCCTCAAAATTCCATCTTAAAAATATCAAAGTCATACACTTATTTTATGTCTAGGTTCTAATTTTGAACCCTAAAATTAATTTATAAAAATTTTAAAAATATTCAAAATTCTCGAGTTGTCACATTCACCCCTTCTTCTAAAAATTTTGTCCCCGAAATTTACCTTACACCATACTCCGTACACCATACTACTTACACCATTCACACACATTATCACATGCTACCCAATACACCACTCACAAGAGTAAAAGTTTTCAAATTGTACTTAGGGGTCATATAGACCATGAACTATTGAGGTTTATAGGTATTACTACCTGCTACCTATTTCAATAAAGAAAAAGGTACTCTACCACTTACAACGTTTAACAGTATGTTTACAATCACAAAGAAGATAAACTACCGATGCGGGTACTTTAGATGATCAATCTATTGTACCTTACTAATCGGAACGACTATATGCGTTCTTAGATTGGAATATTTTATCCAATTAGTATATCCCCATTTTCAGGGTTGTTCACCTCAGACTTATCATAGGATTCCGCACCAAAACAATTTGAGTCGGGAAATTTATTTCAATGAACACTTAGAGTTTTCATAACATTAGTCTAGATGAATCGAATAGCATAGACTCATATCAATAATTCAATTCAATCGAATTATTTAAGTGTAGCCAAACCCCGTTTGCAAATTAAAATTTTTGAAAATATTTTTGAGAATGACGTCATGATGCCGTACTGTATTAACAGTCTGTTTGAGGATGACGTCATTGTATGATTTTGTCATAACACATCATACAATAGTGGAATAACGATTTTGGATCCATTCAACACTAAGTATTCCTGTATTTACAACTCCATCACTTTTTATCATCTTTGCACCAGGTTACATGGTACATAAGTGATAAATAAAATAACTTTTGATATTTCAAATCATTTGCGTCTAGCTAAAATAAGTAGCGTAGACTATACTTAAAACCGTTTCAAAAATGATTACGAGTCTACATTTTTTTTTTCACAAGCACATAGTGCGTATTTAGCTTGATGTCAATCATTTCGAAGTCTAGTATAGCTAGGAGTTTTGAAAAACTTATGTCTACACTAATAATCATTTGCTTAATCAGTCTATCTGTTCCTATTATCCTCAATACTTCAATTACACACAACTACACCCAGTTCGTCAAACCACGCTTATGAGTTCATTTACTTGCCACAATCATATGAGTTTAAGAACTTGTCCTAGTCAGACCTTTGGCGTCCATTCAATGAGGGGTTCATAAACATTTTATATAACTATGAATCAAGAATGTCACATAATTATGAATTTTAAGAACTCGTACTTAACCTGATATTCTCTACCTATGACCTATCTATCTGTTATACACATGAGAAAGGAATCACCCTCTTAACATGCATATAACAAATAACGCGAGACAAACATTTCAATTATTATCATTGCCAGAACTAAGTAGTTTTTACTCCAAGTACAATTTCCTGCCCATACAAGGAATCATACAACTCAGTTACTGACATGAGTCCTCAATTGAATCCCCACCTAACCTTAACACCCTTCTCAATACGAATTTTATTCAACTCGTATTCATAATCCTTTCCTGAATCTGTACCACTTCATAGTACAACTGTCACCCAGCAAACTTGCTGTAACTTTTCAATCATTCGCTTGATTCTTCTCCATACTATAACCTTATCTGATCACGGAGTGATCTCATCATATACATTATGATTCATTTCTATATCTATATCGTTTTGTTTTACGATCTCCTATCACTGCACTTTCAGTCTTTTAGACTCTATTTATTTCTCACTACTATTCAACTTTATTATCAAAGTTAGGGAACTCTGTATCTTATAACTCGTCGAGATTCCTTTTTGAATCTTACCGACCTAGCTAATTCTATGTGAGTTAGTACTTATCCTAATCACTGCGGTTATTAGTCTCAGGTATTCCTACCTAATGTTTATAACCAACAGCTCTGATACCAACAGTGACGGCCCCGAATCCAGGTCCCAAATCACCTCAGATCCGGTTCGATAATTCTATTACTATTACTATTATTTGCAGAAGATATAAACATAAATTGTTTATACATTAAACTTACACACTTTTCCCCGAGGTCGAGTAACGTTAACTTAATACACATTACACAACTTACTTAACATATAACCTTAAAATATAATACTTATACAATTTAGCTACACACATATCCTAACGCTGGAACTGTCTTTAACCTTTCCTTGTATCCGACGCGTTCGTCTTAATCTGCACTGTTTTATCATGATATAGCAAGGGCGAGCATAAGGATTGCCCAACAAGTTTAAATTCAATAATATAACGATATATCATGATTGAAAGAGTCTGAATAATAAGCTAGCTATAATTCAACAATATAATTGTGAACTAGCAGGAACAAACTTTTGACTGAACAAGTATTAAACATGAACAAATATATCTGAACCAACGGGTAATGAAGGTGATTAGCCTTTCATACCTGACTTATACATGCAATATGTACAGAGTACAATTATACATGGTAATCAGCATCGATTAACCATAAGCTTATCTGAATGAAACAACTCTTAATAGAGTTAAGTAAAAACAAACTTGCCTGAACCGTTGATTACCGCTACACAATCTATATCGATTTATTCGAAGACCTAATATTAGTAATATAGATCTCCAATATTAGAATAATATCATCACAATATAATACTATTATGTATATATATATACACAGAATAACCTAAACACATAACATACAACCCTATCAGTCTATAACATACATAAGACTCAGTATCAAGTCAAACTAATGCGGTCTGAGTTGATCCCGATACAAAACTGACATCCCGACGGTCTAGTCGGACTTTTATCGAGTCTAAGTTCAATTAACTTTGACTAAATACTTAACAATTATCTCAGATAATTTTAGTATCGGTCAAAATATTTTTCGTAAGCTCGTAATAATTTGTAAATAATTATTACTATTTATCGTGAATTTTCAATCATTAAAACCGTATTTATAAATACCACAATATTCTTTTATCATTAATATTTATTTATAATCAAATATTAATGAAACTCATCACATAATATCATAATATATTTATAATATCACAAAGTATTTTTAATACCTTCAAATCATATTTATATGATTTTTAAACAGTTAAATTCATTATCCGATAATTACTATTAATATTAAAAATGTTAATATTTTCATGACAAAATATCAAAAGTTATATCTTATAACTTAAAATATTTTTATAACACTTAAATCATTTTTATATGATTTATAAAACATTAATTTTATTTTTCCTTAATTTATTTAATACATTTATTAAATAAACTAATTATCATTAACATTAATTAATTAATGAATTTCATCAAAAAATATTAAATGTCACTGAAAATATCTTTAAATATTTTCTTATACCATAACATTATTTTTCATGAATTAAAACCATTTTTAAATAATTTATTTAATATAATAATTAAATAAATTAAATATCATTTATATTCCAAAAATATTAAATATTTATGAAATATACTCAAAATAATTAAAACCTATTTTTCAAACTTTAAAATAGTTTTTCGGAATTTATTTTATATTTTTAATAATAAAAATTTATTTTTTTCTATTTTTAATTAATTTCCGAAAAATCAGAAAATAAATTAAGTAGAAATCGTCGCTAAAGGGCCCTATAGCGACAGACCCGTCGATATAGGTGTTCTTGGTGTGTTTTTAAGCTGTCCAGATCTTCAAGTCAGACTTCGAAGGGCATGGTTTGACCGACTTTTAATCTATGTTCGTGTTGATTTCTGGGAATCTACTGGGGTTACAATTGTTGTACGAATGTAATACTACATTAACCAACAAAAAGATAGGTCATACAACATCACACTTAGCATATCTGAGTCTTTAAAAACTCTGACAACGCTGTTCTTCATTTCTGGGTTTTCCAGAAATGAAGAACTGTCCAAGGGTGCTACTTTAGATCCTTGTATCTCCCAGTATAAGTAGTGTTTGTGTGATGTAATGGTTCATTCGTGTAGAGTACATATCAAAGTACAACTCCATAACCTTAACTCAACTTAACAATATTAAAAACGCAAGATCTGGACTGGTCAAACTAAGGGTCACAAATTGTTCTTGAAGATTCTGGGTTTTCCAGAATCTTCATCTGGCCAGTTGATCAACGTGGTTTTGACCACGCTTAATTTTCATTATGCTAAGGCTCTGAGTAATCTAAAGGAATATATATGTATTTCATATGTTAGGCTACAACCTTAAACAACAATCTGGCCAAAAATAACAACAAACAGTAAGATCAGAGCCGAACAAAACGTTGTCAAACAACACACTGAGTTCTGGGTTGCCCAGAAGCTTACTCCCGTGATCGGTCACACTGTTTGACCAATTATAACATGAAATCTAGACCCGATCTGACTATGATTCAAGTTGTAGATTAAAGATAACATGGCATACTACACATCTATAACATAAAACACAAAAAAAATCCTAATACACACGGATCTAGAGACACTGACATTGGCTTGTCAGACAACATTTATAGGGTCCTTGACCAGTTTTGAAAAATTGATTTTCGTGCCTCTAAATGTTATGGATCCATGATCCAACAACCCAGATCACCTACTAACACCCTAATACACAACTTTAATAGACAAATTGTAACATTTAACACAAGATCAAAGGATTTTGAAATTTAGGGTTCTTATACCTTTTTGAGCTTTGATCCATGAATCTGACTTTGTGATCTGATCTAGGCTCGCTATGAAATGATCATGGCTTTAGTTTCTCACTCTTTCTCGCTCTACTCCCGAATTTCTAGAGAGAGAAGGGCTTGGTAGAAAAAAAAAATGCAAGTGGCATTCTCTCTCTTTAGTCTTATAATTTAATATGATTCAATGTATTGGATTGCAATATATGGCTGGTAGATGACACATATCTATGCCTAGGCTATTGGTTAGTTCACCAACCCAATATCTTGCCAAGATTTGCAAGTTACCTTACTAGAAAATCCAAGAAGGGCATTATAGTCTTTTTGATTTCTAAATTAATGGCATAATGGTCATTGTCCCAAACCCTTATGGTTTAGGGTTTGGTTAGGGTTTAGGGTTTAGAAAAATTTAGGGTTTAGGATTTAAAACCTTTAGGGTTTACAAATTTAATTTTCTAAAACTTCCAATTTATGATTCAAAAATAGAAAATTAATATTTCTAACTTATAATTAGAATTTTCTAATTATATAAAATTTCTTAATCATACTTTAAATCTTGCTAATTAGGATTAACATTTCCTTATTAAAATCGCTAATTATGCAATTAGGGTTAAAATCACGGATTAGGGTTTACAAACCACTAATTAGGGTTTCTAATTGAAAAATAATTTTCCTAAATTAGAAATTAGATTTGGTAATTAGATTAATGTTTTCTAATTACTAATAACTTGAAAATTAGGATTAATATTTCCTAATTAACATTAAAACTATTTAACTAACAATTAGGTTTTCCCTAATTATAAATTAGGATTCCCGGAATCGAAATTAGGATTTTCAAAACTGATTTTAGGGTTTCTTGTAATTCACTAGAGTTTTCTAACCGAACGTTGACGTTCTTAATATATACTTAGGGCTTGTTACAGATATCGATTATCTAGTCAACCCTTGACCCTCACAACATACTGTACACGTATACCCAAAACATATTCACGTATTACTTAATCCTCAATAATTCACCTAAATTATTCACAAAATTTTTGAAATCCTCAAAATTCCATTTTAAAAATATCAAACGCATACACTTATTTTCTGTCTATATTCTAATTTTAAACCCTAAAATTAATTTATAAAATTTTTAAAAAAATTCAAAATTCTCGGGTTGTCACATATCCAGTATCTTTTCATAGCATTCTTGAATTTTACTCTACAAAGAAGTATCATGTTGACAATTTGGACGTTATTAGTTCCTGGATAAATTAATTCTTGAACTTGTTTTATTGAATTCTTCTATCATTGTCATCATCCTCATGTTATATTATGTTTAAAGTCATTTGTAGCCTGTACTGCATAGATGGACTTGGTATGATTATGACCAGGGATTATTCGGTATAATCATGACCGTAATGTTACAAATGATGTGGTAAAAGTCCTCATTGGCCCGTAGTGCATTGATGGACAGTTGTTGGCATGATCATGACCATTAATGAATACATAAATATTCTTTGCACGTAGTGCATGGATAATTGTGGTCGTGATACTAAAGAATATCCTTGGCCGTAGTGCATGCATGATTCGATGATGTGGATTATTTATTAAGCTGAGTCCCAGCGATAAAAATGATGAAAAACCTTTTAAATCATAAAAGATAGTATATTTTATTCTCTACTTAACTCTTTTAATAGATTGCTTGTTCCACTGCAGTTAAACTTGATGTTTGTTATATTGTACCAGTTTAACACTGTTTAAGGCTAATGATAATTTATTCTGCATTATCTTAGTCATAATATTTCTTATTGGGCTAATTGAGCTCACCCTTTCTTTCACTGTTCTCTTCAGAAAATGAGAATATAGCTGGGACAAGTTGGGGAACGGAGTGATGGACCAGATGATAGTTTTAGTAGTCCTCACTATTCTGTTAAATAGTGCGACAATAAATGTAATGAGGACTTATTCTGAGAGTGGATATTGTCTAAATGACAATATTTGTATTAAAACTCACAGTTCTCTTATTGTATATTAAAGATTGTATTTGTATTCTGTACCATGTATTTGGCGACTCAGAATAGGTGATGTATACCTATTTTGGGGGCGTCACAGTTGGTATCAGAGCTTAGGGATATGATCCTTGGCTGAGATGTGCGATAAGAACTAGGAGGGGAGAGACGTGAAATTCCTTCGCTAGTATGACCTACCTAAGTTTACTTGTTATTTAATTGGTCGGTCAGAGTATAGGGATAATATTTGATATGTTAATTAACCCTTGTTTTGTTGCAGTATTTGAAAATGGCATCTGAAAATATTGAGATAAGCAATGGAGCAAAGGAGACCGTTGAGTCTCCATAGATCAATAATCAGGACAATGTGCAACAGTAAGACAATAATCCTCATGTAAATAACAACACTGATCAATTGACGAACGACGGTACGTTTAGGAGTTTTTTAGAATTCATGCAACATCAGGCGAAGGTGGCTCCTGTTCATAATGCAGGAGGAAACAATGGCAACCCACAGTTGGTCACCGCTAAGCAGTTCAAGGAGCTGGGACCACCGGAGTTTTTGGGAAATCCAGAACCACTTAAGGCGGAGACGTGGTTAATGCAGATCACCAAGATATTTGATGACTTGGGATGCTCCGAGGAGCAAAAGGTTCCCTTTGCCACCTTTATGTTGCTTGAAGAGGCAGATCACTGGCGAGAATCTGTAAAACGTACCCAGCCTGACGCACTCAAGATGTCTTGGGAGAAGTTCCAAGAGCTATTCAATGACAAGTACTTTCCCGAAAGCATTCGCCATATGAAGGAGGTGGAATTTATCAAGTTGGAGCAAAATAATATGATCGTGTCGCAGTACGAAGCCAAGTTTGCCGAGTTGTCCCAATTTGCGTCCCACTTGGTTGATAATGAAGAGAGAATGACGCGGATGTTTTTAAGAGGTTTGAAGCAAAAGATACGTCAATATCTTATTTCTCATAAACTGTGTTTGTATTTAGATATTGTAAATAGGGCTCAGTTAGTGGAGCGCGATTACGAGTCAACGCAACCAAAAGAGAGCAACCGGCAAAATGATAATACCGATGATAACAGTCATCAAAGCGGTGACAATAAACATGGAGGGAATCAACATGCCAGAAATGGTAACCACTTCGGTGGTAATCATGGTCAAAACAATAAGAATGGACATTTCAAGAAGAGGAGATTCAACAATGATGGAAAGACGTCAGCACCAGCACCCGTTGTTAAGGAAGGAGAACGACCACCTATCATATGCTTCAAATGCGGAGGGGAGGGACACATCAGTCCAAACTACGCGATGTCGTCCAAAGCATGTTATAATTATGGAAGAGAAGGTCACTTAGCCCGATTTTGTCGTTCACCAAAGACAAGTTCAACTAAGATGGAGGCACCAAAGGCCGTCCTAGAAAAGTCAAAGCCGGTAGTTTAAGAGAGAGCATTTTTTTTTTCGTGACAAGGAACCTGAATAAAATTATCACGGGTATGTTAGTCATAAACTCTTGTGAAGTCTATACCGTGTTAGATACCGCTTCTACTCACTCTTTTATTTCACCTAGTTGTGTTCAATGTTTGAAATTAACTCCGGAGAAGTTAGACTTTGATATATCTGTTTAAACTCAGTTGGGAGAAACATTCGTTACCTCCACTATTTATAAATCTTGTTCAAATCAATACTTTCACGTTACCTGTCGATCTTATCTCTTTGAAAATACTTGTATTTGATGTGATTTTTGGAAACGATTGGTTAACTACTCATCATACTTTTCGTAAGGTTGTTAGCTTTCATACTCCTAACCAACCTGTTATGCGAATTCAAGCAACCAAACCCCTAAAGTTAATCATTGTCATATCAAGCCATAAGTAAAGAGCCCCGGTCCTTTTGTTGTTAACTTTCTTGTGTGAAATGCACCGAAGCCAGACTTTCTGTAGGCGACGTCGTGAATGACGATGGCAAGTTGATAGGTATCAATGTGACGTGCTATCCAAGTCTTGGATGAGGGTCACAGTTTTGAACGATATTTCTATTGTTAATAAATTTCCTGACGTATTCTTGAAGATTTCTTAGCCTACCCCAAAGCGTAAAATCGAATTTTGTATTGACCCCAGTATAAAACCCATTTCTTAAACCCTCAAATACTTCTTCAATTAAAACGAACGTATTATGCGCCAAAGACGTTGGCTCAAGCTGTTGAAGATTACGATCGTACCATTCAATATCATCGTGGAAGTACGAACGTGGTAGCTGACGCGTTGAGTAGAAGATCGTATACGAGTAAGATGTTGTTAACACAAAGACCCATTTCATATAACTTATAAATGATGAAGATAGATTTAAAGACTCTAGGGACCCACGTCAAGATAACGAATATACGATTAGAATCGACTTTAATCGCTAAAGTTAAAGCCGCTCAAGCTACATACTCAGAGCTGATGAATGTGAAAAAGAAGGTTCAAGAAGGCGTTATCTCAACCCTCGATTTAATTGACCCATTTGAAATCCTCGATCGAGTAGGAACTGTGACTTATAGACTCATTTTACCGCCAAGTATGTCGCGTGTTCATAACGTTTTTCACGTATCGTTGTTAGTAAAAACTTAGTCTTGGGGGACTTTGGAGCCAAATTTCAGAATAATTAATGAATCTGAAAAATTATGAAATCAAGGGAGTTTTGTAGAGCATGTTACAAGCTTTCCATAGCCTCAAAACGGACTAATTCCGATAACGGATGAAGAAGTTATGAAGATTTGAAGTATATGTGTCAAAAGTTGCAAAATCTAAAAAATTGGAGTTAAGTGCCAAAGGTCGAGCGCCTAGGCACTAGACTCGGCGCTTGGAATCTGTTCTTGGGCACCTAGGCGCTTGCCCAAGGCCAATTTTGGGCGCCTAGGTGCTGGTCTAGTATTAAGCCAAAATCTGTTTGGACGTCCTTTAGTAAATTGGGCATAACGTTTTCATACGAACTCCGATTGAGGTGATTCAAGATGATCCGGAACGAGGATGAATAGACCTACAACTTTTGGGCTTTAAGTTATTTAATTTGAGATCGTTAGAAGGGGTAAATATGGTGATCTTTGGGACTATTATGTTTTCAGAGGCAATCGAAGGACGTCGGGCATGCACGTATGCAACGTGCAATGTTTTCGACGATAAAGGTATTCAAGATTATACCACAAGAGTTAAAATTTGAAATAAAGTCAGGGTATCCTCACCTCTTTGGCATATCAAGCGCGTACGTAAATTTCGAGGGCGAATTTTCATAAGGAGGGGAGATTGTGAGACCCCAGATTTTATGAATAAAGATTTAAATTTCTCAAAGTATTTTTTTTGAATATTATGGTGTGGATTTGATATAATATTTTAGTTATGGGTAATATTTATAAATTTTGCAAAGTACGCAAGTTGTTATATAATATTCGATTGGTCGGGGAATATTCATTTTAACAGGGAATATTCGTACGACGACACAATCATTGGTAGACCCCACAACAGAATTATTGTCAGATTGAGAAAACGATAAAAATATTTTATTAAAATTGTGAGGGCCCCGAATTCGAGGTCCCGAATCACTGCGGATCCGGTTCGATCAGTCTAACACTATTACTATATTTGCGGAAGATATAAACATAAATTGTTTATACAATACATATACTCACTATTCCCCAAGGTGAGTAACCTTAACTTAATACACATTTCATAACTTACTTAACGCATAATCTTAAAATACAACACTTATACAATTTAGCTGCACACATATCTTAACGCTGGAACTGTCCTTAACCTTTCCTTGTATCCGACGCATTCGTCATAATTTGCAATATTTATCATGATATAGCAAGGGTGAGCATGAAAGTTGCCCAGCAAGTTTAAATTCAATAATATAACGATATATCATGATTGAATGAGTATGAACAATAAGCTGGCTATAATTCATCAATATAATTGAGAACTAGCACGAACAAACTTTTGACTGAACAAGTATTAAACATGAACAAATATATCTGAACCAACGGGTAATGAAGGTGATCAGCCTTTCATACCTAACTTATACATGCAATATATACAGAGTACAATTATACATGGCAATCAGCAATGATTAACCATAAGCATATCTGAATGAAACAACTCTTAGTAGAGTTAAGTAAAAACAAACTTGCCTGAACCATTGATTACCACTACGCAATTTATATCGCTTTATCCGAAGTGTAACAACCCGATATTTTCTACATAAATAAATAAGAAATTTTGCGAATAAATTTTTTTTATATATATATATTAAGGATGAGGATTTTGTACAAGATTATGTGTATATGTATTTTTGTGGTAAGTAAAAATATATTTATTACCTAATTATTTACAAATGAATTTATTTTAGAATTTTTAATTATTATAAAGTATATACTTATAATAATTAAATTATGGTAGAAATATTTTTAGTAATTATTTTCCATGAAAATATAATCATATATTATTTAAATAATATATGAAATGATTTTTAGAATAATTATAATAACTATTTTATTATATGAATTTTAGTATGGATTATTAAAGTAATTGTTTTACCTTAATTATTAAGGTTAAATATGAAGAATAAATCAGATATGGAATCCAAACCCTAACTTTAGATTATTGTCAAGGTATGAGAATAATAATATAATATTAATTATATTTTGATTTTTCAGTGCTATAAATATGTACTGTATGTGCGTGTTGATGATGATGCTCAATGATGGTGTTTAATTTCAAAATGCTAATATTATTTGGTTAAACCCTAATTTTACTAAGGGAAAACCCTAATTCAAAAATCAGTTGTGAGTTTAAGATTGTTATAGGACCATGTTATATGTTTTATGATGAGTATTACATAATGATTTGATTAATTAGGTAAACCCTAATTAAAATTCTAGAAACCCTAATTTTTAGAAAACCCTAATTATAATCTAGAAACCCTAAATAATTTTTGGAAATGAGGAACCCTAATTTGAAATTTAAATTAGAGTTCGAGATTGGTTGTAATTGTGTTAATGTGATTAATTAGCAAGTATTATAATTTTAATTGCTAATTTTGGAAACCCAAAAATTTTAAACCCTAATTTGATAATTAGAAAACCTAATTATAAATTGATAACCCTAATTATCAAAATTGTAAACCCTAATTGCTATTTTAGCAATGTTAATGATAATTATATGATATTAATCCCTAAGGTTCCTGTATAGCGTAATTAGAAAATTAATCATAATTAGAAACCTTAATTTCAAAATGTTAGAAACTAAAGTTTATTTAAATTTTTATTTGATTTTAATTTTATTTTGTGCAAACCCTAATTGCAATTCTAGAAATTCTTTTTGTGCTAAACCTTAGGGTCAAACCCTAAGGGTTTGCAAGGATTACATAGTTTCCCTTAAATTCATATGACCAATCTAGAAATAAAAATTATATGAGAATGACCAAAAAGCCCTTTTGTCACATTTTTATGTTTGCTTGCAAATCAATACAAGATGAGAGTTGGTGACCAACTCATACCAACCACATGTGCTAAAAATGACAGCAACAAGCTCTAGAGATCAGCCATTCATGCATCCAAGACATCTATATATAGAATTGGAAAGAGAAAAATCTCATTTAGCCACTTATTTTGCACAAATTCCCATACTTGAGCCTCTCTCTCTAAAACTAATGAAAAACTATAGTATATCAGTCATATGTTGAAGCCCCACGTGTGTCGTAACCAAATCAGAAACATAGAATCAAGAATTGCTCATTTAAAGGTATAAACAAACTCTAGAATTTCTGTCCAAAAATCTGTTGTTAGATCTTGTGATTTGAAGTTGTAACGTGTTGTTTGTAGTCTAATTTAATGATCTGGGTTGGTATCTTATGGATCCATAACATTTAAATACATGAAATTGGTGTTTTCAGAAATCTGGAAAAATTTTAAAATGTTTCTGACAGTCAAATGTCAGATCGTGTAGATCTCTTTCTGTTTATGTTTTCGTATATTTGAAGGTTTGTATTAATAGTATGTTATGTGGTCTGTGATCTAAACTTGAAATCAGACTTAAATCTGGTCTAGGTAGCAAGATATTCAAGGTCAAACGTGGTTGACTGGCCATGACCAGGCGTTTCTGGGTAACCCAGAAACAGCCCAGAACCGGCCTGACAACATCTTTGACCGCCTTGATCTGTCAGTGTGTGTATGTTTTGGTACTTTTTTTGCATTAAAGTTATAGTGTGGTAGTTATACTACATGTTAATACTCTTAGATAGCTTTTATCACAAACGTGTGAGATTTAGAGGATGGTCAAACTAGGAAGAAGGTCCACGGATGAACTTTCTGGGTAACCCAGAAAGTTCATGAGCATGGTTTCTGACCTTGTTTGACCGGACAAGATCTTGCTATTTTGTTATTGTTATTGTGATTTTATGTAATGGATCTCTAGACTTACATGTGTTCTACAACCTGAAAGCCTAAGATCACGAAACCCGTTCATGTGTTGCAAGATATAAAGATTGAGAGAAAGCAGTATGAACTGTTCTTCATTTCTAGAAAACCCAAAAATGAAGAACATCTCTGACAAAGTTTTTAGGAAGGCCAGATCTCGTTCGGTTTATGTAGTATGGTCATGATTGTTGTTGTAGCCTGAAGTGTTACACTAGTACTACACGCTCTAATGCTTAGTTGGTCCAGAATCACACTACACACTGAATTATTGTTGGTCAAACGTGACACCTTAGCAATTGACTATGCATTTTTGGGTTTGGTCAAGAACAATAAAAACACCTATAGCGACGGTTCTGTCGCTATAGGTGGCCTTTAGCGACAGATAGCTTAGTATTTTCTGGAAATTAATAAAAAAATAGAAAAATTAGTTTTAAATTATTAAAAATACAAAATAAATTATAAAAAATTATTTTAAATTCCAAAAATTAGTTTTTAATTATTTTAAATATATTTCATAAATATTTAATATTTTTGAAATATTAAAAGTATTTAATTTATTTAATTATAATATTAAATAAATTATTTAAAAATGATTTTAATATTAGAAAAATCATTAAAAATTATATTATGATATAAGAAAATAGTTTAAGTTATTTTTAATGACTTTTAATATTTTGTGATAAATTTCATTAATAAATTGATATTAATGGTAATTAATTTATTTACTAAATGAATTAAATAAATTAATTAAAAATAATTTTATTATATTAAAAATTATTTTAAATGAAAATAAAGTGTTTAAAAATATTTTAAGTTATAAAATATAACTTTTAATATTTAAAGGATAATTTTATTAATATTTAAATATTAATGACTATTAAGTTATTACTAATGATATTAAATTTGTTTAATAATTATATTAAATAAATGATTTATAAATTTTTTTATTAATTTAAAAATCATTTAAAATGGATATAAATGAATTAAAAATATTTTAAGTTATGAATAATGACTTTTAATATTTTGATAAATAGAACATTAATACTTTGATAATAATGGTAATTATTTAGAAATGATTTTAAATGTTTTAAAAATCATTTAAAGGTAATTTTAATACTTTAAAAATATTTTGAGTTATTATAAATAACTTTAATATTTTAGAAATGATTTCATTAATAGTTTAATACTAATTAAATATTAATGCTAATAGAATTAATTAGTATTTAAATTATTTTAATGTGATTCCGGTGTTTGAAATTTCGTGGTAAATTATAATAAATGTTTTAAAATTATATTAAGTCATTTAAAAATAATATGACTGATATTAAGTTACAGAATAGAGTCTTAGACTCGATAATTACCCGATAAAGTTGTCGGTACACCGACATGTTTCAGAAATTGATCTGGATTAGATAATGTGATTAGATAAGTGATTATTTGTGATTCAATGGTTGTTAAATCTATGTGCCAATGTGATTAGGGTATGTGCTGACTGCAATAAGTAATGTTATGTGTTATAGTATATTGTTCTAATCGAACGAATGATCTGATTAATGATAGGTCGTGAGATAAGCGATAAATCTAAATTATAAACTGTAAGCAGCGCTTCAGGCAAGTATCTAACCTTTGCATTTTCTTTATGCAATGGATGTGAGTAAGAATGTTTTTAAACTATATTATTACGGTACAAATTATTAACCTAATATTATATAAGCTCCTTGAATATCAACATGTTAGTATATGGTAACTCAGATATATATATTTTTTGTTCGTTAATTTCTAGAAATGGTTAAACAAGTGTCCCCACTTGGATAATCATTGTATTTAATCACATGTTGTTATACCTTTGTCAATTACCCGCATACATATATGTTGAATTATGGATTATTGTTGACAAGATAAAACCTTTGATTTAGAACCCAGACAGGTATGAACATCCCTACACGGGAAAAATTTTATGTGCTCCGGCGGACAAAGGATGAACGATAATATCGTTCTAGCAATGTAGTATTGATTAATGCAGGGCATAACGGGCTGATCACCCCCCGTGCCCGTAAGTTATGACGGTTTACAGATGAATTTCTGTCTTACCCTATCGAAAATTTAAAACAATGTTCATGGCATGTCACCATAACCCTAGTTATAGTCATTATGTAGTTTCAAAAATTTGAAAGAGAGTTGTTATGTTATTATTATCGGTTCAGAATACTTCACAACTATTGACTTGTTGTACAAGAATAGTACAAAGAAAATATTTAAATCCTTTCAGCTTATATATATATAATTGCTATTACTTGCTGGGCACTCAAATTCTCATCCTTGATTAAATTTAAATGTTTTCTGCTAAGTGCGAACGACCAGAGAGCTCTGCTAAGAACAAAGGAAAAGGGATGGTTGCTGAATGAACGAATTACTATCTTGTGTAATAGTTGATATTAATATTAAGACAGTTATGATATATATTATATATCATGGGTTGTAATGAATGTTTAAAGGTTACGTACTTGGGAGCTAGACTCTAATAATTATGTAAATTAGGTTTAACTTTTATATTATTGTTATTATTATTAGTATTATTCCGCTCATAGAAATGGTATCGTGAAGAACCGAGTTCGGGTTTCAAGTACCCGAGTTTGGGGTCCTCACAGGTTGGTATCAGAGCTTAGGGTTAAAAACCTTAGGTGGGTTAGACCTTAGGCTATAACCTTAGAACAGAGGGAAACGTTGAAAATATAAATAATTCATATAGAGTTTAAAAAGAGATGAATTGACTAAATTCATCGTCAAACAAAATAAAAGATAACTCATATAAAACTCTTAAGTGCTGTGTGTGTATACTATATGTTAATTAGGATAATTTATATGTGTAGATGTCAAGTGAAAAAGGATTAGGATACCCTTAAATTGTAAAGAAGAAGTCAACCTCCATAACCGAGCCAATATCAAAGCCAATAGCTGAAATAGAGGCTCACATTGAAAGCTACCTCCATGAGGTGGTTATTTTGGAAAGTATAGTACCAGATCCTAGAATGATAGAATGACTGATAGAAAAACTATAGTTAAAAAAATGTGGTCTATGTCGAGTTCCTAAACTCGTATATTTGTGGTGAGTTCTTAAGCTCGTAATGTATGGTAAGTTGGACGAACTAGATGTAGTTAGGTATAAATGGATTATTGAGGATAAGGGGGATAGACTGATTACTAAGCAATTGATCCTTATTGGAGGCGTAAGAAATAAGTAGTACTAGTATTAATTGAATAGACATAATTTTATGTTATGTATATGATAGGTATGTTTGTATAAGATAATAATTTTTAAATTTTGTATAAGTTATGGCAGCGATTCCCGACTTTTAAGTCACAATGGGATAGCAAATGATTAAAGCAAAATGTGCTATGATATGTCAAGTGATATGAATATGAGTTTATGGAATTAATGAAATAAGTTGGTGAAAAGATAGTAGTTAATTATATGAGTATTGATTAATTCAGTAAACAAGGTTTTCAAAATCTAATATTTTGAGTGCATGATTATTTGAGTAGAATCTTTTGTGTTATATGCTAAACATATACGATAAGGCTTAGAATATAAGTTAATAAAGAATAATTTAATCAGATAATGCCGACAAGACGAAAACGAAATCACAGGACAGAAGAACCTACCAACAAAGCTAGAGGAGAACCAGACCCAACGCAGAATTTGACGAATATAGATGATCAAGCTATGCAGAATGGATTACCAACTGCAGGAAATCAGCCTGATAATCAATCGACAAACTTTGAAAACTTCAAGACAAATGAACCGTCAGGATTTAGAAGACCAACTAACCCTGTAGAAGTGGTTGTGATAGCTAGGGTTACGGAGGGGCAACAGACAGCTTTTGCCACCTATACAACGAAAGGAGGGGTGAATCTTTGGTGGGAGATAACTCAAGTTAAAGCCGAAGGAGGGAGTAGTGGTAGTAGAACTGGAAAGAGGAAAGGTGATAATGTTGGGAATACGAAAAATAGGCCAGAAGATGGAAAGAAACGAGTTGTGCATGGTAGAAATTGTGGAAAGAATCATTCGGGAAAGTGTTTAAAAGGAAAGAATGTGTGCTACAAGTGTGGACAGGAGGGACATATCTCTCCTAACTGTCCCAATCCAAAAATTTATAGTGGGTGTTTTATTTGTGGATTAAAGGAGCATAAGGTGAAAGACTGCCCAAGGAGAAGGGAAACAAAGAATGCGAATACGGGAAAGGCAGCAGGGCATTGGCGATAACGGGACCGACTTCAACAAATGAACCAACTAAACCAACCGAAGGAATCTTCAACATGAACGTTCAAGAAACTGTAGCAGCCGGGAATGTAACTCCAGGTATTATTCTAATCAAATTTATTTTCTTATATATTATTTCTTATATATAGTAAATTATTTTATAAAGAAATTTTGAGGAGGAATTTAAGTTCTTTTAGAAATCAAATATTTCTGTTTAAACAGAAAGACAAGCTTTATGTGAATAGTTAAAGATCATTTCGATCAAAGTTGATCAAGATCTACTTGCGATGATTGTGTATGCTATGTGACCGTGTATGTATAGGTTTTTAAACGGTGATTCCGGGGACGGAATCTTTATAAGGGAGGGTGAATGTAACAACCCGATATTTTCTACATAAATAAATAAGAAATTTTACGATATATATATATATATATATATATATATATATATATATATATATATATATATATATTAAGGATGAGGATTTGTACAAGATTATGTGTATATGTATTTTTGTGGTAAGTAAAAATATATTTATTACCTAATTATTTACAAATGAATTTATTTTAGAATTTTTGATTATTATAAAGTATATACTTATAATAATTAAAGTATGGTAGAAATGTTTTTAGTAATTATTTTCCATGAAAATATAATCATATATTATTTAAATAGTATATGAAATGATTTTTAGAATAATTAAAATAACTATTTTATTATATGAATTTTAGTATGGATTATTAAAGTAATTATTTTACCTTAATTATTAAGGTTAAATATGAAGAATAAATCAGATATTGAATCCAAACCCTAATTTTGGATTATTGTCAAGGTATGAGAATAATAATATAATATTAATTATATTTTGATTTTTTCAGTGCTATAAATAGGTACTGTATGTACGTGTTGATGATGATGGTCAATGATGTTGTTTAATTTCAAAATGCTAATATTATTTGGTTAAACCCTAATTTTACTAAGGGAAAACCCTAATTTAAAAATTAGTTGTGAGTTTAAGATTGTTATAGAACCATGTTATATGATTTATGATGAGTATTATATAATGATTTGATTAATTAGGTAAACCCTAATTAAAATTCTAGAAACCCTAATTTTTAGAAAACCCTAATTATAATCTAGAAACCCTAAATAATTTTTGGAAATGAGAAACCCTAATTTGAAATTTAAATTAGAGTTCGAGATTGGTTGTAATTGTGTTAATGTGATTAATTAGCAAGTATTATAATTTTAATTGCTAATTTTGGAAACCCAAAAATTTTAAACCCTAATTTGATAATTAGAAAACCTAATTATAAATTGGTAACCCTAATTACCAAAATTTTAAACCCTAATTGCTATTTTAGCAATGTTAATGATAATTACATGATATTAATCCCTAATGTTCCTGTATAGCGTAATTAGAAAATTAATCATAACTAGAAACCTTAATTTCAAAATGTTAGAAACTAAAGTTTATTTAAATTTTTATTTGATTTTAATTTTATTTTGTGCAAACCCTAATTGCAATTCTAGAAATTCTTTTTGTGCTAAACCTTAGGGTCAAACCCTAAGAGTTTGCAAGGATTACATAGTTGCCCTTAAATTCATATGACCAATCTAGAAATAAAAATTATATGAGAATGACCAAAAAGCCCTTTTGTCACATTTTTATGTTTGCTTGCAAATTTATACAAGATGAGAGTTGGTGACCAACTCATACCAACCCCATGTGCTAAAAATGATAGCAACAAGCTCTAGACATCAGGCATTCATGCATCCAAGACATCTATATATAGAATTGGAGAGAGAAAAATCTCATTTAGCCACTTATTTTGCACAAATTCTCATACTTGAGCCTCTCTCTCTAAAACCAATGAAAAACTATAGTATATCAGTCATATGTTGAAGCCTCAAGTGTGTCGTAACCAAATCAGAAACATAGAATCAAGAATTTCTCATTTAAAGGTATAAACAAACTCTAGAATTTCTGTCCAAAAATTCGTTGTTAGATCTTGTGATTTGAAGTTGTAACGTGTTGTTTGTAGTCTAATTTAATGATCTGGGTTGGTATCTTATGGGTCCATAACATTTAAATACACGAAATTGGTGTTTTCAAAAATCTGGAAAAATTTTAAAATGTTTCTGACAGTCAAATGTCAGATCGTGTAGATCTATTTTTGTTTATGTTTTCGTATATTTGAAGGTTTGTATTTGTAGTATGTTATGTGGTCTGTGATCTGAACTTGAAATCAGACTTAAATCTAGTCAAGGTAGCAAGATATTCAAGGTCAAACGTGGTTGACCGGCCATGACCAGACGTTTCTGGGTAACCCAGAAACAGCCCAGAACCGGCCTGACAACATCTTTGACCGCCTTGATCTGTCAGTGTGTGTATGTTTTGGTTCTTTTTTTGCATTAAAGTTATAGTGTGGTAGTTATACTACAGGTTAATACTCTTAGATAGCTTTTATCACAAATGTGTGAGATTTAGAGGATTGTCAAACTAGGCAGAAGGTCCACGGATGAACTTTTTGGGTAACCCAGAAAGTTCATGAGCGTGGTTTCTGACCTTGTTTGACCGGACAAGATCTTGCTATTTTGTTATTGTTATTGTGATTTTATGTAATGGATCTCTAGACTTACATGTGTTCGACAACCTGAAAGCCTAAGATCACGAAACCCGTTCATGTGTTGCAAGATATAAAGATCGAGAGAAGGCAGTATGAACTGTTCTTCATTTCTGGAAAACCCAGAAATGAAGAACAGCTCTGGCAAGGTTTTCGGGAAGGCCATATCTCGTTCGGTTTATGTAGTATGGTCATGATTATTGTTGTAGCCTGAAATGTTACACTAGTACTACACGCTCTGATGCTTAGTTGGTCCGGAATCACACTACACACTGAATTATTGTTGGTCAAACGTGACACCTTAGCAACTGACTATGCATTTCTAGGTTTGGCCAAGAACATGAAGAACACCTATAGCGACGGTTCTATCGCTATAGGTGGCCTTTAGCGACAGATAGCTTATTATTTTCTAGAAATTAATAAAAAAAATAGAAAAATTAGTTTTAAATTATTAAAAATACAAAATAGATTATAAAAAATTATTTTAAATTCTGAAAATTAGTTTTTAATTATTTTAAATATATTTTATAAATATTTAATATTTTTGAAATATTAAAAGTATTTAATTTATTTAATTATAATATTAAATAAATTATTTAAAAATGATTTTAATATTAGAAAAATCATTAAAAATTATATTATGATATAAGAAAATAGTTTAAGTTATTTTTAATGACTTTTAATATTTTGTGATAAATTTCATCAATAAATTGATATTAATGGTAATTAATTTATTTACTAAATGAATTAAATTAATTAATTAAAAATAATTTTATTATATTAAAAATTATTTTAAATGAAAATAAAGTGTTTAAAAATATTTTAAGTTATAAAATATAACTTTTAATATTTAAAGGATAATTTTATTAATAATTAAATATTAATGACTATTAAGTTATTACTAATGATATTAAATTTGTTTAATAATTATATTAAATAAATGATTTATAAATTTTTTATTAATTTAAAAATCATTTAAAATGGATATAAATGAATTAAAAATATTTTAAGTTATGAATAATGACTTTTAATATTTTGATAAATAGAACATTAATACTTTGATAATAATGGTAATTATTTAGAAATGATTTTAAATGTTTTAAAAATCATTTAAATGTAATTTTAATACTTTAAAAATATTTTGAGTTATTATAAATAACTTTAATATTTTAGAAATGATTTCATTAATAGTTTAATACTAATTAAATATTAATGCTAATAGAATTAATTAGTATTTAAATTATTTTAATGTGATTCCGGTGTTTGAAATTTCGTGGTAAATTATAATAAATGTTTTAAAATTATATTAAGTCATTTAAAAATAATATGACTGATATTAAGTTACAGAATAGAGTCTTAGACTCGATAATTACCCGATAAAGTTGTCGGTACACCGACATGTTTCAGAAATTGATCTGGACTTAGATAATGTGATTAGATAAGTGATTATTTGTGATTCAATGGTTGTTAAATCTATGTGCCAATGTGATTAGGGTATGTGCTGACTGCAATAAGTAATGTTATGTGTTATAGTATATTGTTCTAATCGAACGAATGATCTGATTAATGATAGGTCGTGAGATAAGCGATAAATCTAAATTACAAATTGTAAGCAGCGCTTCAGGCAAGTATCTAACCTTTGCATTTTCTTTATGCAATGGATGTGAGTAAGAATGTTATTAAACTATATTATTACGGTACAAATTATTAACCTAATATTATATAAGCTCCTTGAATATCAACATGTTAGTATATGGTAACTCAGATATATATATATTTTGTTTGTTAATTTCTAGAAATGGTTAAACAAGTGTCCCCACTTGGATAATCATTGTATTTAATCACATGTTGTTATACCTTTGTCAATTACCCGCATACATATATGTTGAATTATGGATTATTGTTGACAAGATAAAACCTTTGATTTAGAACCCAGACAGGTATGAACATCCCTACACGGGAAAAATTTTATGCGCTCCGGCGGACAAAGGATGAACGATAATATCGTTCTAGCAATGTAGTATTGATTAATGCAGGGCATAACGGGCTGATCACCCCCCGTGCCCGTAAGTTATGACGGTTTACAGATGAATTTCTGTCTTACCCTATCGAAAATTTAAAACAATGTTCATGGCATGTCACCATAACCCTAGTTATAGTCATTATGTAGTTTCAAAAATTTGAAAGAGAGTTGTTATGTTATTATTATCGGTTCAGAATACTTAATAACTATTGACTTGTTGTAGAAGAATAGTACAAAGAAAACATTTAAATCATTTCATATATATATTTATATATATATATATATATATATATATAATTGTTATTACTTGTTAGGCACTCAAATGCTCATCCTTGCTTAAATTTAAATGTTTTCAGCTAAGTGCGAACGACCAGAGAGCTCTGCTAAGAACAAAGAAAAAGGGAAGGTTGCTGAATGAACGAATTACTATCTTGTGTAAGAGTTGATATTATTATTAAGACAGTTATGATATATATTATCTATCATGGGTTGTAATGAATGTTTAAAGGTTACGTACTTGGGAGCTAGACTCTGATAATTATGTAAATTAGGTTTGACTTTTATATTATTGTTATTATTATTAGTATTATTCCGCTCATAGAAATGGTATCGTGAAGAACCGAGTTCGAGTTTCAAGTACCCGAGTTTGGGGTCCTCACACGAAGACCTAATATTAGTAATATAGATCTCCAATATTAGAATAATATCATCACAATATAATACATATATATATATATATATATATATATATATATATATATATATATATATATATATACACAAACAGAATAACCTAAACACATAACATATAACCCTATCAGTCTATAACACACATAAGACTCGGTGTCAAGTCAAACTATTACAGTCTGAGTTGAACCTGACACAAAGTTCTAACGTCCTGACGGTCTAGTCGATCAATTCTTCGAGTGTAAGTTCAATTAAACTCTGCCTAAACACCAAACAATTATCTCAGATAATTTTAATCTCAGTCAAAATATTTTTCTAAGTCTTATAATAATTTTCAGATAATTATTACCATTTATCGTAAATTTTCAATCATTAAAACGTATTTAAATGAATTAAATACCACATAATCCCAATATCATTAATATTTATTTATTATCAAATATTAATGGACTACATGTTATAATATTATAATATATTTATAATATCACAAAGTATTTTTAATACCTTTAAATCATATTTATATGATTTTTAAACAATTAAATCTATTATCCAATAATTACTATTAATATTAAAATATTAATATTTTTATGCCAAAATATCAAAAGTTATATTTTATAACTTAAAATATTTTTCACGCTTAAATCATTTTGATATGATTTATAAATCATTAATTCTATTTTTCTATAATTTATTTAATATAGTTATTAAATAAATTAATTATCAGTAATATTGATTAATGAAACTCTTCACAAAATATTAAAAGTTACTAAAAATATCTTTAAATATCTTCTTATACCATAATATTATGTTTCATGATTTTTCATGAATTAAAACCATTTTTAAATAATTTCTTTAATATTATAATTAAATAAATAAATACCTTTTATATTCCAACAATATTAAATATTTATGAAATATACTTAAAATAATTAAAAACTATTTCTCAGAATTGAAAATAATTTTTCGGAATTTATTTTGTATTTTTAATAATTAAAAACCATTTTTCTCTATTTTTAATTAATTTCTGGAAAATCAGAAATTAAATTAATTAGAAACTGTCGCTATTGGGACATTAGGCGACAAAAAGCGTCTCTGAATGTGTTATTGGATAAGTCGTTTCTGAATTTACTAAGGTGTTATAATTATAGTTCTCATGTAATATTACAAGTTGAAGCAAGTATCATGGTCATACAATATCAGATCTGAGAGATCTAAGCTTCTAAACCTTCTGACAACATTGTTCTTCATTTTTGGGTTTTCCAAAAAATGAAGAACAGTCGAGGGTACTAGTTTTCGATCCTCATATCTTGTATCCTGTAACTTGTTTGGGTAAATTATTGGCTCAATACAGTAGACAACATGTCAGGGTACAATCTTATAGCAACCGATCATCATAACAACAAAGAAATCAACAGATTAGGGCTGGTCAAACCATACTAAAAATCTAGGCTCTTGAAGGTTCTGGGTTTCCCAGAAACCTTCTTAAGGTGAATCGGTCAACGCACTTTGACCTTGATTATAAACGATTCTGTTATGGATTTGAGTGAACTAAAAGCTTCAGTACGTAGTCTTAATGTCAAGCTATAACAAACAAACAACAACACGGCTAAAACACGTAACAGAAGCACGATCAATGACCCTAAATATCTTGTCAGACCGGTTCTGGGTTTCTAGGCTGCCCAGAACCCAGTTTGTGTGTATGGTCAACGTACTTTGACTGACTATTTCTTGCAATCTACATGTGATCTGAGCTTTATTCAAGAGTCAGATTAAAGACCATACAACAAGGAACAAATATATAACATCAAACACCACAAAATATTAACACAGAACGATCTATAGGGCCTGACATTCGACTGTCAGGTCACTTTTTAAACTCTTTTTTAGATTTTCTAAAATGCTTGATTCGTGCATCTAAGTGTTATAGATCCATGATCTATCAACCCAGATCACTTATAGACACCATATTACACATATCTAGCCAATCAATTGCAACATCTAATAACAAATTATTATATTTCGAAATTTAGGGTTCATATACCTTTTGAGCTTTGATTCTGATTTCTGATCTTTGAGGATCTGTTCTTGGTTGCTATGAACTGATTCTAACTTTGTTTATCACTCCCCTCACTCAAAAACACGAAATATAGAGAAGGAGTGACTTGGATAAAATGAAAAATAAAGTGAGATTTTTCTCTTTCTTAATCTATTTAAATGGCATGATTCAATGTAATTGATTGCAATAGATGGATGATTTTGGACACATGGCTAGGGCTAGGGTTAGGGTAGCTCACCAACCATTTATCTTTGGCAAGATTTGCACTCCACCCATTAAAGAATGTGACAAAGGGTATTTTAGTCATTTCTATTCAATTTTATTTCAATAATTGTCATTTGATGCAAACCCTTAGGGTTTAGGGTTTGAACTCTTTAGGATTTAGGGTTTGGAAAACCATAGGTTTTAGAAATTAAATTCTAGAATTTCCAAATTTCGGTTTTCAAAAATAAAAATTATTATTTCTAAATTATAATTAGAATTTTGTAATTATATTAAAATTTCTTAATCATAACTTAAATCTGGCTAATTATGATTAATAATTCCTAATTAAAATTGTTAATTAAGCAATTAGGGTCAAAATGGTCATTAGGGTTTATAACCCACGAATTAGGGTTTCGAATTCTCGGAACTGAAATTAGGGTTTTCAGAACCGATTTCTAGGGTTTCTTATAATTCGTAAGAATTTTCTAACCGAACGTTGACGTTCTTAAGATACGATTAAGGTTTGTTACAAATATCGTTTATCTGGTCAACCCTTGACCCTTAACCACATACTGTACACATATACACAGAACATAAATTCTTATTCCCTTAATCCTGAATAATTCACTTAAATCCTTCACAGAATTTTGAAATCATCAAAATTCCTTCTTAAAAATATTAAACTCATACACTTATTTTCTGTCTAGGTTCTAATTTTGAACCTTAAATCAATTAATAATTTTTTTTAAAAAAATCAAAATTCTCGGGTTGTCACATTCACCCCTTCTTCTAAAAATTTCGTCCCCGAAATTTACCTTCCACCTTACACGATACACCGTTCACCATACATTCTCCTCGTCACATACTACCCAATCCACCTCTCACAAGAGTTAAAATTTTCAAATTGTGCTGAGGAGTCGTATAGGCTAGTTGTCTGTCCTTTTCACAAAGGTTTTACGGAAATTCATCCACAAACCGACATAACTTACGAACACAAAGGGTGATTAGCCTGATATTCCCTGTACTGGCCAAGTATTAATTTTATCTGTTCCTCGTCACTGCCATAGGCACAAAAATTCTACCTCAGTCTTATTGGATTCCGCACCAAAACAATTTGGTCCGAGAAATTTCTTTCAATTAACACTTAGAGTTTTCATAAACTTTAGTCTAGCTGAATCGAATAGCGTGGACTCATATCAATAATTCAATTCAATCGAATTATTTAGGTGTAGCCAAACCCCGTTGGCAAATTAAAATTTTGAAAATATTTTCGAGAATGACGTCATGATGTCGTACTGCATTAACAGTTCGTTTGAGGATGCCGTAATCGTATGACTTTGACATAACACATCATACAATAGTGGAATAACGATTTTAGATCAAATTCACACTAAGTATTCCTGTATTTATAACTCCATTAACTTTTATCATCTCTGCACCATGTTACATGGTACATGAGTGATAAATAAAATATATTTTGATATTTCAAATCATTTACGTCTAGCTGAAATAAGTAGCATAGACTATAATTTAAACAGTTTCAAAAATGATTACGAGTCTACATATTTTTTTAAAAGGCACATAGTGCGTATTCAGCTTGATGTCAATCATTTCAAAGTCTAGCATAGCTAGGAGTTTCGGAAAACTTATAGCTCCACTAATAATCAGTTGCTTAATAATCTATCTGTTCCTATTATCCTCAATACTACATTCACATACAACTATGCCCAGTTCGTAAAACCACACTTATGAGTTCATTTACTTGCCACAATCATATGAGTTTAAGAACTTGTCCTAGTCAGACCTTTGGCGTCCATTCGCTGAGGGGTTCATAAACATTTCATATAACTATGAATCAAGAATGTCACATAAGTATGAGTTTTAAGAACTCGTACTTAACCTTATATCCTCTACTTATGACCTATCTATCTATTATACGCATGAGAAAGGAATCACCCTCTTAACATGCATATAGCAAATAGCGCGACACAAATATTTCAATGATTATCATTGCCAGAACTAAGTAGTTTTTACACCAAGTACAATTCCCTGCCCATACAAGGAATCATACAACTCAGCTGCTGACATGAGTCCTCAATTGAATCCCCACCTAACCTTAACACCCTTCTCAATACGAATTTCATTCAACTCGTATTCATAATCCTTTCCTGAATCTATACCAATTCATAGTACAACTGTCACCCAGCAAACTTGCTGTAACTTTTTCAATCATTCGCTTGATCCTTCTCCATACTATAAATTTATCTGATCACGAAGTGATCTCATCGTATACATTATGATCCATTTCTATATCTATATCGTTTTGTTTTACGATCTCCTATCACTACACTTTCAGTCTTTTAGACTCTATCTATTTCTCACTACTGTTCAACTTTATTATCAGAGTTAGGGAACTCTGTATCTTATAACTCGTCGAGATTCGTCTTTGAATCTTACCGACCAACTAACTCTATTTGAGTTAGTACTTATCCTAATCACTGCGGTTATTAGTCTCAGGTATTCCTACCTAAGGTTCATAACCTACAGCTCTGATACCAACTGTGAGGGCCCCGAATCCGAGGTCCCGAATCACCGCGGATCCGATTCGATCATTCTAACACTATTACTATATTTGCGGAAGATATAAACATAAATTATTTATACAATACATATACTCACTATTCCCCAAGGTCGAGTAACCTTAACTTAATACACATTTCATAACTTACTTAACACATAATCTTAAAATACAACACGTATACAATTTTGCTGCACACATATCCTAACGCTGGAACTGTCTCTAACCTTTCCTTGTATCCAACGCATTCGTCTTAATCTGCAATGTTTATCATGATATATCAATGGTGAGTATGAAAGTTGCCCAGCAAGTTTAAATTCAATAATATAACGATATATCATGATTGAAAGAGTATGAACAATAAGCTGGCTATAATTCATCAATATAATTGAGAACTAGCACGAACAAACTTTTAACTGAACAAGTATTAAACATGAACAAATTTATCTGAACCAACGGGTAATGAAGGTGATCAGCCTTTCATACCTGACTTATACATGCAATATGTACAGAGTACAATTATACATGGCAATCAGTAATGATTAACCATAAGCATATTCGAATGAAACAACCCTTAGTAGAGTTAAGTAAAAACAAACTTGCCTGAACCGTTGATTACCGCTACGCAATTTATATCGCTTTATCCGAAGACCTAATATTAGTAATATAGATCTCCAATATTAGAATAATATCATCACAATATAATACTATTATATATATACACACAGAATAACCTAAACATAACATATAACCCTATCAGTCTATAACACACATAAGACTTGGTGTCAAGTCAAACTATTACAGTCTGAGTTGAACCCGACACAAAGTTCTAACGTCCTGACGGTCTAGTCGATTAATTCTTCAAGTTTAAGTTCAATTAAACTCTGCCTAAACACCTAACAATTATCTCAGATAATTTTAATCTCGGTCAAAATATTTTTCTAAGTCTTATAATAATTTTTAGATAATTATTACCATTTATCGTAAATTTTCAATCATTAAAACGTATTTAAATGAATTAAATACCACATAATCCCATTATCATTAATATTTATTTATTATCAAATATTAATGGACTACATGTCATAATATTATAATATATTTATAATATCACAAAGTATTTTTAATACCTTTAAATCATATTTATATGATTTTTAAACAATTAAATACATTATCCGATAATTACTATTAATATTAAAATATTAATATTTTAATGACAAAATATCAAAAGTTATATTTTACAACTTTAAATATTTTTCTAACGCTTAAATCATTTTTATATGATTTATAAATCATTAATTCTATTTTTCTATAATTTATTTAATATAGTTATTAAATAAATTAATTATCATTAATATTGATTAATGAAATTCTTCACAAAATATTAAAAGTTACTGAAAATATCTTTAAATATTTTCTTATACCATAATATTATTTTTCATGATTTTTCATGAATTAAATTAATTTTTAAATAATTTATTTAATATTATAATTAAATAAATAAATACCTTTTATATTCCAAAAATATTGAATATTTATGAAATATACTTAAAATAATTAAAAACTATTTTTCAGAATTTAAAATAATTTTTTGGAATTTATTTTATATTTTTAATAATTAAAAACTATTTTTCTCTATTTTTAATTAATTTCTGAAAAATCTGAAATTAAATTAATTAGAAAATGTCGCTATAGGGACATTAGGCGACAAAAAGCGTTGCTGAATGTGTTCTTGGTGTTCTTGGCCAATTTTCCTGAAACTCATGTCAGAGTTCATGCTACCTTGTTTGACCGTTCATAATTTCTTGGATAAGTCGTTTCTGGATTTACTAAGGTGTTATAATTATAGTTCTCATGTAATATTACAAGTTGAAGCAAGTATCATGGTCATACAATATCAGATCTGAGAGATCTAAGCTTCTAAACCTTCTGACAACATTGTTCTTCATTTCTGGGTTTTCCAGAAAATGAAGAACAATCGAGGGTACTAGTTTTCGATCCTCATATCTTGGATCCTGTAACTTGTTTGGGTAAAATATTGGCTTAATACAGTAGACAACATGTCAGGGTACAATCTTATAGCAACCGATCATCATAACAACAAAGAAATCAACAGATTAGGGATGGTCAAACCATACTAAAACCTCGGCTCTTGAAGGTTCTGGGTTTCCCAGAAACCTTCTTAAGGTGAATCGGTCAACGCACTTTGACCTTGATTATAAACGATTCGGTTATGGATTTGAGTGAACTAAAAGCTTCAGTATGTAGTCTTAATGTCAGGCTATAACAAACAAACAACAACACAGCTAAAACACGTAACAGAAGCAAGATCGATGACCCTAAAAATCTTGTCAGACCGGTTCTGCGTTTCTGGGCTGCCCAGAACCCAGTTTGCGTGTATGGTCAACGTACTTTGACTGACTATTTCTTGCAATCTACATGTGATCTGAGCTTTATTCAAGAGTCAGATTAAAGACCATACAACAAGGAACAAATATATAACATCAAACACCACAAAACAATAACACTGAACGATCTATAGGGCCTGACATTCGACTGTCAGGTCACTTTTTAAACTCTTTTCCAGATTTTCTAAAATGCTTGATTCCTGCATCTAAGTGTTATAGATCCATGATCTATCAACCCAGATCACTTATAGACACCATATTACACATAACTAGCCAATCAATTGCAACATCTAACAACAAATCATTAAATTTCAAAATTTAGGGTTCATATACGTTTTGAGCTTTGATTCTGATTTCTGATCTTTGAGGATCTGTTCTTGGTTGCTATGAACTGATTCTAACTTTGTTTATCACTCCCCTCTCACTCAAAAACATGAAATATGGAGAAGGAGTGGCTTGGACAAAATGAAAAATAAAGTGAGATTTTTCTCTTTCTTAATCTATTTAAATGGCATGATTCAATGTAATTGATTGCAATAGATGGCTGATTTTGGATATATGGCTAGGTCTAGGGTTAGGGTAGTTCACCAACCATTTATCTTTGGCAAGATTTGCACTCCACCCATTAAAGAACGTGACAAAGGGTATTTTAGTCATTTCTATTCAATTTTATTTCTATAATTGTCATTTGATGCAAACCCTTAGGGTTTAGGGTTTGAACTCTTTAGGATTTAGGGTTTGGAAAACCTTAGGTTTTAGAAATTAAATTCTAGAATTTCAAAATTTCAGTTTTCAAAAATAAAAATTAATATTTCTAAATTATAATTAGAATTTTATAATTATATTAAAATTTCTTAATCATAACTTAAATCTTACTAATTAGGATTACTAATTCCTAATTAAGCAATTAGGGTCAAAATAGTCATTAGGGTTTATAATCCACGAATTAGGGTTTCGAATTCTCGGAACTGAAATTAGGGTTTTCAGAACCGATTTCTAGGGTTTCTTATAATTCGTAAGAATTTTCTAACCGAACGTTGACGTTCTTAAGATACGATTAAGGTTTGTTGCAGATATCGCTTATCTGGTCAACCCTTGACCCTTAACCACATACTGTACACATATACACAGAACATAAATGCTTATTCCCTTAATCCTGAATAATTCACTTAAATCCTTCACAGAATTTTGAAATCCTCAAAATTCCTTCTTAAAAATATTAAACGCATACACTTATTTTCTGTCTAGGTTCTAATTTTGAACCTTAAATCAATTAATAAATTTTTTAAAAAAAATCAAAATTCTCGGGTTGTCACATTCACCCTTTCTTCTAAAAATTTTGTCTCCGAAATTTACCTTCCACCTTACACGATACACCGTTCATCATACATTCTCGTCATAACATACTACCCAATTCACCTCTCACAAGAGTTAAAATTTTCAAATTATGCTGAGGAGTCGTATAGACTAGTTGTCTATCATTTTCGCAAAGGTTTTACGAAAATTCATCCACAAACCGACATAACTTACGAACACAAAGGGTGATTAGCCCGATATGCCCTGTACTGGCCAAGTACTAATTTTATATGTTCCTCGTCACTGCCATAGGCACAAAAATTCTACCTCAGTCTTATTGGATTCCGCACCAAAACAATTTGGTCCGGGAAATTTCTTTCAATGAACACTTATAGTTTTCATAAACTTTAGTCTAGCTGAATCGAATAGCGTAGACTCATATCAATAATTCAATTCAATCGAATTATTTAGGTGTAGCCAAACCCCGTTGGAAAATTAAAATTTTGAAAACATTTTTGAGAATGACGTCATGATGCCGTACTGTATTAACAGTCCGTTTGAGGATGCCATCATCATATGACTTTATCATAACACATCATACAATAGTGGAATAACGATTTTAGATCAAATTCACACTAAGTATACCTGTATTTACAACTCCATTAACTTTTATCATATCTGCACCAGGTTACAAGGTACATGAGTGATAAATAAAATATATTTTGATATTTCAAATCATTTGCGTCTAGCTGAAATAAGTGGCATAGACTATAATTTAAACCGTTTCAAAAATGATTACGAGTCTACATATTTTTTAAAAGGCACATAGTGCGTATTCAGCTTGATGTCAATCATTTCGAAGTCTAGCATAGCTAGGAGTTTCAGAAAACTTATATCTCCACTAATAATCAGTTGTTTAGGAATCTATCTGTTCCTATTATCCTCAATACTGCATTCACACACAACTATGCCTAGTTCGTAAAACCATACTTATGAGTTCATTTACTTGCCACAATCATATGAGTTTAAGAACTTGTCCTTGTCAGACCTTTGGCATCCATTCGCTGAGTGGTTCATAAACATTTCATATAAATATGAATCAAGAATATCACATAAGTATGAGTTTTAAGAACTCGTACTTAACCTTATATCCTCTACCTATGACATATCTATCTATTATACACATGAGAAATGAATCACCCTCTTAACATGCCTATAGCAAATAGTGTGACACAAATATTTCAATGATTATCATTGCCAGAACTAAGTAGTTTTTACACCAAGTACAATTCCCTGCCCAGACAAGGAATCATACAACTCAGCTGTTGACATGAGTCCTCAATTAAATCCCCACCTAACCTTAACACCATTCTCAATACGAATTTTATTTAACTCATATTCATAATCCTTTCCTGAATCTGTACTAATTTATAGTACAACTGTCACCCAGCAAACTTGCTGTAACTTTTTCAATCATTCGCTTGTTCCTTCTCCATACTATAAATTTATATGATCACGAAGTGATCTCATCGTATACATTACGATTCATTTGTATATCTATATCGTTTTGTTTTACGATCTCCTATCACTGCACTTTCAGTCTTTTAGACTCTATCTATTTCTCACTACTGTTCAACTTTATTATCAGAGTTAGGGAACTCGGTATCTTATAACTCGCCGAGATTCGTCTTTGAATCTTACCGACCAACTAACTCTATTTGAGTTAGTACTTATCCTAATCACTGCGGTTATTAGTCTCATGTATTCCTACCTATGGTTCATAACCTACAGCTCTGATACCAACTGTTAGGGCCCCGAATCCGAGGTCCCGAATCATCGCGGATCCGGTTCGATCATTCTAACACTATTACTATATTTGCGGAAGATATAAACATAAATTGTTTATACAATACATATACTCACTATTCCCCAAGGTCGAGTAATCTTACCTTAATACACATTTCATAACTTACTTAACACATAATCTTAAAATACAACACTTATACAATTTTGCTGCACACATATCCTAACGCTGGAACTGTCTTTAACCTTTCCTTGTATCCGACGCATTCGTCTTAATCTGCAATGTTTATCATGATATATCAATGGTGAGCATGAAAGTTGCACAACAAGTTTAAATTCAATAATATAATGATATATCATGATTGAAAGAGTATGAACAATAAGTTAGCTATAATTCATCAATATAATTGAGAACTAGCACGAACAAACTTTTAACTGAACAAGTATTAAACATGAACAAATATATCTGAACCAACGGGTAATGAAGGTGATCAGCCTTTCATACCTGACTTATACATGCAATATGTATAGAGTACAATTATACATGACAATCAGTAATGATTAACCATAAGCATATCCGAATGAAGCAACCCTTAGTAGAGTTAAGTAAAAACAAACTTGCCTGAACCGTTGATTACCGCTACGCAATTTATATCGATTTATCCGAAGACCTAATATTAGTAATATAGATGTCCAATATTAGAATAATATCATCACAATATAATACTATATATATATATATATATATATATATATATATATATATATACACACACACACACACAGAGAGAATAACCTAAACACATAACATATAACCCTATCAGTCTATTTAAGTACAGCGTATATGGTTTTTGTATTAATCACAGAGTTAATTAGGGATAACCCTAATTGATTAATTATAAATTCTAATAATTAGAAACTCTAATTATTAGGAACCCTAAATTGTAAATTTGAAATCCTAATTTGTAATTAGGCAATTTTAATTCTTAATTAGGAAACATTAATCCTAATTTTTAAAGTTATAGTAATTAGAAAACTCTAATCAAATTACGAAATCTAATTTCTAAATTAGAAAATTATTTTTCTATTAGAAACCCAAATTTTTGGGTTGTAAACCCTAATGACCAATTTTGACCCTAATTACTAAATTAACAATTTTAATTAGGAAATAATAATCCTAATTAGCAAGATTTAAATTATGATTAAGAAATTTTAAAATAATTAGAAAATTCTAATTATAATTTAGAAATATTAATTTTTTATTTTTGAAAACCTAATTTAGAAATTCTAAAAATTATTTCTAAACCCTAAGGGTTCAAATTCTAAATCCTAAAGGGTTTAAACCCTAAACCCTAAGGGTTTGCAACAAATGACAAATCTAGAAATAAAATGGTAAGGAAATGACATTTATGCCCTTTGTTGCATTATTTGATATAACTTGTAGATCTAGACCAAAGGTGAGTTGCTCACCAACCCTAAACCCTAGCATGTGCCATATCTCTCCCAAATCAGCTGAAGTATCATCCATATTCATTACATACAACAATTTATATAGATTAAAGAGAAAGAAAAGGCCACTTTTATTTTCATTATTCACCTAGACCTTCTCTCTCTTCATTTTTCAAAACTTAGTGTGAGAGAGGGTGAGAAACAAAGCCTTGGTCAGTTAATAGCAAGTCAAGAACAGATTCAAGGGTCAGAAATCAAAAATCAAAGCTTTAAAGGTATAATACCCTAATCTTAGAAATATGATTATTTGATGTTAGTTGTTGTAATTGATTGTTTAAAGTTATGTATTAGGGTGTTAATAAGTAACATGGGTTGTTAGATCAAGGATCCATATCATGTAGATGCATGAAATCAAGATTTTTGAAACTGACTTAGAACCCTAAAAAGGTCGCCTGACAAGCTAATGTCAGTGGCCATAGATCTCTTTCTGTTTTTGATTTTTCTTATTTTAAGTTATAGATCTGTAGTATGTCATGTGGACTATGATCTGGAACTGGAAACAGGTTCATATCATGTGTAGATTAGAAGTTATATGTGGTCAAAACCCGTTGACCGTCCACGGAAAACAAGTTGTGGATCTTGCTGATGTTTGATGTTTGGGCTAAGTTGTTGTTGTGGTGTTGTAGTCTAGTATGAGGACTACACAATCAAACCTTTAGATCACCCAGAAAGTACATAGAATCAAAGATATTTATGGTCAAACAAGCGTTGACCGACTGCCTTATGAAGAAATCTGGGAAACCCAGATTTCTCAAGAACATCTTCTGACCACTAGTTTGACTAGCCTTTATCTATCATGTGTGATTTGTTTATGATGATCTATTGTTATATAAATGAAGTCTGACATCTCTACTACAATATTCAACCATTGTATTACACAAAGCAAACCCAGAACGAAAGTTAGAAGGAACCAAAATTGGTACCTCGACTGTTCTTCAATTCTGGAAAACCCGGAAATTGAAGAACAGGTCTGACAACAATTTGGAGAGCTTGGATCTCTCTGATATATTGTATAATGGTCGTGAAACATGATTATACTTGTAGTATTATACTTATACTACATTCTAGGTATCATTAGCGTCCTAGAAATCAACACGAACATAGTTTAATTTGTGGTCAAACCATGCCCATCGGTGTCTGACATGCGTTTCTGGGCTTGATCAAGAGCAGGCCAAGAACACCATTAGCGACGGATTCGTCACCTAAGGGCCCTATACCGACACTTAATTATGAAAAATAATTATTTTAATTAAATAAATCAAATTAAATGGTTTTTAATTATTAAAAATATAAAATAAATTCTGAAATTATTTTAAAGTCTAAAAAATAGTTTTTAATTATTTAGAGTATATTTCATAAATATTTAATATTTTTGGAATATAAATGGTATTTAATTTATTTAATTATAATATTAAATAAATTATTTAAAAATAATTTTAATGCATGAAATATAATATTAAGGTATAAGAAAATATTTAAAGATATTTTTAGTGACTTTTAATATTTTGTGATGAATTTCATTAATTAATGAATATTAATGATAATTAGTTTATTTAATAAATATATTAATAAGTTATGGAAAAATAGAATTAATGATTTAAAAATTATATAAAAATGATTTAAGTGTCAGAAAAATATTTTTAAGTTATAAAATATAACTTTTGATATTTTTGTCATGAAAATGTTAATATTTTAATATTAAAAGCAATTATCGGATAATGAATTTAACGGTTTAAAAATCATATAAAGGTGATTTTAAAGTATTAAAAATACATTGTGATATTATAAATATATTATAATATTATGACATGCATTTCATTAATATATGATAATAAATAAATATTAATGACAAAAGAATTATGTGGTATTTAATTTATATAAATACGATATTAAGGATTTAAAAATCAAGATAAATAGTAATAATTATTTAAAAATTATTGCGAACTTATAAAAATTATTTTGACTAATATTAAAATTATCTGAGATAATTGTTAAGTGTTAGGCAGAGTTTAATTGAACTTAGACTCGATAAAAGTCCGACTAGATCGTCGGGATGTCAGATATGTGTCAGGTTCAACTCAGACTGCAATAGTTTGACTTGATACCGAGTCTTATGTGTGTTATAAACTGATAGGGTTATGTGTTATGTGTTTAGGTTATTCTATGTATGTCTATATATATAATAGTATTATATTATGATGATATTATTCTAATATTGGAGATCTATATTACTAATATTAGGTCTTCGGATAAAGCGTTATAAATTGCGTAGTGGTAAGCAACGGTTGAGGCAAGTTTGTTTTTACTTAAACTCTATTAAGAGTTGATTCATTCAGATATGCTTATGGTTAATCATTGCTGATTGCCATTGTAGAATTGTACTCTGTACATATTGCATGTATAAGTCAGGTATGAAAGGTTGATCACCTTCATTACCATTCGGTTCAGATATATCTGTTCATGTTATATACTTTTTCAGTCAAAAGTTAGTTCCTGCTAGTTCGCAATTATATTGTTGAATTATAGCCAGCTTATTATTCAGATTCTTTCAATCATGATATATCGTTAAATTATTGAACATAAACTTGCTGGGCAATCTTATGCTCACCCTTGCTATATCATGATAAACATGTTGGGTTTTTGGTACAAAAAAGCACCGAAAATATAAAATAATCAAAGCAATTTCCGAAACTCTAAAACAGGATCCATGCGAAAACCAAATTAATTCAGTGGTTAGAAATTTATACTGATTATGAAGCAGGAATTAATGCGATCGAATCTCCAACCCAATCCAAACGAACTGCGTCTCTACGGTATCCACACGAACGCTCCGCGAATCGTCCTATGATCTGTAAAAGAAGGAACCGCGGTACTAGCCACCAAGGATGAGGATTTTCAAAATTGTTTTCTCTAGTCTCTCTCTAAGAGCGGCTAGGGTTTTGTATTTTGACGTAAATCCCTAAAGTGACTGATATATATTATATATATAGCAGTTAGGAGGAATTAATCAAAACCTAATATTATTAAAATCTGAATTTATATATATCTTAATTAAGTCTTACTTAAGTAATATACATATATACAAATTATCTTTTATAATTTAAATTCATGATTTAAAATACTGTCAATCATATTGATATATTTAAATTCTTACAATTTAAATTAATTTCCCTTTTAAATTACGTTCTATGTGTGTGACCCTATATGTTATTATGACATTGGCAATAATTTTAAAATTATATTATAAAATTATAAACAGTGAGCGGCATCTAGTAATGCATCACTGCTACCCAAGTAATAATAAGATCGATGATTCGATGCAACCTTTTCGTGACCACTGTTTCAATGTAATTTAATCCTTTTAACCTTAATATCTTAGATTAAACTGGAGTCATAGAATGTGTCATACTCTTCATAATTTAATCTGAGTTTTTCTTGATCAATGAATAGACTATATGAAATAAATCACTATTTGAGCATGGTCATGCATTTCATAGTCTTACTCAATCAAGAGGCCTATGGATATCACCCCTAATACATAGGAGGGTTAAATTCCATCTAGATCACTCATATTCCTCACACGATTCATGATGTACCCAATAATCACCTTTATAGTCCACCCTATTAAATGTGACATTTGATGATATGAAAGTACATAAATTCCCGTGAAGAAATATAGTGATTTCAGTTATGAGGACCATTACATCATTGTCACTATGAGAATTTCTAATGACACTTCGCATAATGCTCCACATAGAATTCTCATGGTGGGTCTGTCAAGTACATCGTTCTCTAACACATACCTATGCATTGACTTAATATCTCATATATTTATGACCAAAGAGATTTGGTCATCAGTCAATCCACATACTACTCTCAATGCATCATTGTTTTCCTATCAACAATGATACTCGACTAGGGACATTTAAGAGCAATGATACTAATTGTAATTATATAATCTCATGTTCAAGTCACATACTTAAAACTATATAAATTGTATCACTATTCTAAGGAATTTTATTATGTTAACATTTATATAACGCAGTAAATAAAACCATAATAAAATCATTCATTTATTCAATCAAATATAATATCAAAATTTTAAGCAATTATATCAAATAATTGGCCTCTAGAGCATAAACTCTAACAAAACATTGCAGAATAAGGCGAATACGTCGGATATAGAAAAAGGTTAAAGACAGTTCTAGCTTAAAGTTAATGTGTGCAATTAGATTTGTATAAGTATTGTATCTTAATGTAATTGTAAGTCAACTAAGTTATGAATTGTGTATAAGTTAAGGTTACTCGACCTTGGGGAATAGTGTGTAAATGTATTGTATAAACAATTTATATTTATATCTTCTGCAAATAGTAGTAATAGTGTTAGAATGATCGAACCGGATCTGCGGTGATTTGGGACCTCGGATTCGGGGCCCTCACAGTTGGTATCAAAGCTGTTGGTTATGAACCTTAGGTAGGAATACCTGAGACTAATAACCGCAGTGATTAGGATAAGTACTAACTCAAATAGAGTTAGTTAGTTGGTAAGATTCAAAGACGAATATCGGCGGGGTATAAGATACGGAGTTTCCTAACTCTGATAATAAAGTTGAATAGTAGTGGTGAATAGATAGATTCTAAAAGACAAAAAGTACAGTTATAAAAGATCGAAAAGCAAAACGATCATGGTATAGAAATAAATCGTAACCTATACGATGAGATCACTCCGTGATCTGATAAAGAGATAGTAAAGAGAAGAATTAATCTAATGATTGAAAAGTTTACAGCAAGATTGTTGGGTGTCAGTTGTACTATGAATTTGTACATATTCAATAAAGAATTATGAATACGAGTTGAATGAAATTCGTATTGAGAAGGGAGTTAAGATTAGGTGTGTATTTCATTTGAGGACTCATGTCAGCAGCTGAGTTGTATAATTCCTTGTGTGGGTGGGGAATTGTACTTGGTGTAAAAACTACTTAGTTCTGGCAATGAATCATTGAAATGTTTGTGTCGCGTTATTTTCTATATGCATGTTAAGAGGGTGATTCCTTTCTCATGTGTAGAACAGATAGATAGGTTATAGGTACGAGTTCTTAAAACTCATACTTATGTGACATTCTTGACTCATAGTTATATGGAATGTTTATGAACCCCTCAGCGAATGGACGCCAAAGGTCTGACTAGGACAAGTTCTTAAACTCATATGATTGTGGCAAGTAAATAAACTCATAAGTATGGTTTGACGAACTGGGTATAATTGTGTGTGAAGGGAGAATTGAGGATTTTAGGAACAAATAGATTGTTAAGCAAATAATTATTAGTGGAGACATAAGTTTTCCAAAAGTCCTACCTATGCTAGACTTCAAAAATTTTGACATCAAGCTAAATACGCACTATGTGCTTTTAAAAAAAATAAAAAAATAAAAAAATGTAGACTCATAATCATTTTTGAAACGGTTTAAAGTATAGTCTATGCTACTTATTTCGGTTAGACGCAAATGATTTGAAATATCAAAATATATTTTATTTATCACTCATGTACCATGTAACCTGGTGCAGAGATGATAAAAGTTGATAGAGTTATAAATGCAAGAATACTTAGCGTGAATTTGATTTAAAATCGTTGTTCCACTATTGTATGATGTGTTATGACAAAGTCATATAATGATGACATCCTCAAACGGACTGTTAATACAGTACGACATCATGGCGTCATTTTTAAACTATTTCAAAAATTTTAATTTGCCAACGGGGTTTGGCTACAACTAAATAATTCGATTGAATTGAATTATTGATATGCGTCTACACTATTCGATTCAGCTAGACTAATGTTATGAAAAACTCTAAGTGTTCATTGAAAGAAATTTCCCAAACCAAATTGTTTTGGTGCGAAATTCGATAAGACTGAGGTAAGTGTTTATGCGTCCAAGGCGGATACGAGAAACAGATCAGACCAGAAGTACTTTATAAGTACAGGGCATATCGGGCTAATTACCCACTATGTCTGTAAGTTAAGACGGTTTGCGGATGAATTTCCATATAACCTGTGCGAAAATAATAGACAATAGTCTGTAAAACCTCTCAGCACAATTTCAAAACTTTTACTCTTGTAAGAGGTGTATTGGGTAGTATGTGATGATGATAATGAACGGTGTATTGTGAATGGTGTATGGTGTAAGGTGTAAGGTAAATTTCGGGGACGAAAGTTTTAGAAGAAGGGGTGAATGTGACAACCCGAGAATTTTGAATATTTTTAAAAATTTTATTAGTTTATTTAGGGTTCAATATTAGAACCTAAACATAAAATTAGTGTATGCGTTTGATATTTTTAAGATAGAATTTTGAGGATTTCAAAATTCTGTGAATTATTTAGGTGAATTATTCAGGATTAAGGGTATATGTGAATAAGTTTTGTGTATATGTGTTCAGAATGTGGTTAAGGGTCAAGGGTTGACCAGATAAACGATATCTGTAACAAACCCTAGTTATATATTAAAAACATCAGCGTTCGGTTAGAAAATTCTTACGATTAACAAGAAACCCTAGAAATTGGTTTTGAAACCTTAAGATCAATTCTGGGAATTTTAAAACCCTAATTCGGTATATGGGAACCCTAAATTGGGGATTTAAGTACAACGTATATGATTTTTGTATTAATCACAAACTTAATTAGGGATAACCCTAATTGATTAATCAGAAATTCTAATAATTAAAAACTCTAATTATTAGGAACCTTAAATTATAAATTTGAAACCCTAATTTGTAATTAGGTAATTTTAGTTCTTAATTAGGAAATATTAATCCTAATTTTTAAATTTATAGTAATTAGAAAACTCTAATCCAATTACGAAATCTAATTTCTAAATTATAATTTTTTTGTCTATTAGAAACCCTAATAACCAATTTTGACCCTAATTGCTAAATTAGCAATTTTAATTAGAAATTACTAATCCTAATTAGCAAGATTTAAATTATGATTAAGAAATTTTAAAATAATTTGAAAATTCTAATTATAATTTAGAAATATTAATTTTCTATTTTTGAAAGCCTAATTTAGGAATTCTAGAAATTATTTCTAAACCCTAAGGGTTCAAACCCTAAACCCTAAGGGGTTTGCAACAAATGATAATTCTAGAAATAAAATGGTAAAGAAATGACATTTATGCCCTTTGTTGCATTATTTGATATAACTTGTAGATCTAGACCTAAGGTGAGTTACTCACCAACCCTAAACCCTAGCATGTGCCATATCTCTCCCAAATCAGCTGAAGAATCAGCCATATTCATTTTATACAACAATTTATACAGATTAAAGAGAGATAAAGGCCACTTTTATTTTCATTATTCACCTAGACCTTCTCTCTCTTCATTTTTCGGAACTTAGTGTGAGAGAGGGTGAGAAACAAAGCCTTGGTCAGTTAATAGCAAGTCAAGAAAGGGTGAGAAATCAAAAATCAAAGCTTTAAAGGTATAAAACCCTAATCTTAGAAATATGATTATTTGATGTTAGTTGTTGTAATTGATTGTTTAAAGTTATGTATTATGGTGTTAATAAGTGATCTGGGTTGTTAGATCAAGGATCCATATCATGTAGATTCACGAAATCAAGATTTTTGAAACTGACTTAGAACCCTAAAAAGGTCGCCTAACAAGCTAATGTCAGTGGCCATAGATCTCTTTCTATTTTTGATTTTTCTTGTTTTAAGTTATAGATCTGTAGTATGTCATGTGCACTATGATCTGGAACTGGAAACATGTTCATATTATGTGTAGATTAGAAGTTATATGCGGTTAAAACCCGTTCACCGTCCACGGGAAACAAGTTCTGGGCAGCCCAGATTTCCAAAAATCATTGACAACGTTTTTGCAGGCCATGGATCTTGCTGATGTTTGATGTTTGGGCTAAGTTGTTGTTGTGGTATTGTAGTCTAGTATGAGGACTACACAATAAAACCTTTAGATCACCCAGAAAGTACATAGAATCAAAGTTATTTAAGGTAAAACAAGCGTTGACCGACTGCCTTATGAAGAAATCTGGGAAACCCAGATTTCTCAAGAACATCTTTTGACCACTAGTTTGACCAGCATTTATCTATCATGTGTGATTTGTTTATGATGATCTATTGTTATATAAATGAAGTCTGACATATCTACTGCAATATTCAACCATTGTATTACACAAAGCAAACGCAGAACGAAAGTTAGAAGGAACCAAAATTGGTACCTCGACTGTTCTTCAATTCTGGAAAACCCAGAAATTGAAGAACAGGTCTGACAACAATTTGGAGAGCTTGGATCTCTCTGATATATTGTGTAATGGTCATGAAATATGATTATACTTGTAGTATTATACTTATACTACATTCTAGGTATCATCAGCGTCCCAGAAATCAACACGAACATAGTTTAATTTGTGGTCAAACCAAGCCCCTCGGTGTCTGACATGTGTTTCTGGGCTTGATCAAGAACAGGCCAAGAACACCATTAGCGACGGATTTGTCACCTAAGGGCCCTATAGCGACACTTAAATACGAAAAATAATTATTTTAATTAAATAAATCGAATTAAATAGTTTTTAATTATTAAAAATATAAAATAAATTCTGAAAAATAGTTTTTAATTATTTTGAGTGTATTTCATAAATATTTAATATTTTTAGAATATAAATGGTATTTAATTTATTTAATTGTAATATTAAATAAATTATTTAAAATTGATTTTAATACATAAAAAATCATGAAAAATAATATTATGGTATAAGAAAATATTTAAAGATATTTTCAGTGACTTTTAATATTTTGTGATGATTTCATTAATTAATTAATATTAATGATAATTAGTTTATTTAATAAATATATTAATAAATTATGAAAAAAAATAGAATTAATGATTTAAGAATCATATAAAAATTATTTAAGTGTTAGAAAAATATTTTTAAGTTATAAAATATAACTTTTGATATTTTGTCATGAAAATGTTAATATTTTAATATTAAAAACAATTATCAGATAATAAACTTAACGGTTTAAAATCATATAAAGGTGATTTTAAAGTATTTAAAATACTTTGTGATATTATAAATATATTATAATATTATGACATGTATTTTATTAATATTTGATAATAAATAAATATTAATGACAAAAGAATTATGTGGTATTTAATTTATTTAAATAAGATATTAAGGATTTAAAAATCAAGATAAATAGTAATAATTATTTAAAAATTATTGCGAGCTTATGAAAATTATTTTGACTAATATTAAAATTATCTGAGATAATTGTTAAGTGTTAGGCAGAGTTTAATTGAACTTAGACTCGATAAAAGTCCGACTAGACCGTCGGGATGTCAGATTTGTGTCAGGTTCAACTCAGACTGCAATAGTTTGACTTGATACCGAGTCTTATGTGTGTTATAGACTGATAGGGTTATATGTTATGTGTTTAGGTTATTCTATGTATGTCTATGTGTGTGTGTGTGTATATATATATATATAATAGTATTATATTGTGATGATATTATTCTAATATTGGAGATCTATATTACTAATATTAGGTTTTCGGATAAAGCGTTATAATTTGCGTAGCGATAATCAACGGTTCAGGTAAGTTTGTTTTTACTTAAACTCTACTAAGAGTTGTTTCATTTAGATATGCTTATGGTTAATCATTGCTGATTTCCATTGTAGAATTGTACTCTGTACATATTGCATGTATAAGTCAGGTATGAAAGGCTGATCACCTTCATTACCCTTCGGTTTAGATATATTTGTTCATGTTATATAGTTGTTCAGTCAAATGTTTGTTCCTGCTAGTTCGCAATTATATTGTTGAATTATAGCCAGTTTATTATTTAGATTCTTTTAATCATGATATATCGTTAAATTATTGAACTTAAACTTGCTGGGCAATCTTATGCTCACTCTTGCTATATCATGATAAACATTGCAGCTTAAGGTGAATACGTCAGATACAAGGAAAGGTTAAACACAGTTCCAGCTTAAAGTTAATGTTTACGATTAGATTTGTATAAGTATTGTATCTTAATGTAATTGTAAGTCAACTAAGTTATGAATTGTATATAAGTTAAGGTTACTCGACCTTGGAAATAGTGTGTAAATGTATTGTATAAATAATTTATGTTTATATCTTCCGTAAATAGTAGTAATAGTGTTAGAATGATCGAATCGGATCCGCAGTGATTCGGGATCTCGGATTCGGGGCCCTCACAAAGATAATGCAGAATAAATTATCCTTAGCCTTCAACAGTATAACAACGGATAGAATATAATAGACAACAAATTTTAGATCAACAACTGCAACGAAATAAGCAATCCATTAGAAGAGTCAAGTAGAGCATAAAATCTACTATCTTCTATGATTTCAAAAGTTTTTCATCAACTTTATCGCTGAGACTCAACTTAATAAATAAAATCGAATCATCCCTGCATCACGACCAAGGATATTCATGAAATCATCAATGTTCATGATTATACCGAATAATCCCTAGTCATAATTATACCAACAACTGTCCATCAATGAACTACATGCCAATGATCACTTTTACCACATCATTCGTTACATTACGGTCATGATTATACCGAATAATCCCTGGTCATAATCATACCAAGTCCACCTATACACGTAAGCCAAATATGACTTTCATCACAATATAAGCATGAGGATGATGACAATGACATAATAATTCAATAAAACAAGTTCAAGGATAAATTTTAAAGATTTATAATTTAATTTATTCAGAAATCAATAACGTCCAAATTGTCAACACGATACTGCTTTGTAAAGTAAAAATCAAGAATAATATTCATGTACCAAAAATAATTTGGACAGAAACGAAATATATTTTTCGGGTGAATAGTACCCCGTGAATAGTACTTCGGAAATAGTACCCCGACACAAAAAGTGTCTCGAATACCCGAGTGAATGATACTAGATTAAATAGTAATAGGGTAAATAGTAACCCATAAATAGTAACTCGTGAATAGTACTTCAGCACGAAAAGTGCCCCGAATACCCGAGTGAATAATACTAGAGTGAATAGTTACTAGGTGAATAGTAACCCATGAATAGTAAATTATAAAAGAAAAATACCAAAGAAAATGATATTCCATGAAGAATACAAAAGAAATGATATCTTATACGAGTATAATAGAATATACAAAACTGTAAATGGATTTTCACCCACCATGCGGTAATCCACGTAGACAGGTCATTTCCACAATTTAATAAAGAATGAATACGAAGGGTTATTCACCATGCATGCGATAGTCCGCGCAGATAGGTTATTCCAACAGAATAATAAAGAATGGATTAACAGAAGAATTCACCATGCATGCGGTAGCCCGCGTAGACAGGTTATTCCAACTGAATAATAAAGAATCGAATAACAAAAGAATTCACCAGGCATGCGATAGACCGCACAGACAGGTTTTTCTAACAAAATAATAAAGAATGGAATAACAAAAGAATTCACCAGGTATGCGATAGACCGCACAGACAGGTTATTCCCAACAGAATAATAAATAATGGAACTAAGTGTTGGTCGTTTTACCGATCAATATATGCATGCAAGTATACACGGTCAACAAGTAATAAAGAGTAAGTAAAGTATCGTTCCCACGGAGAATTAACTAATAATGTTTACCAAGCACTAGCCCATAACCATTTCAGTCTTATTAAACGAATGATTTGATTTTAATATTTAAACTAAGAAATTAAATAAACCTTACTATTCCTAGAGTGAGACTAGATAATGAAGACATGAGATCACAATTTCATTTATTGACTCGTTTAAAACCATACACTTCATGTTAGGCCAAACTAATTGTACAGGTTTGTTAGTCGAGAACACAAAAGTAAAGTACAACCATCTCTCAATGTACCATACCCATATCACATATAATCTACAATTGATAGAATACACATGAACACCCATATTACCTAAACCACTATATGTTTCTGTGATTTATAAATAATTAGGGTTTTTAATCCCAAATTCTCAATTGACTACTAATGGTGCTTTGGTATATGTCTATCCTAAGCACAAGTCATACACCCCAACACAATATAGAATATACAATCAAAAGCTAATAAGATCAGTTCTAAACCCATACTTCGTTTCTCAAGTCCATATGGATTATCAGAGTAAATTGATGGCGAATCAATTAAGCAAGTAAGCGTAAATCTTAATAGTCGAACCCAGAGTAATTAATAAGGTTAACAATGAAATATATCAAAATAAACTAATCCATAGAATCCATTGCAATCTCAAAATAGAGTTTAAATCATAGTTGAATCAAATCTATCATCCACATATTGAATAAACATCATAAGATTACGAATAAGAATCAAAGAGAGGATAAAAGTAAAGAATTAAATTGCAAATTTGTTCTCCTGCTTCAAGATGGAATCTCTGATGCTTCCCAATTGCTTCAAGTCTTCAATCTCATCAACTCTAGAAATCACTACTCTAATCTACTTTAGTCTAATATCGAAATTTAAGAGAAGAAAGCAAATAATGATAGCTTATTGATCCCTTAGAGGTGGAATATATATCCTTTTCAACTGATATTACGTCTAATATATAAGCCCTAATTCCCCCAACACTTAATATTTCAAAAATAAAATAAAGTCAGCAACTGCAATCGATGGCGCGCGCGGTCGCGCGCAATCCCTTTGTAAACAAGGCGTGGGCGCGCGAGTGCAAAATAAGTTATGTTTGGTTGATAGCGCGGGCGCGCGTGTTTTAGCCTGTATAGCCGCGCAGCTCCTGAAATCTGCATTCTGTGCTTTGCTGCTGCTACTGCTTCTTTGACATGCTACACTTGCATCTTTTTTCATCAATGCTCAATTTCATTTATTCACTTATCATGTCATCATTGATGTCATGCCACATACCAACGCCAAGTTATGCCATTTCCTGCACTTTTACACCAAAGGAGTTCTCAGTACATATAATGCAAAATAACACGAAATGCAACTAAAAACACACTAAAATATACTTGAGATAGGCATAAATCTCGTGAATTGATATCCAATAAGTAGGTGTAAAACCTACTTATCAAATACTCCCAAACTTGAACTATTGCTCGCCCTCGAGCAATGCATACGACATAAAACACTGAAAATGCAACTACATGCTATGCAACTAAATCACGATGCAAATGAGTCTCACATTCTCCAGCTATAGCAGAAATTCAGTCCACAATGTCTCAGCAAATTATCCAGATTTGAGAATATAAATTCAAACCAAACTATAGGCATAATATCATACACTCAAATAATTCATATATGCTATAAAGATATTGTGTGTGTGTGTGTGTGTTGTGTTCCCCCAAAACTTGATTAAGGCAAATAATGTTAGAGTTTATGCCCTAGAGGCCAATTATTTGATATAATTGCTTAACATTTTGATATTATTGTTGATTGAATAAATAAATGATTTTATTATGGTTTTATTTACTGCGTAATATAATTATTAACATAATAAAATTCCTTAGAAGAGTGATACAAATTATATAGTTTCAAGTATGTGACTTGAACATGAGATTATATAATTACAATTAGTATCATTGTTCTTAAATTTCCCTAGTCGAGTATCATTGTTGATGGGACAACAATGATGCATTGAAACTAGTATGTTGATTGATTGATGACCAAATCTCATTGGTCATAAATATATGAGATATTAAGTCAATGCATAGGTACATGTTAGAGAACGATGTACTGGATAGACCCACCATGATAATTCTATATGGAGCATTATGCGAAGTGTCATTAGCAATTCTCATAGTGACAATGATGTAATGGTCCTCCGACCTGAAATCACTATATTACTACACGAGAATTTATGTACTTTAATATCATCAAATGTCACCTTTAATAGGGTGGACTATAAATGTGATTATTGGGTACATCATGAATCGTGTGAGGAATATGAGTGATCTAGATGGAATTTAACCATCCTATATATTAGGGGTGATATCCATAGGCCTCTTGATTGAGTAGGACTATGAAATGCATGGCCATGCTCAAATAATGATTTGTTTCATATAGTCCACTCATTGATCAAGAAAAACTCAGATTAAATTATGAAGAGTATGACACATTCCATGACTCGAGTTTAATCTTGGATATTAAGGTTAAAAGGATTAAATTACATTGAAACATTGGTCACGAAAAGGTTGCATCGAATCATCGATCTTATTATTACTTGGGTAGTAGTGATGCATTACTAGATGCCGCTCACCGTTTATAACTTTATAATATGATTTTAAGGTTATTGCCAACGTAATAATAACCTATAGGGTCACACACAAAGAACGTAATTAAAAGAAAATTAATTTAAATTGTAAAGATTTAAATATGTCAATATGATTGATATAATTTTAAATTACGAATTTAAATTAATAGGATTATTTATATATAGGTATATTAATTAAGTAAGACTTAATTAAGATATATATAAATTTGGATTTTAATAACATTAGGTTTTGATTAATTCCTCCTAACTGCTATATATATGATGTATATCAGTCACTTTAGGTTTTACGTCAAAATAAAAAAAAACCCAAGCCGCTCTTAGAGAGAGACTAGAGAAAAACATTTTAAAAATCCTCATCCTTGGTGGCTAGTACCGCGCTTCCTTCTTCTGCAGATCGTAGGACGATTCGTGTGGAGCATTCGTATGGATACCGTAGAGACGCAGTCCGTTTGAATTACGTTGAAGATTCGACCGCATCGATTCTAGCTTTTACAATCGATATAATTTCTTACCACTGAATTAATTATTTTTTCGCATGGATCCTGTTTTAGGCTTTCAAAATTGCTTTAAATTTTAATCTCCGTTGTGCGTTTCTGTATCAAAACCCCAACAAATAATACATTTGTTAAACTGTTTAAAATAGAAAATCACAGCCTAAATAAAGATTCATGTATACTTATGCAACAAGGACTGGTCCAACATATCAAAATAAACTACGGTTCAACAATTGGCTTAACTACTTTATTACTACTCACGAGGGCAATTTTCGCTCTTTCCTGCGGTGTTTATTGCTATTTTTCTCTTCTTTTTTTTCATTACAGCGAGTGCGTTTTAGGCTCCATCTCGCCCCTTCAAAAGAGTCAACAATTCAGCTCATGAGGGTTTCAAGATAGTTCTCTTTTTCTTTTTCTTTTTGTTTTTTTTATACATAGCATACCCATGTGTTCCCAAAGTTTGAATGTCAGTGTTTTACACAGTCTAAGTCCATTTTCCACATATTTCTCTTTTTAAAACCACATTTTCTATTGAGCAATGCAACACATCATTCTTATGCCTACAAGCAATTATGAACACGGCAGTGCAAACTGAAAGCATTTAGACATCATCATGAATTACATCGTGTAAAATATTATATCTAAGCTCATGTTATCCAACATATTCAACAATCCTTCATAATTCACTATCATCATAGGCTAGACAAAATTTTCATAAAGCATAAAATGCAACTAAACATATAGCTAAAACTTAAAAATTTTCTACAAATTTTATCTAACACATAGACATGCAACATTTAAACTAAACATGTAACTATTTTATGAAATTAAGCTATATGCAACTATACTACTACCCCAATACCCCCAAACTTAGAATATTCATTGTCTCAATGAATGGAGATATAGGGTTAGAGAAACTCCCCTAATGATCAGCTGCTCCACCTTCGTCGGGAGGTGAATCCGGTGGTGGATATGGCATGGCAGTCCCAAACTGTGGCCACTCAAGCGTTGTTCCCTGCTGCGCAAATGCCTCTGCTAGCAACCTTGTCAAACCCGTAGCAAACTCTGCAAAATTATCATACATCGCGTCGACCTTCCGCTCCAACTTTTGGAGCTGTCGATCCCCAGTAACAACATTGGCTTGGGTTGATGTTCCTTCTTTTTCAAAATCCAGTTTCGGGCGCGGTCGCATGTGTTTTCTATGGAGACATGGCGCGGGCGCGCGAGAGCTATTTCTGCACAGACTTGCAGCGCGGGCGCGCGGGTTTTCAAGGTACCTGTAATTCCAATTTGCATCTTCCAATACATAACACAGTGATGGCTGCTTTTCAATTCTCCTGCAAAACAAATCAAACTATCATAATTAAAAATAAAAATGAACTAACAAAAATAATCTGAACAGAATAATTAAAAGGTATAGATAGAAACAATGGGTTGCCTCCCATCAAGCGCTCGGTTTATAGTCAATTAGCTTGACTCTTTTCTTGACACTGCTATCCAATTTCTCTACGATAAGCTAGGAACCCTCCATCCATTAGAACCGCTATATGCTTTGTTTGGTTCCCCATCATGAGAGTCTTCGAATTGAAGCCACCTAGCATATTTCCTATACATGATGTCCCCAGTTCTATTGCATAGCTAGGTGCTTCGTCCGTTGTATTTGTGAATAAATTTTTACATTAAGGCATGACAGATACAACGTGCTTTTCCTCTTCTATTCTCTCTTCCTGAGCCCACCATGGTTTGTAAGAGGCCTCATAATCGCAGAAATTCTTGCTTTGGATGTGACTACTAAGGGGACATGAGTGTGCAAAGTTCACTGAATTTTTCAACTCTACCTGAGAAGGCATATGGGGTATTATATAAGTCAGCTCATGTTCTTCATTTTCCATACCCCCAGATGTCTCCTCAATGTCCACTCCTTTCAGTTAATTCAGTTGCATGTACACTTCTGGCTTTCCATCAGTTTCATCGTCCATGTCATAGCACCAATTGTTTGGAGGGAGATTGTTCAAGGCTTCGAACATTTGATCCATATGATTTTGAAGATTTTGAATTGACCTTTCTTGCTCAATCATATTCTCCTCAGTTGATGCTACAAATTTGAACCACAATTCCTCCAACCTCGAATTTTCTTGTTCAGTTTTGAAATTCCTGTGTTGAGGGCCATTCATTGAAGAGTTAATGAGTTGTTCCATCTGTCGATTAAGATTCTGGGTTGATAACTCCTGACTCATTATCATCTCTTCCTTTTCTGCTATAATCCTTGACATGAATTCTTTCAACTCAAAATTTTCTTCTTGTTGCAAGTCCGATTGATATGTTGGACTTGGAATGCAGTCTTGGTCTTGATAGTTACAATTCCATTCATAATCTGGGTGATATCCTCAGCAGCGGCGCCAAAAACTTGTTGGTCGTTTTACCGATCAATATATGTGTGCAAGTATACACAGTCAACAAGTAATAAAGAGTAAGTAAAGTATCGTTCCCACGAAAAATTAACTAATAAAGTTCACCAAGCACTAGCCCATAACCATTTTAGTCTTATTTAAACGAATGATTTGATTTTAATATTTAAACTAAGAAATTAAATAAACCTAACTATTCCTAGAGTGAGACTAGATAATGAAGACCTGAGATCATAATTTCAACTATTGACTCGTTTAAAACCATACACTTCATGTTAGGCCAAACTAATTGTACTGGTTTGTTATTCGAGAACACAAAAGTAAAGTTCAGCTATCTCTCAATGTACCATACCCATATCACATATAATCTACAATTGATAGAATACACATGAACACCTACATTACCTAAACCACTATATGTCTATGTGATTTATAAATAATTAGGGTTTTTAATCCCAAATTCTCAATTGACTACTAATGGTGCTTTGGTATATGTCTATCCTAAGCATAAGTCATACATCTAAACACAATGTAGAATATACAATCAAAAGCTAATAAGATCAGTTCTAAACCCATACTTCGTTTCTCAAGTCCATATGGATTATCACAGTAAATTGATGGCCAATCAATTAAATAAGTAAGCGTAAATCTTAATAGTCAAACCCAGAGTAATCAATAAGGCTAACAATGAAATATATCAGAATAAACTAATCCATAGAATCCATTGCAATCTCAGCAATAGAGTTTAAATCATAGTTGAATCAAATCTATCATCCACACATTGAATAAACATCATAAGATTACGAATAAGAATCAAAGAGAGGATAAAAGTAGAGAATTGAAGTGCAAATCTGTTCTCCTGCTCCAAGATGGAATCTCTGATGCTTCCCAATTGCTTCCAAGTCTTCAATCTCATCAACTCTAGAAATCACTACTCTACTCTAATCTAATATCGAAATTTAAGAGAAGAAAGCAAATAATGATAGCTTATTGATCCCCCAGAGGTGGAATATCCTTTTCAACTGATATTACGTCTAATATATAAGCCCTAATTCCCCCAACACTTAAAATTTCAAAAATAAAATAAAATCAGCAACTGCAGTCGATGGTGCGCGCGGCCGCGCGCAATCCCTTTGTAAACAAGGCACGGGCACGCAAGTGCAAAATAAGTTATGTCCGATTGATAGTGCGGGCGCGCGTGTTTTAGCCTGTATAGCCGCGCGGCTCCTGAAATCTGTATCATGTGCTTTGCTGCTGCTACTGCTTCTTTAACATGCTACTCTTGCATCTTTGTTCATCAATGCTCAGTTTCATTTGTCCACTCGACCCTCTTGTCATGTCATCACTAATCTCATGCCACATACCAACGCCAAGTGATGCCATTTCCTGTACTTTTACACCAATGGAGTTCTCAGCACATATAATGCAAAATAACACGAAATGCAACTAAAAACACACTAAAATGTACTTGAGATGGGCATAGATCTCGTGAATTGATATCCAATAAGTAGGTGTAAAACCTACTTATCACCAGGTCATGCGTAATACGCACAGATAGGATATTCCAACAGAATAACAAAGAATTGAACTAGGTCATGCGTAATCCGCACAGACAGGATATTCCAACAGAATAATAAAGAATGGAATAACGGAAGAATTTCACTATGTATGCAGTGCTTCACATATAAGGTTATTCCAACATAATAATAAAGAATGGGATAACAGAAGCCCTCTTCATGAATACGAAAGAAATAATACCCCTTACCTCAGAAGAAATTAGATACTAGAATAGTGAGGTAGCAGACTTCTCTTCTTCTTTCTCTCTGTAATTTCTCTCTATAATACTTGCTCTATATCTTTAGTGAATTGGTGAGAAATTAAGGAAGAATGAGCTTCTATTTATAGGAAATTATAGTTTCGATAATTGCACGTTTTGGGGCTCGAAATATTACAGTATAATACATTCCTCTTTTTCTTCATTTTTAATTTAGTCTTGCAAGTATTATCAAACTTACACCACCTCCCCTAATAGTAAATCATGTGAATCAATAGTAAATCATGTGACTCAATAGTTCTAAACATGTTAAAAAATTAATTATAGTACAGTACCTTCAACTATACCTCTATTTTTAATTTAGTCATGCAAGTATTATCAATCTTGCACCGACTCCCCTGATAGTAAATCATGTGAATCAATAGTACACACATGTGAATACATAGTTATAAGCATGTGAATTAATTGCAATTAATTGCTCATTTATCCGGTGAATTACCTGATTGGTCAATATAACTTTCAGACATCAATTATCATCGAAATAAATATCGATTTCTACTAACACTAATAATTCCAACACAATGGAACTATCAATTTCATCTTTAATAACGAACTTATTCATCATTTATAACTCACAATATTTAACAAGCATGTCATTTCCAGAAAAGAGGGGACTTTTCGATAAGGATTTATCCTTATTGGCGCGCAATTAGGCGACCACACCTCTCATTGACAGAACTTCTAGACATCGTCAATATTGCAAATAATAATATGAATAACTTTGTCGTCTCAATTATTGATTTAATAATATAAAATATTATGCAGATGATACTGTGACAATAATTGAATCAATAATATGAGAGATATGATGCAACAATTACTGTAGCAATAATTGAGTATAACTGAGTGACTTCTCACTTAAGCATCAATAATCAATACCGTGTGCTACTATGCAACCATACATATTACTGTACTTTTACCACCGAGTATTTTATGACAACTTTCTTACTTTGAAATTTTTTCCCACATCACCCTTAACTTTAACTTTTATCAATTTAACCATTTACTAAATAGAATAATTATAAGAAAATTGAATACTTTCATTTCATAAAATTCGGGGTCTCACATAGACTGTTGATTGGTATGATTATGACTATGTATCAATATAATCATGACCATTGGTGATAATACAAATATCCTTAGCCCGTAGTGCATGGATGATTCGTAGATTTGATAATAATGAATATCCTTGGCCCATAGTGCATGGATAATTCAGTGATGTGGTTTATTTATTGAGCTGAGTCTCATCGATAAAATTGATGATAAACTTTTAAATCATAGAAGATAGTAGATATCATGCTCTACTTGACTCTTCTAATGGATTATTTGTTCCGCTGCAGTTAAACTTGTTATCTATTGTATTCTATCAGTTTAACACTGTTGAAGGCTAACGATAATTTATTCTGCATTATCTTAGTCATAATATTCTTTACTGGATTAGTTGAGCTCACCTTTTGCTTTTATTATTCTCTTCAAGAAATGAGAATATAGCTGGGACTAGTCGGGGAATGGAGTGACGGTCCAGATGGTTGCTTTAATATTCCTCACTATTTTGTTAAATAGTGTAATAATAATTGTAATGAGGACTTCATTTGAGTTTGGATATTTTCTACGAGACAATATTCGTGTTTAAACTCTCAGCTTATGTATTATCATATTTTACACTACAGTTGTATAATTAAGTTTGTATTTAAATTTTGTACCACGTATTTGACGACTTAGAATGGGTTGTGTAAACCTATTTTGAGGGCGTCACAATTTATGTCTTATAGGATGTTATATAGTGATGTATGATGATATATCATAGATCCATAACATCTAAGTGTTTGAAAATGAAGTTTTAAAAACTTTCAAGAACCCTAGATTTATGACCTGACATTCAAATGTTAGAGGCCATAGATCCAAATCTGTTAATTGTTAGACTTGCTAGGTGTATCAGTGTTGTAGTATGTTATGAGGAGAGTAAACTGGAAGTGGAATCATGTCCATATCATGTCTAGATTCCAAGTTATTAATAGTCAAACATGGTTAACCAGTCATGTTTATGAGTTTCTGGGTAAGCCACAAATTATCCAGAATGGTCTGACAGATTTTTGATGGGCTTAGATCTTTCATGTGTTATGTGTTTAGCTTGTGTAAGTGTATCATTGTTATACCCTGATATATGAACTAATGAACCATGACATTGGAACACATAAATAATCAACAGAATCAAAGTTATTAGCAGTCAAAGTAGGTTGACAAAGCACAAAGTAAGTTTTCTAGAAATTCCAAAAAATGAAGAACATGATTTCTGACAGGGTTTGACCAACCCAAATTTGACTTATGTGATGTAGTTAAGCTCCCTAAGTGTAGTACTTTTGTTCTTTGATATGTTACCTATAAGAGTGTGACACTCTAACACCCAAACATTACACAGAAACCAAGTTATTAAAGTTCCAAAATAGCTACTTAGCACTGACTGGGTTTCTGGGTAACCCAAAAAGCCCAGAACAAGTATGACATCCACTTTGGATGCTTACATCTTCATGATATGTAGTAGTTAGATCATGAAATTTTTTTGTACTTGTAGTCTTACACTAGTACAACACCATTGATACACTTTCATGCTTTAAATCATGACCAGTAAGAAATTAACCATGGCCAAACTAGCCCCCAGGGCATTGACCATGGATGTTCTTCAGTGATGAAGAACACCTACCGCGACAATTTTTGTCGCTAAATCCTATAGCGACAATTTTATTAAAATTAATTAAATTAATTTCCAATAAACAGATAAAAATAGAAAATAATTCATAAAAATTCAAAAATGAGTTTTAAAAATTATTTAAAGTTATAAAAATTAACTTTTGATAATTTAACATAATTTTTATAAATATTTTAATATTAATGATATTAAATTTATTTAATAATTATATTAAATAAAATAGTTAAAAACTAGTAATTCTCCATGCCTGAAGGCACAGTGTAACGAAAAATTAGATTAAATTTCGAAAAATATTATATTACGTAAAGACTATTTGCAACTTAAAATAACATACAATTATACATAACAATTATTATAATTTACCACACTACCACAATAAATAATTTTCTTTTCAAAATAGATATCCAGAAAAATCTAAAGTTGTCTACAAAACTTACAAGCATTAATAACAATTATCATAATTCACCGCATCACCACAATAATAATTATTATTGTTATTATTATTTTTATTATTGTTGTTGTTAGTGTTATTATTATTATTATTATAATTATTGTTATTATTATTATTATTATTATTATTATTATTATTATTATTATTATTATTATTATTATTATTATTATTATTATTATTATTATTATTATTATTATTATTATTATTATTATTATTATTGTTGTTGTTGTTGTTGTTGTTGTTATTATTAGTATAATTATTATTATTATAATTATTATTACTTGATTACTATTATTATTACTATTATAATAATATTATTATAAAAATTATAATTATAATTATAATTATTGTTCTTCATATTATTATAATAATAGTTATTATTATTATTATTATTATTATTATTATTATTATTATTATTATTATTATTAGTAGTAGTAGTAGTAGTAGTAGTAGTAGTAGTAGTAGTAGTAGTAGTAGTAGTATTATAATTATAATAATAAATATAATAATAATTATTATTATATTATAATTATTATTATTTTGAATTAAAATTAGAATAAATTTGAACCATACTTGTGCTTTCATGCCCAAATCAATTAGAATAAATCTGAATATTTATTATATATTATTATTATTATTATTATATAGATTATTATTATTATTATTATTATTATTATTATTATTATTATTATTATTATTATTATTATTATTATTATTACTATAATAATTATAATTATTATTATTATTATTACTATAATAATAATAATTATTATTATTATTAGTAGTAGTAGTACTATTATAATTATTCTTAGTATTATTATTATTATCATTATTATTATTATTTGTATGTGTGTGTGAAGAAGACAGGAGAGAGAAAGATTTTGTGTGTAAATATGAGAGAAAGTAGGGTGTAGGGGGTGAATTTGATTTGGGCGAGAAAAAATATGAGCCTTTAGATTAAGTTAGAATAATTAAATTAGAATGAATCTGAACCGTCCTTGTGTTTTGTCAAATGAAAGATTCAAAACTAACAATAGTCAAACTAGCCCCCAGGGCATTGACCATGGATGTTCTTCAGTGATGAAGAACACCTACAACGATAATTTTTGTCGCTAAAGCCTATAGCGACAGTTTTATTAAAATTAATTAAATTAATTTATAATAAATAGAGAAAAATAAAAAATAATTCATAAAAATTCAAAAATGAGTTTTAAAAATTATTTTAAGTTATAAAAATTAACTTTTGATAATTTAACATAATTTTCATTAATATTTTAATTTTAAATTTATTTAATAATTATATTAAATAAAATAGTTAAAAATGATTTTAATATTTTCAAAATTATTTTAAATGATAATAAAGTGTTAAAAAAATATTTTAAATTATAAAAGTTGGCTTTTAATATTTTGAGATAAATTTCATTAATAACTTTGTATTAATGATAGTAAATTTATTTAATAATTATATTAAATAAATGTTTTAAAAATAATATAAATGATTTAAAAATATTTTAAGTTATAATAAATGACTTTTAATATTTTGATAAGAAATATATTAATATTTGAATATTAATGGTAATTATTTAAAAATGATTTAAATGTTTTAAAAATCATTTAAGGGTAATATTAGTGTTTTAAAAATATTTTGAGTTATTATAAATAACTTTAATATTTTGACAAGGATTTCATTAATATTTTAAAATTACTTAAATATTAATGATAATGGGATTATTCAGTATTTAAATCATTTAAAATTATATCAGTGTTTAAATAAAATTATTATAAAAGATAATAATTATTTGAAAATTATTATGAGCTTCCAAAAAATATTATAAAGGATATTTTAATTATCTAAAATAATATTAAATATTTGAAATAGAGTTTTATTGAAAATAAACTCGTTAATTATCTGATAAGGTAATAGGGACACGATATTGATACCGAAATCCAACCAGACTAAAATAGTTTGACCTAATAAGTGTTTTTATAGGTTCTAAACACTGTTGTGACTACATGAATACATGTCTAAATTATATAATGACGTTAAATGATAGTATTATGTGGCGTGATGTATTACGCTAATTGTGAGACCAACATTATTGATGATAGGTCTTTCAAACGAAGCTAAGTTAGATTGTGTAACAGTAGTCAACGACAAAGGCAAGTTTCCTAACTCAAACTAGAGTTATTATTTTTCCAAGCATGTTAGTGGATAATTATTGATGGTTATTTCATGTCTGAGATTATTATTGATCATTCGCAATTAATGCAAGTTCATTAACTCAAATTGAGTTTTAAATTTTAAAAGCATGACTGGTGAATAACTATTATTGGTTATTCACATCTATAAATATTATTGTTGATTACAAATGTTGCAATTGATTTCTGTCTATTATTAAACAGTTTATGACTTCTGTCTCACCTAATTGTTTTGGCGAGACTAATATTTGTTGAAAGTTGATATGTTCTAGTATTCGAACTAAGTTATTATTGAAAGATCAATGCCAATTATTTCGGCTAGATCAGTATATATATTATATGTTGAAATCTTTAGAATTTCTTTAAATCCAAACCATATTGTTGTGGTACGAACTCTTGATGTAAGACTGAGATGAACAACCCTTATAAAAAGGGGACTTTGTGGTCGAATATTCGGCCGTTACGCTATTTTTGAGTATTATGCATAATATGGGGTATAATGAAGCTGATCACTTCATGAGTAGAGGAATATGATTTAATCTTTATGATTAACTGATACTCTTTGGGGTAATTCAATATTAAATATCTGATAATTCCTTGATTAGTTCAAGATCCATTGTGACCACTCATCATGAAATTTGGAAATAATCCACTTTGTTATTGCAGTAGTATTATCTCTTGATAATCGATTGAACATTATTGAAACTTCGAAAGAGTTTTACACTTTCATCATTTGAATTATTGTTTAGTTTGTAATTCGATAAAATCTTGTTATTAATAAATGATTTATTCAACTACTTCAAAGTCCTTTGAACTTTATTAAAGTTCTATCGAATCTAGTGTTTTATATTCTTGGTTCATATCTCTTTTTGTATATTTTAACTTGCGGAGAAAACTCGTTGCTCACCCTTGCTTAAATATAACATTTCAGCTAAGAACGAAGTAGAAGGAGGGTCAGAGAAAGACAAGGGCAAGGACAAAGTGCAGGAGTAGTTATTATAAACTTTACTTATTGTGTTATTATGTGTAAACATTTTTGTATAACTGAATGTATGTAAATTATGTTAAGTTTAGAAAACATAGGATAATGTTATAAAGATATTAATTAATGGTATGTATGATGATATGCATAAATGAATGGGTAGTTAGATGTTATTTATATGATGGATCATGAGCAGCAAACCCGGGGTTAGGTAACCCAGATTTGGGGGCGTCACATGTTGGTATTAAAGTTGTAGGTTATAAACCTTAAGTGGGGGAAAAACCTTACGAATATAACCATAAGCAAGATAGCAAAAACTCATTTAGAGTTCTTAGTGAGGCATTGACGAAGTGCATCAATAGTAAGATATATGGACTCATAGTGTTTATGAATTTCGTACTAGTGATTTAGTAATTAAGATTGTTTAAAATTGATTGTAGGATGTTGGGAGATGATGAAATGATTATGGAGATGTTGGCAGCTGTTGCACCAATGCCATTAGCCGAGGTGCCAGCTTAGAGTGAGTCAGTTGAAGAAGTTGTACGAGACGAACCTATGGTGAATCTGGGAAGCGATCATGACGAGTATCCCGAAATGGAGCTGAATGAAAATGAAGAAGTAGATTCCAAAGAAGCTAAGGTGGAGTCAAAAATTAAGACCGGAATGGGAGAAAAAGGTAGAGTAGTAATCGAAAAAGGTTAAGTATCTGCATAAGTTCAAGAACTAAGGAGTAAGGTGTTTCTCTCTGAGGAATTGTGGAAGACCGAGAGGGCATTGCGCGATATGACAGAAGAAAGGAACGATTTGAAGGCACAAGTTGATAGAATGAGGGTTGAAGATGGTGGATCATCTGAAGATATAATCAAGAAGAAAAAGGGTAATAATAAAAGGAAAAGGAACTATGACAGCGATAATAACTCAGAGAATTCAAATTCAAAGAAGAAGCAAGCGTGTGGCAAGTGTGGAAAGAATCATTTGGGAGAATGTATGATGGGGAAAATGTGTGTTTCAATTGTGGTCAGGAAGGACATATTTCGCCCAATTATCCTAAGCTAAATAAAAGAAGATGTTTCTTATGTGGTGGAATGGGTCACAGGTTCAATATGTGTCCTAAGAAGAAGACAGGTGAAGAGAGTGTACCTTTTTGGTAGTGAGATGCAATATTAAAGATTGTAATATCGTAAGCAATGAGTATATATATATATATATATATATATATATATATATGTATGTATGTATGTATGTATTAATGTAATCCTTGTTTTTGCATGAATATTAAGAATAATTTTGTGAATTATAACTTTTTGTGTAAAGTTATAGTAGTTAATCCCGACTTTTTGTCAAAAAGGGATAGTAACTGATGTATAGCAGTATGTGTATTGTACTAAAAGATACTATGTACTATTTGAATAAATATGCAATGATATGATTATATGTTTGATTAAGTAAATAAAATTTTGAAGATTAAGATAGTACGTTGTCTATCTAGTAATTTATTAATTCGACAAACTGAATTTGCTAAATCAAGCAAGACTGAATTGCTTTATGTTTAAAATTTTGTTTTACATTCTTATCATGCTAATAATAAGATGTAGTATAGAGATAAGGGATTAATATAAATTTTTACCAAAGGGAGGAACGATCGATGAATAATAAAGGATGTCAAGTAGACCCAATCTAAAAATTTGTAGACATGTTAACTCAAGGTATGTAAAATAGGGCACCAACAGCAAGAGATCAACCAGCCAATAGATTGGCAAATTTCAAATATTTTCAAGCGGTAGGTCTGCTAGAATTTAAAGGAACCACTGATCCTATTGAAGCCCAAACTTGGGTAAAGGAGATGGAGAAGGCTTTTATTATTGCAAGAGTAGCAGAGGAGCAAAAGAAGGCTTTTGCTACCTATTTGATGAAGGGAGAAGCTAATTATCGGTGGGAAACAAATTAGGCTAGAGATGGGACAACAGAAGTAGTAACGTGGACAAGGTTTAAGGAGTTATTCTTTGAGAACTATTTCTCGCTGAGTATGCAAGCCAGAATAGAAGTGATGTTTCTAGAATTGAAGCAAGAGAACATGTCGATTTTAGAACACGTCACTAAATTCAACGAATTAGCGAGATTTTCACCACATCAGGTGGATACGGAGGCACAAAAAGCACAAAGTTGGAGAACGGACTGAAGTCAGGGATATTTAACAAGGTAGCCGTGTTGCAGATCAATACATTTGTGACTCTATTGGAAAAAGAAATCATTACTGAAGGAGGAAGTGAAGCTGCATCCAAGTACCACCAGGAGAAGAAGAAGAAGACGAATGAAGGAGGTAGTAGTGGAGGGTGTGACGCCCCCAAATCTGAGTATCTTCCAACCCAACAGATGGTGGTACACGGTGCTACAGTTCACACAAATATTCAATTGAAATGCCCCAAAAGAACAGATATGTCTTATATATATACTCAAAATAATATTTACATTCCCCTAGGTTCTTTATAACCGTTACAATTGTTCTTATCATAATATCAAATAGTATCATTAATAAACTATACTATTACATACTTAATCTACATGTTCGACTTAGCCTTCCCTTTATCCTTGCCGGATCCGTTGATCTGTTCGATCTTAGCTGCATTCATATGGTTCAAGTAAGAGTGAGCCTAACTAGCTCAGCAAGTACAACAATTCTAAAAAACTAGCATTCTTGAAACATAGGAATCATATATCTTCAATAACTAAACAACAGTTATGAAGTACTACCGATAATCTTTTCATTCAAAATGTTTTATAATAACAATATTCTGTAAAACACCAATTCTGGTCCAAGACCATGAGCATTTCATAAGTTCTTTGAAAAGGACATCCCGACACGAAGTTTGTAAGTCCGGCATAGCTTACGAGCATGTCTAGGTGATCGACCTATAGTACTCTATGTTGATCAACACTACATTCATTAAACGTATGTAAGTTTAAGTTGTGGCAACCTCACGTGCCTGTCGTTTGACGAAAAAACAATTTAGCATACTCAGTCTCCTTTTGAAAACCACAACAATATTAGTTTGGTAAATCATTGTCAATTCTTTAATAGATTATAAGAATACAACATATCGTAACTCTAGCCGAAAGAATTGGCATTGACTTCATCAAACATTAACTCATGCGTAAGAATACATTAATCACAAAGCTTGTCCAGATTGAACTGGAACAAGGGTTAGAATACTTGCCTTTAGCGTCTGCTACATATATAGCATGTGCACTTTAAGTCCTTAAGTCTCTACAGTAGATGATAACATCACATAACACATTAGGTAATGAGTAACATACATAGTCCTTTAAAGAATCTTACCCTTCTTCTTAATCTAATTACGTACTAGATTTGTTATTATTGATTACGACTTTTTCTTATGCTTTACATTGTCATTTCGTTCGCATTCCAGTAATTGCCCTTAACCTTTGGTGATCATACTTTAAGGTTAAAACACTTTAATCCATGATATATTAAGTTCAATAATGTTGAGGTTTATCATTAATCAACTACATTTCCTATTATCTTCATAAACCTTAATTATTGACAAAATCCTAAGACTGGCGCTGCGGAGCCAGCTTCCTTTGTTTAAGCCGCGCTGCGGCGCCAACTAACAGTACCCCATGATCCAGCCTCGTGCTGCGGCGCAGGCTTTTATGCCTTGAGTCGCGCTGCGGCGCGAACTCTGGAAAAACTTTGTTACTAGTGATTTGTTCATCATTCCAAATGGATTCATTTCATTAATTAAACATCTCAACCTACATATTAAAGCAACTTATCTTTAAGTTTGGTTATGGCTTATTCCTCATAATTCATAACTTAACAAATTATAATTTACAAGATTTCATCCCTTAAGACTTATTATTGATTTAAGTCCTTTAAGTAACATTCTTACATCTTATCAATCATACTAACTTCTTAAAGTAATCATATGACAAGTTCATCCATGTTGTTCATAAGTTCATAACTTATTTAGGTTCAAATTACTTATTCATGACTTATACGGCTTAAGTCCATTAATCAACTATTTCTTAAGTGTTCTTAGCATATATGTTCATTAAGTTACACTTCTCTTATCACCCTACACTGGTAGTGATAGAAGAGATAAGATCATTTACTTTTGATGACTAACTTCTTCTTCCTGGAAATCTAACAAAGGATGTTTTGACTTATAAGTGCTTATTCTCTCTAACCAATAAGTTGCTTTGTAAAGGAAAGTTGTTGGATAATTGAACAAGCAAAAATTATTTGTGAGCTTGCTATTTATAGAAGTCTCCAAGTTATGGCATAATGGACATTAAGTCATCCACATCCTTAGTAACCTCCACTATTAAGTAATCTTGCTAGCCACACTAATTACTTGGCCTCCACAACAAACCCTTGGTCACCAATTCACCCATGGGTTGCCCCATGAATCTAACTTTACCCATTGGATCATTACATAGGCTTAGGTTTTAAATTTCTTATCTTATCTTTAAGCTTGCATTAATTTTGTTTGGGCTTCATATTAACCAACTCTTAGGCTAAACATTCCTACAACTTGGGCTTGCCCCTTAAAGCTTAGTGGACTTGCACTTCATACAAGATTCCACAAGTTCATTTCATTAAACTTTAATCCTTAACGTTCTTAATTTTAAGTTCGCATGCGAAATATTACGTTTTCCATACTTGAATTATTATTATATAATCCATCTCACCTTGATATTATAACGTTACATATTTCTCAGAAATTCAAAAATAATTCCTAAGCAGAAATCGATGAATAGTATTTTTCGAAAAATTTCTCGGAAAGCTTTTATTTTCATCTTGGAAATTCAAACACTTTAATTCCTTCACGTAGTTAAAATACTACGTTGTTCCAACGTTTCTAGGTTCTAGAACGACATTCCTTTTTACTAACACATAATAATAGCGAATAATGTTATTTTATTCATTATAAAATATTTACAAAAGGTTCGATTTTTCGGGGCGCTACACTCTCCCCCTTATAAGGATTCTGTCCCCAGAATCTCGCTTAAAAAAATTACACAAACAAATGAGGGTAATTCTTCTTCATCATTTCCTCCAATTCCCACGTTGCTTCTTCGACATCGTGGTTCTTCCATAACACCTTTATATACGGTATAACTTTGTTCCGTAGAACTTGATCTTTTCTATCGATGATTTGAATTGGCATCTACTCATATGTTAAGTCCTTCTCGATATGAATTGGCTTATACTATATTACGTGCTTGTAATCATGCTTATAAGGTAGTAATACAGATATGTGAAACACGTTATGTTATTCATTCTAGGTCTGGAGGTAACACTACCACGTAAGCTACCCCTCTCACTTTTTCTAATATCTCAAAAGGTCCTATAAACCTTGGACTTAACTTTCTCTTCTTTCCAAAGAGTATCTTTCCTTTCTAGGGAGATATCTTTAGAAATACATACGAGCCTACTTCGAAGTTCCTATTTACTAGATGCAAATTTGTAAAACTTCCTTTGTCTGTCTTGATCTACTATCAATCGGATTCGTATTAGCTTTACTATATCCGCTGTTTGCTGCACCAATTCTGGTCCTAGCATACAACATTCTCCCACTTCATCCCAATATAATGGTGTTCTGCATTTCCTTCCGTACAAGGCTTCGTAAGGTGGCATACCTATGCTTGCATGATAACTTTTGTTATACGTAAACTCTACTAATGGTAGATGATCATCCCAACTACCCCTGAAATCCATGACGCAAGATCTTAATATATCTTATAATGTCTGAATTTTCCTCTCGCTCTGTCCATTGGTTTGTGGATGATATGCCGTACTTAAATTCAACTGCGTCCCCAAATGCTCTTGCAGACTTCTCCAAAAGTTCGACGTGAATCGTGAGTCACGATCTGACACAATCAAAACCGGTACTCTATATCTAGAAATAATTTCCTTAACATAAAGTATAGCTAATTGATCTAAGTTATACTTAACCCGTATTGACAAAAAGTGAGCCGAATTTGTCAACCGGTCCACTATTACCCAAATTGCATCGTATCCCTTCTGAATAGTCGGAAGTCCCACCACAAAGTCCATCGTGATATGCTCCCACTTCCACTCCGGAATCTCCAATGACTGCAACAAGCCACTTGGTCGTTGATGTTTGGCCTTAACTTTCTGACAAGTCAAGCACCTACTCAAATACTCTTCTATTTCTCTCTTTATGTTCGACCACCAAAAACTCTGTCGAAGGTTTTGATACATTGCTACCACGATGAATTGAGTACCTCGAACTGTGAGCTTCTTGTAAAACTTTCTCCTTTAATTCCGTCTCATTTGGAACCCAAATTCTTCCTTTAAATCTTAATAATCCCTCATTATCAAGACTGTATTTTAAATATTTTTCATTGGTTAACCGCTTCTTCATATGGTCACACTCATCAGTTTTGAGTTGCACCTTCTTGACTCTTTCTACGATGGTAGGTTGTATCTCCGTCACAAACAGTCTTTGTCCCGATTTACTTGACAACTTCACCTTTAACTCCATCCTAGCCATCTCTGTTATTAACTCAGTTTGAGCTGTTAACATAGACAACTTTTCCCGACCCTTTCTACTTAAGGCATCGACAACTACATTAGCTTTTCCAAGGTGATACAGGATTTCACAGTCGTAATCCTTTATCAACTCCAGCCATATCCTCTGCCTCATATTCAACTCCTTCTGTGTGAAGATACATTTTAGACTCTTGTGGTCCGTGTATATCTCACATTTTTCCTCGTAAAGATAATGTCGCCATATCTTTAAGGCAAACACTACCGCGGCCAGTTCTAGATCATGAGTAGGGTAAACTTTCTCATAATCATTCAACTGTCGTGACGCATACGCAATGACCTTGTCATACTGCATGAGCACGCAACCAAGCCCTCTATGCGAAGCATCGCTATAAACTACAAAATTTCCTGTGTCATCAGGTAATGACAAAACAGGCACTTCACTTAACCTCTTCTTCAGTTCTTGAAAACTGTCCTCGCATTTCTCTATCCACAGGTATTTCACCGTCTTCTTTGTCAAATTAGTCAACGGAGTAGCTATCTTTGAAAAATCTTGAATGAATCTCCGATAGTATCCCGCTAACTCTAGGAAACTCCGCACCTCAGTCGGCGTTTTTGGTTGTTCCCAATCTATCACGGCTTCCACCTTCACTGGATCTACTGAAATCCCTTCTTGGTCAATGACATGACCTAAAAACTGTACCCTCTCTAACTAAAATTCACACTTAGTGAACTTCACATATAACTTCTCATTCCTTATTGTCTCCAACACTATTTTTAGGTGTTCAGCATGATCTTCTGGCGTCTTAAAATAGACTAGAATATCATCGATAAACACCACGACGAACTTGTCCAAATATTGTTATATCCATAAATGCAGCTGGTGCATTAGTCAACCCAAATGACATCACCAGAAACACGTAATGACCATAACGAGTTCTGAATGATGTCTTTGGTACGTCTTCACTCCTAACCTTCAGCTGATGATACCCCGTCCTTAAATCTATTTTAGAAAAATACCTTGCCCCTTTCAACTGATCAAATAGATCATCGATCATGGGCAATGGGTACTTATTCTTTATCGTTAACTTGTTCAACTCTCGGTAGTCAATACAAAGTCTTAACGATCCGTCCATCTTCTTGAAAAACAGTACCGGTGCTCTCCACGGCGAAACACTTGGTTGTATGTACTTGCTATCCAACCGTTCTTGCAACTGAACCATCAACTCCTTCATCTCCACTGGTGCCATACAATACGGTGCCCTGAAAACTGGTGCCGCTCCTGGCACAATGTCTATCACGAACTCGGTCTCCCTATCCGGCGGAAGACCCGATAATTCACTTGGAAATACATCCATGAATTCACTCACTATAGGTATTTGTTCCATGGTCGCTCCCACTCTCTAGGTATCAACAACATGGCACAGATAACCTACACACTCATTCCTCAATAGTTTCCTAGTTTGTGTCATGGTAAGACAACACGAACGTCCTAACGATTTATTACCGTAAAATACTACCTGAGGTTGTCTTAACGTTCTAATATTTATGCATTTCTTCTGACAATATATAATTTCCCCATGGTTAACCAACCAATCCATTCCGAGAATTACGTCGAATTCTCTTAACTTTATCTGTATCAAATCTACCGATAATTTACAACCTCGTATGTCTATGCAACAACTCCTATATATATCTTCAACAGGAATTACCTCTTCATTTGCTACCTTAATATTTAAAGGTATAGGCAACTTTTCGGGAAGTAATCCTAATCGTCTAGCAAAATCACATGCGATAAATGAACAAGTAGCACCCGAGTCAAACAACACGTATGCATTTAGGTCGTTGATCAGAATAATACCCGTGACTACGTCCCATGAGGCCATCACATCTTGGACGATCATGTTAAAGGTATGGGCCATCGGCCTACCCGGCTACGCTGGACCCCCAATAGCTAACTTACTGCTATTGGCGCCCTTATTCCCGTACGTCCCCTTCTTCGGGCAGTTCTTTGCCATATGGTCAGTTGATCCACACACAAAGCATCCGTGGTTCTTCTTCGGACTTGGACAGTTAGGCGCAATGTGTCCCTCCTATCCACAATTGTAGCATACAGCCTTGCCCTTGAGACAGACTCCTAAATGAGTCTTCCCACAGGTCTTGCAGGCCTCATTCTCCTCTTCAGGTCTCCTTCCTTTAATATGGTATTCCTAGAGTTAAATATCTTTCATTTCTGTCCCTCGCCACTACCGCTGGCTCCTTTGACCTTCACTCCCCCATCCACTTTCCCTTTACTCTTTCTTATCTTCATGGTACTAGCTCAATGCCTCGCTACCGCCTTCGGTGATTATTGCCTTCTCTAAAATGGTTTCAAAGGAAGTACTTTGGAACACGAATATGCAGTTATAGAGCTAGGTGTAACGCCCCCAAAATAGGTCCATTCCATCCAACCCATTTTGAGTCGCCAAATACATGGTACAAATAACAACTACAACTTTATTACAACAATTGTCGTGCAAAATACAACAACACATGTGCTATGAGTTTGGGTACAAATATATACCAACTGTGACTCATGTCCCAACCTTGGATAGCACGTCGCAATGACACATTACATAAAGGTATAGTCAAAAAACTGTTTTAGAAATTAGAATATTTGGGAAGTGCTCAAGGAAACCCTCGTACATGGGAGGCCATGCTTCTAGGTTATGATAGATATCATATGGCCACAGAATTATCCTTGGTTAACCCAATAGACCTCAAAGAAAAACAAGAAGGTTATTATCATATTCTTCCCAATGGTGAGTCTTCTCTTGACTTATCATTATCTCCACTGTCTCTAATTGAGAATTATACTTTAAACAAACATCAAGATTATATTGGTAGTGCTCGTAAATATACTCAGCAAGTGGATGAGCACATCCCTGTCTTATGATGACACGAGATTGTATATCATTAGACATTTTGTATGATAGTGGCAAAACACCCTTCCAACATTGGGTTCGCCTCACCCTAGATGATTCACCAAATATAACTACTAAATGATGACCACCGTTCTATTCTCCTGTTACCCCCGCTCAACTCAGCTACACTCTTATTACCTGAAAGGAATTATAAAACAGAAGGGTGAGCACAACTAGCTCAGTAAAGAATATCATGACTAAAGATAATTAAATTATCAATAGCCTTCAACAGAATTAAATCAGAGATTTAGAACATATGGTAGATGATAAAAAATTTTAACCATAGTTGCAGCGGAACGAGCAATCCATTAGAAGAGTCAAATAGACTACAAAGTCTATTATTTTCTCCATGTTAAAAGTCCACCAACAATATTTTATCCCTATAACATCAATCAACAATTCTTGTCCACAATCACATGTATAACTCATAATCATATTTGTAGTTCTAAATTCCTCTTCTCATCCAGAACAAGATAATTTTCATCACTTGTCTTTACCTGAAACATCAAAGATCATGGTTATACCAAATCACAGTTCCTGTTCATAATCATACTAATAATTTCATCTTTGCACTACGGGCCAAAGATATTCATCAACAACTCATCTTTGCACTACATGCCTAAGATATTCCTCAACAGCTCATATTTGCACTACAAGCCAAATATATTATTATCTCAAAGAAATATATAATCATTTCAGAATTTATATAACCAATAATTATAACCACGTTGATCATTTTACCTTTGCACCTAAGCTAAAGATATTCAATTATAAATTCAATGGTCATGATCATACCAGTCAACAATTCAACTTTTCACTACTGGCCAAAGAGAACCCATAGTCATGATCGTACCAAAAATCTACCCATCTTTACACTCAAGTCAAAGAGAAATATCATCATTAGGGTTATAAAAATGTTATATATGATAATAAAAAATAATATGATCAACATATAGTTTTAATATCAAGAGTAATATTCATAAATCAACTATAATTTGGTTAGAAAAAGAAACAAATTTTGTCATGAATAGTAATTCGTGAATAGTAACCCATGAATAGTAACTCATGAATAGTAACTCATGAATAGTAACTCATGAATAGTAACTTGTGAATAGTAACTCATAAATAGTAACTCGTGAATACTAACTCATGAATAATAACTCGTGAATAGTAACTCATGAATAGTAACTCGTGAATAGTAACTCATGAATAGTAACTCGTGAATAGTAACTTATGAATAGTAACTCGTGAATAGTAACTCGTGAATAGTAACCCCGACATGAAAAGATAAAAATTTTACAAGAAAAATCTTACCAATATTTCGGTATAATGATATTGAAAGAAATAATATGATTGATAAAAAAATAACATCCCTTACTATCCCTTACAATCCCTTACTATCCCTTACTATCCCTTACCTCAAAAGAGCAGTACTCCTGACTGGAATAACGCTGAACGAACTTGCACCGTATAACAACACTCAAGATATCAAAATACTCACAAGAATACACTTGATAATATAGAGAGAGAAATAGAGAGAAAACTTCAGTTTCTGGTGTGATTTTCAATTCTAACCTAAGCACCCTATTTATAGAAATTGCTTAGAACACCAAAGCAAAAAATTTAATATAATATTAATATATATATATATATATATATATATATATATATATATATAAATTTTCAAGCCCACCTTTGAAGATCTGAATTCAGCACATTTTAACAACCAGTGAGCCCCACCATCTCACAAAAAAACGTTTTTCTCAAAATAATTAACTTAAACTCCCAAAAATCAATTATTTCGGAACTTCGGAACTTCAATAATTCATAATAAATAGTCCTTTGATCAGAAAATTCAAATCTCGAGAGTTTTTATAGGAAATTCAATTCTCTACAACTTTACAGAAGAAAGTTTTTCTAAACTCCAAACAAAAATTGACCGAAATCCACAAACGGGCGATTTTACAGTCGATAATAAATTTTCGGTCAAGAATTGTGTCCACCAACACACAAAAAATGTGTTAATCATTTAATGCCATAAAAATACTCTTCCTCCTCATATACTCATATATCCTACATTCATTGTAAAAATATCACCATCAATATATTATTAAAATAATATATTTAAATGAATTATTTTATCAGAAAAAGATAAAATATTAATTTTTAACAATTGTCACATTAAAAATTTTCTCCATCTATATCCACATAAAATCAATATTTTTCTCATCATAAAAATCAATAATTAATTATACACAAATAATATTACAGAATCACAGTACTGGCAACCAGGCCGTTCCCAGGAAAGAGGGGGCTTTCCAATAAGGATCTCATCCTTACTGGCGCGCAATTAGATGACCAAACCTCTCCTTAGACAGAACTTTCTAGACATTGTCAATAATGTTATCTAATAATATTATTTAGATAATATGAATTATTGCTCCGATAATAGAAAATACTGTGTAGTGACAATTATTAAAACAACAGTAATATAAAATATCAACGCAGCAATTATTGAATCAATAAAATAAAATACTGAACAGTAATTACTGTAACAATTATTGAGTAATGCCTTCTTACGTAAAAATTAATAATTGGTGCAATACCGTGTGCTACTGTGCAACAACGCGTAATACTGTGTTTTAACCACCGGGTATTCCAACAGTGTTAACGGTAACAACTACGCCGTTATTTATAAACAACTTACTCTTGTCGTTTTCTTCATCCAATCGCTTTTCGTTATGGGGCCCACAAAAGGCTGCGCCGTCGTATGAATATTCCCCGACAGTAAGAATATTCCACGATCAAACGAATATTCCCCGACAACAATGAATATTTTATAACCACTTGTGTATTTCAAAAAAAAAATTCATATATCACCCTTAACTTTAACATTTATCAATTTAACCATTTACTAAATAGTAATTATAAGAAAAGTTGAATACTTTATTTCATAAAATTCGGGGTCTTACAATCTCCCCTCCTTATGAAATTTCATCCTTATGAAATTTCATCCTCGAAATTTACGTACCTGGTGTTGAGAATACCTTGCTTTCATTTCAGATTCCATCTTTCCTGTCATCATAATTTCTTCATTGCTCATCTCCTGTATTTCAGATATCATTCTAGAATACAGTTTCAAAACAAAGGTTAATTGAACAAATTAACATATCACATAATATCCCGATATTATGACTGACCAACAAATAAGCTTAGGTAGGACACACTAGCGAAGGATTTACTCGTCTCCCTCCTCCTAGTCCTATTCCCCGATCCCCGCTAGAGATCATATCCATAAGCTCTGATACCAAATTTAACGCCCCCAAAACAGGTCCATTCCATCCAACCCATTTTGAGTCGCCAAATACATGGTACAGATAACAACTAAAACTTTATTACAACAATTGTCGTGCAAAATAAAACAACACATATGCTATAAGTTTGGGTACAAATATATACCAACTGTGACTCATGTCCCAACCTTGGATAGCACGTCACAATGACACATTACATAAAGGTATAGTCAAAAAACTGTTTTAGAAATTAAAATCCTTGGGAACTGCCCAAGGAAACCCTCGTACATGGGAGGCCATGCTTCTAGGTTATGATAGATATCATATGGCCACAGAATTATCCTTGGTTGACCCAATAGACCTCAAAGAAAAACAAGAAGGTTATTATCATATTTTTCCCAATGGTGAGTCTTCTCTTGACTTATCATTATCTCCACTGTCTCTAATTGAGAATTATACTTTAAACAAATACCAAGATTATATAGGTAGTGCTCGTAAATATACTCAGCAAGTGGATGAGCACATCCCTGTCTTATGATGACACGAGATTGTATATCATTAGACATCTTGTATGATAGTGGCAAAACACCCTTCCAACGTTGGGTTCGCCTCACCCTAGATGATTCACCAAATATAACTACTAAATGATGACCACCGTTCTATTCTCCTGTTACCCCCGCTCAACCCAGCTACACTTTTATTACCTGAAAGGAATTGTGAAACAGAAGGGTGAGCACAACTTGCTCAGTAAAGAATATCTGACTAAAGATAATTAAATTATCAATAGCCTTCAATAGAATTAAATCAGAGATTTAGAACATATGGTAGATGATAAAATTTTTCAACCATAGTTGCAGCGGAACGAGCAATCCATTAGAAGAGTCAAATAGACTACAAAGTCTATTATCTTCTCCATGTTAAAAGTCCACCAATAATATTTTATCCCTATAACATCAATCAACAATTCTTGTCCACAATCACATATATAACTCATAATCATATTTGTAGTTCTAAATTCCTCTTCTCATCCAGAACAAGATAATTTTCATCACTTGTCTTTACCTGAAACATCAAATATCATGGTTATACCAAATCACAGTTCCTGTTCATAATCATACTAATAATTTCATCTTTGCACTACGGGCCAAAGATATTCATCAACAACTCATCTTTGCACTACATGCCTAAGATATTCCTCAACAGCTCATATTTGCACTATAAGCCAAATATATTATTATCTCAAAGAAATATATAATCATTTCAGAATTTATATAACCAATAATTATAACCACGTTGATCATTTCACCTTTGCACTTAAGCTAAAGATATTCAATTATAAATTCAATGGTCATGATCATACCAGTCAACAATTCAACTTTGCACTACTAGCCAAAGAGAACCCATAGTCATGATCGTACCAAAAATCTACCCATCTTTATACTCAAGTCAAAGAGAAATATCATCATTAGGGTTATAAAAATGTTATATATGATAATAAAAAATAATATGATCAACATATAGTTTTAATCTCAAGAGTAATATTCATAAATCAACTATAATTTGGTTAGAAAAAGAAACCAATTTTGTCATAAATAGTAACTCGTGAATAGTAACTCGTGAATAGTAACTCATGAATAGTAACTCGTGAATAGTAACTCATGAATAGTAACTCGTGAATACTAACTCATGAATAATAACTTGTGAATAGTCACTCCTGAATAATAACTCGTGAATAGTAACTCGTGAATAGTAACTCGTGAATAGTAACTCATGAATAGTAACTCGTGAATAGTAACTCATGAATAGTAACCCTGACATGAAAAGATAAAAAATTTTCAAGAAAAATCTTACCAATATTTCGGTATAATGATATTGAAAGAAATAATATGATTTATAAAAAAATAACATCCCCTACTATCCCTTACAATCCCTTACTATCCCTTACTATCCCTTACCTCAAAAGAGCAGTACTCCTGACTGGAATAACGCTGAACGAACTTGCACCGTATAGCAACACTCAAGATATCAAAATACTCATAAGAATACACTTGATAATATAGAGAGAGAAATAGAGAGAAAACTTCAGTTTCTAGTGTGATTTTCAATTCTAACCTAAGCACCCTATTTATAGGAAATTGCTTAGAACACCAAAGTAGAAAATTTAATATAATATATAATATATATATATATATATATATATATATATATATATATATATATATATATTCAAACCCACCTTTGAAGATCTGAATTCAGCACATTTTAACAACAAGTGGGCCCCACCATCTCACAAAAAAACGTTTTTCTCAAAATAATTAACTTAAACTCCCAAAAATCAATTATTTCGGAACTTCAATAATTCATAATAAATAGTCCTTTGATCAGAAAATTTGAATCTCGCGCATTTTTATAGGAAATTCAATTCTCTACAACTTTGCAGAAGAAAGTTTTTCTAAACTCCAAACAAAAATTGACCGAAATCCACAAACGGGCGATTTTACAGTCAATAATAAATTTTCGGTCAAGAATTGTGTCCACCAACACACAAAACATGTGTTAATCATTTAATGCCATAAAAATACTCTTCCTCCTCATATACTCATATATCCTGCATTCATTGTAAAAATATCACCATCAATATATTATTAAAATAATATATTTAAATGAATTATTTTATCAGAAAAAGATAAAATATTAATTTTCAACAATTGTCACATTAAAAATTTTCTCCATCTATATCCACATAAAATCAATATTTTTCTCATCATAAAAATCAATAATTAATTATACACAAATAATATTACAGAATCACAGTACTGGCAACCAGGCCGTTCCCAGGAAAGAGGGGGCTTTCCAATAAGGATCTCATCCTTACTGGCGCGCAATTAGATGACCAAACCTCTCCTTAGACAGAACTTTCTAGACATTGTCAATAATGTTATCTAATAATATTATTTAGATAATATGAATTATTGCTCCGATAATAGAAAATACTGTGTAGTGACAATTATTAAAACAACAGTAATATAAAATATCAACGCAGCAATTATTGAATCAATAAAATAAAATACTGAACAGTAATTACTGTAACAATTATTGAGTAATGCCTTCTTACATAAAAATCAATAATTGGTGCAATACCGTGTGCTACTGTGCAACAACGTGTATTACTGTATTTTAACCACTGGGTATTCCAACAATGTTAACGGTAACAACTACGCCGTTAATTATAAACAACTTACTCTTGTCGTTTTCTTCATCCAATCGCTTTCCGTTATGGGGCCCACAAAAGGCTGCGCCGTCGTATGAATATTCCCCGACAGGAAGAATATTCCACAATCAAACGAATATTCCCCGACAACAATGAATATTTTATAACCACTTGTGTATTTCAAAAAAAAAAATTCATATATCACCCTTAACTTTAACATTTATCAATTTAACCATTTACTAAATAGTAATTATAAGAAAAATTGAATACTTTTATTTCATAAAATTTGGGGTCTTACACTAGGGTTTCAAGCCCTGCTCGAACAGTTGCGCCTTCCTAACTTCGGTGTCCACTTGGTGTGGAGCAAACCTCGCCAGTTCATTAATCTCGGCGGCATATTGGGGAACCGTCATGTCCCCTTGTTTTAAATCCAAAAACCTTATCTCCATCCTTCCTTGCATGCTCGTGAGAAAGTAGTTCTCGAAGAATATCTCCTTGAACCTCACCCATGTCAAATTCTCGATTCCGGCCCTAGCCTGATTGGCCTCCCACCAAAAGTTGGCCTCTCCCTTCATCATACAGGTTGCAAAGGCAACCTTTTGGGCCTCGTCGACATTTACTATCACAAATGCCTTCTCGATTTCCTTCATGCACGTTTAGGCTTCGATAGGGTCCGTAGTTCCTTTGAACTCCGGCGGACCTATGCTTTTAAAATCCTTAAACGTAGTAGCTGTAATAACCCAGAATTTCGAATAATACGAATTTTTCGAATAATTTTTTTTTATTTAGTATTAATATTAATTATCAATATAGTAATGTGTATCTGTGATACAAGCTTTAAGAATTAGTCAATTTGTGTATTAATTGAGAAATAAGAATATAGATGTACTTAACTAAGAATTTAAAACCCTAACCCTAAGTTCAGTTAGGGATTCGATAGAAAATATAATTAAAATAATTATATTAATGAGTACGTGTTTGTACTATTTGGAATTTTTGATCAATGATTAATCGTATAAGGTTTAAAATTAGTAACCCCTAATAAGGGATTAAAAACCCTAATCTTTGGATTAGACACCCTAACGCATCGTTAAAAACCCTAATTGAAAGCCAGGAAACCTTAATTTTAAATTCAGGAATCCTAAACCCTAATTAGAAAATCCTAATCCTAATTAGCAAGCCTAATGTGATTAGAAAATGTTAATATAATTAGGAAACCCTAATTATACTTTAGAAATATTAATTTCCATCTAAAGCCCTAATTTTATTTTAGAAATTTAAAATTTTCTTTTTAGAAACCCTAATTAGAAAATTCTAGAATTAAAATTTTAAAACCTAAGGGTTAGAACCTTAGGGTTAAACCCTGAGGGTTAAACCCTAAGGGTTTGGGCAATTGACAATCAAGCCATTAAAATTTCAAGATTAAAGACCAAAATGCCCTTTTTTCATTTTTAATTATGTAACTTGCATAATTTGCCACGACATTAGTAGGTGACCAACTATCTTGACTTTGTGACTACAAATCTCCAGCAATATCAGTTCATTACCTTAGATCTTAGAAACATATCATAATATATATAGATTTGAGAGAGAGAAAGTCCACAAAGATAAGTCATTTGGTCTCAAGCTCTCACCAACTCTCTCCCTCCTAAACCTATGAAAATCATAAGTAGATCAGTCACATTTTAGCCCTCTAAAACATCTAGATTAGATTGGTAAGGCAAGATCAAAGTATATTCAAGAAAAGGTATAAACCCTAAGTTTCATTTTGATCTTGTATGCTTAGTCAAAATTCGTGTGTTTGTGTTTAAATTTGTGCTAAAGGATGTTTTATGATGATCTATGATGATCCATCATAGATCCATAGCATCAAAGTGCCTTAAAATGGTGTTTTTCAAAAACTGTTCTTGAGCTTGATTTGTGGTCTGACAACCGAATGTCAGTGGCCATAGATCCTTCCTTATTTATGCTTTTTGTTGTTTTAAAGTTTTAATCCATACTCTGACATGAGGTCTGTGATCTGGGAGTGGAATCCAAGCTATTCGATTTCCAGATTTGAAGATATAATTGATCAAAGTCAGTTGACCGACCATGACGACCGAGTAAAATCTGGGTAACCCAAAAATCATAAAACTGTGTCTGACAACTTTTTGCAAAGCCCAGATCTGACAGTTATGATGTTGGTTATGGATGTTGTTGTAACCAATGTGTAGCCTGGCATATGTAATTTATATTTATAGCTTTAGATCAAGTTAACGATCAACAGATTGTAAGCATGAGATGGTCAAAGTAGCCGTCCGAGACTGATTTTGGGTTTCTGGAAAACCCAGAAACCGTATGAGCAAGTTCTCTGACAACCGTTGACCGAGATAAATCTGGATGTTTGGATATTGTTGAATTGAAATTTTGTTATGTAAATATTCCTTGTCATGAACATTATAGGTTTTAACCATTACATCACATAAATCATAACCAGACAATAGAGATAATCGAGCTAGAATATGACTACTCGAAACTGCCTGGGTTTCTGGGTTACCCAGAAAACCCAGAACAAACCTGACAACGATTTCAAATGCTCGGATCTGGAATCTGAGTTATTGCATGACCAAGTTAGTGATTGATTATTGTAGTACTACATGTATATTACACGATCAAAGTTTAATCAGGCCCAGAAACATCATAGACAGAAACTTAATCGTGGTCAAACCTTGCCCCTTGCTAACTGACTATCAGTGTTCTTTAGCATTAAGAACACCTACAGCGACGCTTTGTGTCACTATAGCATATATCGACAGTTTTTTTAATTTTTAATTTCTGATTTTCCAGAAATTAATTAAAAATAGAAAATAAATTCTAAAAATTTCAAAAATGGTTTTAAAAATTATTTTAAAATATGAAAAATAACTTTTAATTATTTGAGATATTTTTCATTAATATTTATAATTATTTTAATATTAATGATATTTAATTTATTTAATTAGTGTATTAAATAAATTTGAGAAAAGTGATTTTAATATTATAAAAATTATTTTAAATAAAAATAAAATGTTTAAAAATATTTTGAGTTATAAAATATAACTTTTAATATTTTTAGAGAATTTTCATTAATAATTTAATATTACTGATAATAGATTTATTTAATTATTATATTAAATACATGAATTAAAAATGATTTTAATATTATAAAAATCATTTTAAAGAAGAATAAAGTGTTTAAAAATATTTTGAATTATAAAATATAATTTTCAATATTTTTGGAGAATTCTCATTAATAAATTAATATTAATGATATTAGATTTATTTAAATATTATATTAAATAAATGAATTAAAAATGGGTTTATTGATTTAAAAATTATTTAAAAATGAGAAAAATAATTTAAAAATATTTTAAGTTATAATTAATGACTTTTAATATTTTGATAATAATTTTTTTAATATTTAAATATTAATGGTGATGATTTAAAAACAATTTTAATATTTTAAAAATTATTTAAGTAGAATATTGATGATTTAAAAATATTTTAAGTTATTAATAATAACTTTAATATTTTGACAAGTATTTCGTTAATATTTTTATATTATTAAATATTAATGATAATGGAATAAATTAGTATTTAAATCATTTAAAAATGATTTTAGTGTTTGAAAAATTATTATAAATTATAATAATTATTAGAAAATTATTAAAAGCTTCCGAAAAATATTATAAGTGATATATGACTTATCTAAAATAATATTGGAGCTTTGAGACCGAGTTTAAGTGACAATAAATATGTAAAATGTCGGATAAGGTGACCAAGGCACCGAGATGAGACCGAAGTCCAAGCAGACCAAACTAGTTAGACTTGATAGGTGTTCTCATATAGGTTCTAAACACTAATGTGGCTATGTGGTAATATGCCTAGGAGACAGACTAACTGTAAATTACAGTATTGCGTGTTGAGAATTATTGTGCTAATTGTGAGACCGATATTGTTGATTATAGGTGTAAGACCCCGAATTTTATGAAATAAAAGTATTCAATTTTTCTTATAATTACTATTTAGTAAATGGTTAAATTGATAAATGTTAAAGTTAAGGGTGATATATGAATTTTTTTTTCGAAATACACAAGTGGTTATAAAATATTCATTGTTGTCGGGGAATATTCGTTTGATCGTAGAATATTCTTACTGTCGGGGAATATTCATACGACGGCGCAACCTTTTGTGGGCCCCATAACAGAAAGCGATTGGATGAAGAAAACGACAAGAGTAAGTTGTTTATAAATAACGGTGTAGTTGTTACCGTTAACACTGCTGGAATACCCGGTGGTTAAAACACAGTAATACGCGTTGTTGCACAGTAGCACACGGTATTGCACCAATGATTGATTTTTACGTAAGAAGGCATTACTCAATAATTGTTACAGTAATTACTGTTCAGTATTTTATTTTATTGATTCAATAATTGCTGCGTTGATATTTTATATTACTGTTGTTTTAATAATTGTCACTACACAGTATTTTCTATTATCAGAGCAATAATTCATATTATCTAAATAATATTATTAGATAACATTATTGACAATGTCTAGAAAGTTCTGCCTAAGGAGAGGTTTGGCCATCTAATTGCGCGCCAGTAAGGAAGAGATCCTTATTGGAAAGCCCCCTCTTTCCTGGGAACGGCCTGGTTGCCAGTACTGTGATTTTGTAATATTATTTGTGTATAATTAATTATTAATTTTTATGATGAGAAAAATATTAATTTTATGTGGATATAGATGGAAAAAAATTTTAATGTGAGAATTGTTAAAAATTAATATTTTATCTTTCTCTGATAAAATAATTCATTTAAATATATTATTTTAATAATATATTGATGGTGATATTTTTACAATGAATGTGTGATATATGAGTATATGAGGAGGAAGAGTATTTTTGTGGCATTAAATGATTAACACATGTTTTGTGTGTTGGTGGACACAATTCTTGACCGAAAATTTATTATTGACTGTAAAATCGCCCGTTTATGGATTTCGGTCAATTTCTGTTTGGAATTTCGAAAAACTTTTTCTACAAAGTTGTAGAGAATTGAATTTCCTATAAAAACACGCGAGATTCAAATTTGCTAATCAAAGGACTATTTATTATGAATTATTGAAGTTCTGAAGTTCCGAAATAATTAATTTTTGGGAGTTTAAGTTAATTATTTTGAGAAAAATGCTTTTTTATGAGATGGTGGGGCCCACTGGTTGTTAAAATGTACTGAATTCGGATCTTCAAAGGTGGGCTTGAAAATTTATATATATATATATATATATATATATATATATATATATATATTAATATTATATTAAATTTTCTGCTTTGGTGTTCTAAGCAATTTCCTATAAATAGGGTGTTTAGGTTAGAATTGAAAATCACACCAGAAACTGAAGTTTTCTCTCTATTTCTCTCTATATATTATCAATTGTATTCTTGTGAGTATTTTGATATCTTGAGTGTTGCTATACGGTGCAAGTTCGTTCAGCGTTATTCCAGTCAGGAGTACTGCTCTTTTGAGGTAAGGGATAGTAAGGGATAGTAAGGGATATTGTCGTAAGGGGTGTTATTTTTTTTTCAATGATATTATTTCTTTCAATATCATTATACCGGAATATTGGTAGGATTTTTCTTGTAAAATTCTTATCTTTTCATGTCGAGGTTACTATTCATGAGTTACTATTCATGAGTTACTATTCACGAGTTATTATTCATGAGTTAGTATTCACGAGTTACTATTCACGAGTTACTATTCACGAGTTACTATTCATGAGTTAATATTCACAAGTTACTATTCATGGGCTACTATTCACGAGTTACTATTTATGACAAAATTGGTTTCTTTTTCTAACCAAATTATAGTTGATTTATGAATATTACTCTTGAGATTAAAACTATATGTTGATCATATTATTTTTTTATCATATATAACATTTTTATAACCCTAATGATGATATTTCTCTTTGACTTGATTGTAAAGATGGGTAGATTTTTCTTACGATCATGACTATGAGTTCTCTTTGGCCAGTAGTGCAAAGTTGAATTGTTGACTGGTATGATCATGACCATTGAGTTTATAATTGAATATCTTTAGCTTAAGTGCAAAGGTGAAATGATCAACGTGGTTAAAATTATTGGTTATATAAATTCTGAAATGATTATATATTTCTTTGAGATAATAATATATTTAGCTTGTAGTGCAAATATGAGCTGTTGAGTAATATCATTGGCATGTACTGCAAAGATGAGTTGTTGATGAATATCTTTGGCCCGTAGTGCAAAGATGAAATTATTAGTATGATTATGAACAGGAACTGTGCTTTGGTATAACCATGATCTTTGATGTTTCAGGTAAAGACAAGTGATGAAAATTATCTTGTTCTGGATGAGAAGAGGAATTTAGAACTACAAATATGATTATGAGTTATACATGTGATTGTGGACAAGAATTATTGATTGATGTTACGGGGATAAAACATTGTTGGTGGACTTTTAACATGGAGAAGATAATAGACTTTGTAGTCTATTTGACTCTTCTAATAGATTGCTCATTCTACTGCAACTATGGTTGAAAAATTTTATCATCTACCATATGTTCTAAATCTTTGATTTAATTCTGTTGAAGGCTATTGATAATTTAAATATCTTTAGTCATGATATTCTTTACTGAGCTAGTTGTGCTCACCCTTCTGTTTCACAATTCCTTTCAGGTAATAAGAGTGTAGCTGGGTTGAGCGGGGGTAACAAGAGAATAGAACGGTGGTCATCATTTAGTAGTTATATTTGGTGAATCATCTAGGGTGAGGCGAACCCAACGTTGGAACGGTGTTTTGCCACTATTATACAAGATGTCTAATGATATACAATCTCGTGTCATCATCAGACAGATATGTGCTCATCCACTTGCTGAGTATATTTACGAGCACTACCTATATAATCTTGGTGTTTGTTTAAAGTATAATTCTCAATTAGAGACAGTGGAGATAATGATAAGTCAAGAGAAGACTCACCATTGGGAAGAATATGATAGTAACCTTCTTGTTTTTCTTTGAGGTCTATTGGGTCAACCAAGGATAATTCTATGGCCATATGATATCTATCATAACCTAGAAGCATGACCTCCCATGTACGAGGGTTTCCTTGAGCACTTCCCAAAGATTCTAATTTCTAAAACAGTTTTTTGACTATACCTTTATGTAATGTGTCATTGTGACGTGCTATCCAAGGTTGGGACATGAGTCACAGTTGGTATATATTTGTACTCAAACTCGTAGCATATGTGTTGTTATATTTTGCACGACAATTGTTGTAATAAAGTTGTAGTTGTTATCTGTACCATGTATTTAGCGACTCAAAATGGGTTGGATGGAATGGACCTGTTTTGGGGGCGTTACATTTGGTATCAGAGCTTAGGGATATGATCTCTGGCGGGGATCGGGGAATAGGACTAGGAGGAGGGAGACGAGTAAATCCTTCGCTAGTGTGTCCTACCTAAGCTTATTTGTTGGTCAGTCATAATATCGGGATATTATGTGATATGTTAATTTGTTCAATTAACCTTTGTTTTGAAGCTGTATTCTAGAATGATATCTAAAATACAGGAGATGAGCAATGAAGAAATTATGTTGACAGGAAAGATGGAATCTGAAATGAAATCAATGTATTCTCAATACCAGGTACGTAAATTTCGAGGACGAAATTTCATAAGGAGGGGAGATTTTAAGATCCCGAATTTTATGAAATAAAAGTATTCAATTTTTCTTATAATTACTATTTAGTAAATGGTTAAATTGATAAATGTTAAAGTTAAGGGTGATATATGAATTTTTTTTTTCGAAATACACAAGTGGTTATAAAATATTCATTGTTGTCGAAGAATATTCGTTTGATCGTGGAATATTCTTACTGTCGGGGAATATTCATACGACGGCGCAGCCTTTTGTGGGCCCCATAACGAAAAGCGATTGGATGAAGAAAACGACAAGAGTAAGTTGTTTATAAATAACGGCGTAGTTGTTACCGTTAACACTGTTGGAATACCCTGTGACAACCCCAAATAGGTCCATTCCATTCAACCTATTCTGGGTCGCCAAATACATGGTACAGAAAACAACTACAACTTTACTACAACAAATGTCGTGTAAAATACAATAACACATATGCTGTGAGTTTGGATACAAATATATACCAAATGTGACTCATGTCCCAACCGTGGACAACACTTCACAATGACACCTTACATAAAGGTATAGTCAAAAAGTGTTTTAGAAATTAGAATCTTTGGGAAGTACTCAAGGAAACCTTCGTACATGGGAGGCCATGCTTCTAGGTTGTGATAGATATCATATGGCCACAGAATTATCCTTGGTTGACCCAATAGACCCCAAAGAAAAATGAGAAGATTACTATTACATTCTTCCCAATGGTGAGTCTTCTCTTGACTTATCATTATCTCCATTGTCTTTAATCGTGAATTATACTTCAAACAAATACGAAGATTATATAGGTAGTGCTCGTAGATATACTCAGTAAGTGGATGAGCACATCCCTGTCTTATGGTGACACGAGATTGTATATCATTAGACATCTTGTATGATAGTGGCAAAATACCCTTCCAACGTTGGGTTCGCCTCACCCTATTTGATTCACCAAATATAACTACTAAATGATGACCACCGTTCTATTTCCCTGTTACCCACGCTCGACCCAGCTACACTCTTATTACCTGAAAGGAATTGTGAACAGAAGGGTGAGCACAACTAGCCCAGTAAAGAATATCATGACTAAAGATAAATAAATTATCAATAGTCTTCATCAATAATAAATTAGAGATTTAGAACATATGGTAGATGATAAAAAATTTCAACCATTGTTGCAGCGGAACATGCAATCCATTAGAAGAGTCAAATAGACCATAAAGTCTATTATCTCCTCCGTGTTAAAAATCCACCAACAATGTTTTATCCATGTAACATCACTCAACAGTTCCTTTCCACAATCATATGAATAACTCATAATCATAATTATGACTCTAAATTTTTCTTCGCACCCTGGACGAAGTATATTTTCATCACCTGTCATTACCTGAAACATCAAAGATCATGGTTATACCAAATCACAGTTCCTGTTCATAATCATACTAATAACTTCATCTTTGCACTACGGCCAAAGATATTCATTTGTATCACCAGTTGGTCATGTTTATCTCAACATCTGTTCATCTTTGCACTACTGGCCAAAGATATTCAACAACATGTCATCTTTGCACTACGGGCCAAAGATATTCATCAACAATTCATCTTTGTACTACAGGCCAAAGATATTCATCAATAATTCATCTTTGCACTACAGGCCAAATATATTCATCAATAATTCATCTTTGCACTATAGGCCAAAGATATTCATCAACAGTTCATATTTACACTACATGCCAAATATATTCATATCTCAAAGAAATATATAAGCATTTCAGAATTTATATAAACAATAATTATAACCATGTTAATCAATTCATCTTTACACTTAAGCTAAAGATATTCAATTATAAATTCAATGGTCATGATCATACCAGTTAACAATTCATCTTTGCACTACAGGCCAAAGACATTTCTCAGTCACGATCATACCAATAATTTACCCATCTTTACACTCAAGTGAAAGAGAAATTCAACATCAGGGTTATAAAAATGTTATATATGATAATAAAAACAATATAATCAACATATAGATTTAATCTCAAGAGTAATATTCATAACTCAACTATAATTTGGTCAGAAAAAGAAATCAATTTTGTCATGAATAGTAACTCGTGAATAGTAACCCATGAATAGTAACTCGTGAATAGTAACTCATGAATAGTAACTCGTGAATATTAATTCCGACTCAAAAAGGTAGAAATTCCACAATAAAATCCATACCAATATTTCGGTATAATGATATTGAAAGAATAACATCTCTTAAATTTATAAACAATTTATTTTAATTGTTTACACTTTACTAAAATAATGCATTTAATCATTCCACAATGCCAAACTCATAAGATTTCATCACCAATAACCAAAATCCTCATCAAAAATCTGCATATAACTCATATATGATTCTCAAGCCATAAAATCATATTTTCTAATTTTCTTACTTCACAAAACATATTTAATTCATTTACTCAATACTAGACCATTTTCATGAAAAATACCAAATCAGTTCCAAAAATATTTCTTTTCTGGGATTTAGCATAATATAGTCCCATAGTGAACATATATTTTTCTCATAATTTTTAAAAGTCATTTACTATTTTTCATATGGCCACAACAGCCGAATATTTAGATATTTATCAAAAATTGTACTTTTATCCAAAAATTCCGAAATTCACAGAGTACACTGATATTATATAGATATACTTTCAATAAAAATTTCATCAATTTTGGAGTTAACCACAAGGAGTTATAAGCGGTTACTTTTAAAATAGTCTTTTCCCGTAAAATTCATAACTCTTAATCTATACATCCAAAAATCACCATTTTTGGACACAATCAATAAAACTCATCAAAATATCATTTCAAATTTTTCCAAAATTTTTGAAGGTCAGAAAAATTACGAACTGAAAAACATAATAACCCTTAAAATCCCTTACCTTAAAAGAGCAGTACTTCTGATCGGTATAAGGCTGAAGGAAACTTGCACTGATGAATAGCAACTCACCAAGTATCTAAAAACTCATAAAATATGCTTCATAATATAGAGAGAGAAAGAGAGAAAGCTTATGTTTCTGGTCTGATTTTCAATTCTAACTTAGCCTTCTATTTATAGGAAAATTTTAGCAGACTTGACCTGCAACCTGATGGCTTTACCTGCTACTATTCCCACCCACCACATTTGAAATAAAATTCAGCACATTTCTTCACCAACCACAAGTGGAGCCCACCAATTCTAGAATTTTTCACCAAAATGATAAACTCCGAAAATTCAATAATTTCTGAACCAGTCATCTCGTAAAATTCATAATAAATCATACGTTTATTTTTAACAGTTTAAAATTTGTGGACATATACTCAACTTATATATGTATAACATATCCAAAAATTACCATGATCCAACGGTCAGATTAAAAATTATAACCCCCGCAATATATCTCAAAAACCCTAATTGATTTTTAATACCTCCATTCCGATAAAAATACAGATAAAACACCTCAACATTAACTCCTTCATTTTTAACTACAAAAATATATCCCTCATTTATATCCACATAAAATAAATATTTCCTTATCATATGAATCAATAATTAATTATTCACAAATAATATTACAGAATAACATTTATGACAATCAGGCCGTTCCCAGGAAAGAGGAGGCTTTCCAATAAGAATTTCTCCTTACTGGTGCGCAATTAAATGACCAAACCTCTCTTTCGACAGAACTTTCTAGACATTGTCAATAATGCTATCTAATAATATTATTTAAATAATATGAAATATTGATCTGATAATGGAAAATACTGTGCAGCAATAATTATTGAAACAACAATAATATAAAATATCAATGCAGCAATTATTGAATCAATAATAAAATATTGAACAGTAATTACTGTAACAATTATTGAGTAGTGCCTTCTTACGTAAAAATCAATAATTTCAAAAATACTGTGCAATACCGTGTGCTACTGTGCAATAACGCGTATTACTGTATTTTAACCACCGGGTATTTCAATAGTGTTAACGGTAACAACTACGCCGTTATTTGTAAAAACTCAAATTTGTCATTTTCTTCATCCGACAGTTATTCGTTATGGGCCCACAAATAGCTGCGCCGTCGTACGAATATTCCCCCGACAGAAAGAATATTCCACGACCAAACGAATATTCCCCAACAACAATGATTATTTTATAACCACTTGCTTATTTTCAAAAAATTTCACATTTCACCCATAACTTTAAACTTTTATCAATTTAACCATTTACTGAATAGTAATTATAAGAAAAATTGAATACTTTTATTTCATAAAATTTGGGGCCTTACAATCTCCCCTCCTTATAAAATTTTGTCCTCGAAATTTACGTACCTGGTATTTCAAAGAGTTGAGAATACCTTCCTTTCATTTCAGATTCCATCTTCCCTGTCATCATAATTTCTCCATTGCTCATCTCCTGTATTTCAAATATCATTCTAGAATACAGCTTTAAAACAAGGGTTAATTTAACAAATTAACATATCACATAATATCCCGATATTATGACTGACCAACAAATAAGCTTAGGTAGGACACACTAGCGAAGGATTTACTCATCTCTCCCCTCCTAGTTATATTCTCTGATCTCCGCCAGAGATCATATCCTTAAGCTCTGATACCAACTGTGACAACCCTAAAATAGGTCCATTCCATCCAACCTATTCTGAGTCGCCAAATACATGGTACAGAAAACAACTACAACTTTATTACAACAAATGTCGTGTAAAATACAACAACACATATGCTGTGAGTTTGGATACAAATATATACCAAATGTGACTCATGTCCTAACCGTGGACAACACCTCACAATGACACCTTACATAAAGGTATAGTCAAAAAGTGTTTTAGAAATTAGAATCTTTGGGACGTACTCAAGGAAACCTTCGTACATGGGAGGCCGTGCTTCTAGGTTGTGATAGATATCATATGGCCACAGAATTATCCTTGGTTGACCCAATAGACCTAAAAAAACGAGAAGATTACTATTATATTCTTCCCAATGATGAGTCTTCTCTTGACTTATCATTATCTCCATTGTCTTTAATCGTGAATTACACTTCAAACAAATACCAAGATTATATAGGTAGTGCTCGTAGATATACTCAGCAAGTGGATGAGCACATCCCTGTCTTATGGTGACACGAGATTGTATATCATTAGACATCTTGTATGATAGTGGCAAAACACCCTTCCAACGTTGGGTTCGCCTCACCCTATTTGATTCACCAAATATAACTACTAAATGATGACCACCGTTCTATTCCCTGTTACCCCTGCTCGACCCAGCTACACTCTTATTACCTGAAAGGAATTGTGAACAAAGGGTGAGCACAACTAGCCCAGTAAAGAATATCATGACTAAAGATAAATAAATTATCAATAGTCTTCATCAATAATAAATCAGAGATTTAGAACATATGAAATGATAAAAAAATTTCAACCATAGTTGCAGCGGAACATGCAATCCATTAGAAGAGTCAAATAGACCATAAAGTCTATTATCTCCTCCATGTTAAAAATCCACCAACAATGTTTTATCCATGTAACATCACTCAACAGTTCCTTTCCACAATCATATGAATAACTCATAATCATAATTGTGACTCTCTAAATTTTTCTTTCGCACCCAGGACGAAGTATATTTTCATCACCTGTCTTTACCTGAAACATCAAAGATCATGGTTATACCAAATCACAGTTCCTGTTCATAATCATACTAATAACTTCATCTTTGCACTACGGCCAAAGATATTCATTTGTATCACCAGTTGGTCAGTTTATCTCAACATCTGTTCATCTTTGCACTACTGGCCAAAGATATTCAACAACATGTCATCTTTGCACTACGGGCCAAAGATATTCATCAACAATTCATCTTTGCACTACAGGCCAAAGATATTCATCAATAATTCATCTTTGCACTACAGGCCAAAGATATTCATCAATAATTCATCTTTGCACTATAGGCCAAAGATATTCATCAACAGTTCATATTTGCACTACATGCCAAATATATTCATATCTCAAAGAAATATATAAGCATTTCAGAATTTATATAAACAATAATTATAACCATGTTAATCAATTCATCTTTACACTTAAGCTAAAGATATTCAATTATAAATTCAATGGTCATGATCATACCAGTTAACAATTCAACTTTGCACTACAGGCCAAAGATATTTCTCAGTCACGATCATACCAATAATTTACCCATCTTTACACTCAAGTGAAAGAGAAATTCAACATCAGGGTTATAAAAATGTTATATATGATAATAAAAACAATATAATCAACATATAGATTTAATCTCAAGAGTAATATTCATAACTCAACTATAATTTGGTCAGAAAAAGAAATCAATTTTGTCATGAATAGTAACTCGTGAATAGTAACCCATGAATAGTAACTCGTGAATAGTAACTCATGAATAGTAACTCGTGAATATTAATCCCGACTCAAAAAGGTAGAAATTCCACAATAAAATCATACCAATATTTCGGTATAATGATATTGAAAGAATAACATCTCTTAAATTATAAACAATTTATTTTAATTGTTTACACTTTACTAAAATAATGCATTTAATCATTAACAATGCCAAACTCATAAGATTTCATCACCAATAACCAAAATCCTCATCAAAAATCTGCATATAACTCATATATGATTCTCAAGCCATAAAATCATATTTTCTAATTTTCTTACTTCACAAAACATATTTAATTCATTTACTCTAATACTAGACCATTTTCATGAAAAATACCAAATCAGTTCCAAAAATATTTCTTTTCTGGGATTTAGCATAATATAGTCCCATAGTGAACATATATTTTTCTCAGAATTTTTAAAAGTCATTTACTATTTTTCATATGGCCACAACAGCCGAATATTTAGATATTTATCAAAAATTGTACTTTTATCCAAAAATTCCGAAATTCACAGAGTACACTGATATTATATAGATGTACTTTCAATAAAAATTTCATCAATTTTGGAGTTAACCACAAGGAGTTATAAGCGGTTACTTTTAAAATAGTCTTTTTCCCGTAAAATTCATAACTCTTAATCTATACATCCAAAAATCACCATTTTTGGACACAATCAATAAAACTCATCAAAATATCATTTCAAATTTTTCCAAAATTTTTGAAGGTCAGTAAAATTACGAACTGAAAAACATAATAACCCTTAAAATCCCTTACCTTAAAAGAGCAGTACTTCTGATCGGTATAAGGCTGAAGGAAACTTGCACTGATGAATAGCAACTCACCAAGTATCTAAAAACTCACTAAAATATGCTTCATAATATAGAGAGAGAAAGAGAGAAAGCTTATGTTTCTGGTCTGATTTTCAATTCTAACTTAGCCTTCTATTTATAGAAAATTTTAGCAGACTTGACCTGCAACCTGATGGCTTTACCTGCTACTATTCCCACCCACCACATTTGAAATAAATTCAGCACATTTCTTCACCAACCACAAGTGGGGCCCACCAATTCTAGAATTTTTCACCAAAATGATAAACTCCGAAAATTCAATAATTTCTGAACCAGTCATCTCGTAAAATTCATAATAAATCATACGTTTATTTTTAACGGTTAAAATTTGTGGACATATACTCAACTTATATATGTATAACATATCCAAAAATTACCACGATCCAACGGTCAGATTAAAAATTATAACCCCCGCAAAATATCTCAAAAACCCTAATTGATTTTTAATACCTCCATTCCGATAAAAATACAGATAAAACACCTCAACATTAACTCCTTCATTTTTAAACTACAAAAATATATCCCTCATTTATATCCACATAAAATAAATATTTCCTTATCATATGAATCAATAATTAATTATTCACAAATAATATTACAGAATAACATTTATGACAACCAGGCCGTTCCCAGGAAAGAGGGGGCTTTCCAATAAGAATTTCTCCTTACTGGTGCGCAATTAAATGACCAAACCTCTCTTAGACAGAACTTTCTAGACATTGTCAATAATGCTATCTAATAATATTATTTAAATAATATGAAATATTGATCTGATAATGGAAAATACTGTGCAGCAATAATTATTGAAACAACAATAATATAAAATATCAATGCAGCAATTATTGAATCAATAATAAATATTGAACAGTAATTACTGTAACAATTATTGAGTAGTGCCTTCTTACGTAAAAATCAATAATTTCAAAAATACTGTGCAATACCGTGTGCTACTGTGCAATAACGCGTATTACTGTATTTTAACCACCGGGTATTTCAATAGTGTTAACGGTAACAACTACGCCGTTATTTGTAAAAACTCAAATTTGTCATTTTCTTCATCCGACAGTTATTCGTTATGGGGCCCACAAATAGCTGCGCCGTCGTACGAATATTCCCCCGACAGAAAGAATATTCCACGACCAAACGAATATTCCCCAACAACAATGATTATTTTATAACCACTTGCTTATTTTCAAAAAATTTCACATTTCACCCATAACTTTAAACTTTTATCAATTTAACCATTTACTGAATAGTAATTATAAGAAAAATTGAATACTTTTATTTCATAAAATTTGGGGCCTTACAATCTCCCCTCCTTATAAAATTTTGTCCTCGAAATTTACGTACCTGGTATTTCAAAGAGTTGAGAATACCTTCCTTTCATTTCAAATTCCATCTTCCCTGTCATCATAATTTCTCCATTGCTCATCTCCTGTATTTCAAATATCATTCTAGAATACAGCTTTAAAACAAGGGTTAATTTAACAAATTAACATATCACATAATATCCCGATATTATGACTGACCAACAAATAAGCTTAGGTAGGACACACTAGCGAAGGATTTACTCATCTCTCCCCTCCTAGTTATATTCTCCGATCTCCGCCAGAGATCATATCCTTATGCTCTGATACCAACTGTGACAACCCTAAAATAGGTCCATTCCATCCAACCTATTCTGAGTCGCCAAATACATGGTACAGAAAACAACTACTAAACTTTATTACAACAATTGTCGTGTAAAATACAACAACACATATGCTGTGAGTTTGGATACAAATATATACCAAATGTGACTCATGTCCTAACCGTGGACAACACCTCACAATGACACCTTACATAAAGGTATAGTCAAAAAGTGTTTTAGAAATTAGAATCTTTGGGACGTACTCAAGGAAACCTTCGTACATGGGAGGCCGTGCTTCTAGGTTGTGATAGATATCATATGGTCACAGAATTATCCTTGGTTGACCCAATAGACCTAAAAAAAAACGAGAAGATTACTATATATTCTTCCCAATGATGAGTCTTCTCTTGACTTATCATTATCTCCATTGTCTTTAATCATGAATATACTTCAAACAAATACCAAGATTATATAGGTAGTGCTCGTAGATATACTCAGCAAGTGGATGAGCACATCCCTGTCTTATGGTGACACGAGATTGTATATCATTAGACATCTTGTATGATAGTGGCAAAACACCCTTCCAACGTTGGGTTCGCCTCACCCTATTTGATTCACCAAATATAACTACTAAATGATGACCACCGTTCTATTCCCCTGTTACCCCCGCTCGACCCAGCTACACTCTTATTACCTGAAAGGAATTGTGAACAGAAGGGTGAGCACAACTAGCCCAGTAAAGAATATCATGACTAAAGATAAATAAATTATCAATAGCTTCATCAATAATAAATCAGAGATTTAGAACATATGGTAGATGATAAAAAAATTTCAACCATAGTTGCAGCGGAACATGCAATCCATTAGAAGAGTCAAATAGACCATAAAGTCTATTATCTCCTCCATGTTAAAAATCCACCAACAATGTTTTATCCATGTAACATCACTCAACAGTTCCTTTCCACAATCATATGAATAACTCATAATCATAATTGTGACTCTAAATTTTTCTTCGCACCTAGGACGAAGTATATTTTCATCACCTGTCTTTACCTGAAACATCAAAGATCATGGTTATACCAAATCACAGTTCCTGTTCATAATCATACTAATAACTTCATCTTTGCACTACGGCCAAAGATATTCATTTGTATCACCAGTTGGTCATGTTTATCTCAACATCTGTTCATCTTTGCACTACTGGCCAAAGATATTCAACAACATCATCTTTGCACTACGGGCCAAAGATATTCATCAACAATTCATCTTTGACTACAGGCCAAAGATATTCATCAATAATTCATCTTTGCACTACAGACCAAAGATATTCATCAATAATTCATCATTTTGTACTACAGCCAAAGATATTCATCAACAGTTCATATTTGCACTACATGCCAAATATATTCATATCTCAAAGAAATATATAATCATTTCAGAATTTATATAAACAATAATTATAACCATGTTAATCAATTCATCTTTGCACTTAAGCTAAAGATATTCAATTATAAATTCAATGGTCATGATCATACCAGTTAACAATTCATCTTTGCACTACAGGCCAAAGACATTTCTCAGTCATGAACATACCAATAATTTACCCATCTTTACACTCAAGTGAAAGAGAAATTCAACATCAGGGTTATAAAAATATTATATATGATAATAAAAATAATATAATCAACATATAGATTTAATCTCAAGAGTAATATTCATAACTCAACTATAATTTGGTCAGAAAAAGAAATCAATTTTGTCATGAATAGTAACTCGTGAATAGTAACCCATGAATATTAACTCGTGAATAGTAACTCATGAATAGTAACTCGTGAATATTAATTCCGACTCAAAAAGGTAGAAATTCCACAATAAAATCCATACCAATATTTCGGTATAATGATATTGAAAGAATAACATCTCTTAAATTTATAAACAATTTAGTTTAATTGTTTACACTTTACTAAAATAATGCATTTAATCATTCCACAATGCCAAACTCATAAGATTTCATCACCAAAACCAAAATCCTCATCAAAAATCTGCATATAACTCATATATGATTCTCAAGCCATAAAATCATATTTTCTAATTTTCTTACTTCACAAAACATATTTAATTCATTTACTCAATACTAGACCATTTTCATGAAAAATACCAAATCAGTTCCAAAAATATTTCTTTTCTGGGATTTAGCATAATATAGTCCCATAGTGAACATATATTTTTCTCAGAATTTTTAAAAGTCATTTACTATTTTTCATATGGCCACAACAGCCGAATATTTAGATATTTATCAAAAATTGTACTTTATATCCAAAAATTCCGAAATTCACAGAGTACACTGATATTATATAGATATACTTTCAATAAAAATTTCATCAATTTTGGAGTTAACCACAAGGAGTTATAAGCGGTTACTTTTAAAATAGTCTTTTCCCGTAAAATTCATAACTCTCTAATCTATACATCCAAAAATCACCATTTTTGGACACAATCAATAAAACTCATCAAAATATCATTTCAAATTTTTCCAAAATTTTTGAAGGTCAGAAAATTACGAACTGAAAAACATAATAACCCTTAAAATCCCTTACCTTAAAAGAGCAGTACTTCTGATCGTATAAGGCTGAAGGAAACTTGCACTGATGAATAGCAACTCACCAAGTATCTATAAAACTCATAAAATATGCTTCATAATATAGAGAGAGAAAGAGAGAAAGCTTATGTTTCTGGTCTGATTTTCAATTCTAACTTAGCCTTCTATTTATAGGAAAATTTTAGCAGACTTGACCTGCAACCTGATGGCTTTACCTGCTACTATTCCCACCCACCACATTTGAAATAAAATTCAGCACATTTCTTCACCAACCACAAGTGGGGCCCACCAATTCTAGAATTTCCACCAAAATGATAAACTCCAAAAATTTAACAATTTCTGAACCAGTCATCTCGTAAAATTCATAATAAATCATACGTTCATTTTTAACGGTTCAAAATTTGTGGACATATACTCAACTTATATATGTATAACATATCCAAAAATTACCACGATCCAACGGTCGGATTAAAAATTATAACCCCCGCAATATATCTCAAAAACCTTAATTGATTTTTAATACATCCATTCCGACAAAAATACAGATAAAACACCTCAACATTAACTCCTTCATTTTAACCATAAAAATATATCCCTCATTTATATCCACATAAAATAAATATTTTCTTATCATATGAATCAATAATTAATTATTCACAAATAATATTATAGAATCACATTTATGACAATTAGGCCGTTCCTAGGAAAGAGGGGGCTTTCTAATAAGAATTTCTCCTTACTGGTGCGCAATTAAATGACCAAACCTCTCCTTAGACAGAACTTTCTAGACATTATCAATAATGCTATCTAATAATATTATTTAAATAATATGAATTATTGATCTGATAATGAAAAATACTGTGCAGCAATAATTATTGAAACAACAATAATATAAAATATCAATACAGTAATTATTGAATCAATAATAAAATATTGAACAGTAATTACTGTAACAATTATTGAGTAGTGCCTTCTTAGGTAAAAATTAATAATTTCAAAAATACTGTACAATACCGTGTGCTACTATGCAATAACGCGTATTACTGTATTTTAACCACCGGGTATTCCAATAGTGTTAACGGTAACAACTACGCCGTTATTTGTAAAAACTCAAATTTGTCATTTTCTTCATTCGACAGTTATTCGTTATGGGGCCCACAAATAGCTGCGCCGTCGTACGAATATTCCCCGACAGAAAAATATTCCACGACCAAACGAATATTCCCCAACAACAATGATTATTTTATAACCACTTGCTTATTTTCAAAAAATTTCATATTTTACCCATAACTTTAAACTTTTATCAATTTAACCATTTACTGAATAGTAATTATAAGAAAATTAAATACTTTTATTTCATAAAATTCGGGGTCTTACATACCCGGTGGTTAAAATACAGTAATACGCGTTGTTGCACAGTAGCACACGGTGTTGCACTAATTATTGATTTTTACGTAAGAATGCATTACTCAATAATTGTTACAGTAATTACTGTTCAATATTTTATTTTATTGATTCAATAATTGCTGCGTTGATATTTATATTACTGTTGTTTTAATAATTGTCACTACACAGTATTTTCTATTATCGGAGCAATAATTCATATTATCTAAATAATATTATTAGATAACATTATTGACAATGTCTAGAAAGTTCTGTCTAAGGAGAGGTTTGGTCATCTAATTGCGCGCCATTAAGGAAGATATCCTTATTGGAAAGCCCCCTCTTTCCTGAGAACGGCTTGGTTGCCAGTACTGTGATTCTGTAATATTATTTGTGTATAATTAATTATTAATTTTTATGATGAGAAAAATATTGATTTTATGTGGATATAGATGGAGAAAATTTTTAATGTGACAATTGTTAAAAATTAATATTTTTTCTTTTTCTGATAAAATAATTCATTTAAATATATTATTTTAATAATATATTGATGGTGATATTTTTACAATGAATGTGGGATATATGAGTATATGAGGAGGAAGAGTATATTTGTGGTATTAAATGATTAACACATGTTTTGTGTGTTGATGGACACAATTCTTGACCGAAAATTTATTATTGATTGTAAAATCACCCGTTTGTAGATCTCGGTCAATTTCTGTTTGGAATTTAGAAAAACTTTCTTCTGCAAAGTTGTAGAGAATTGAATTTCCTATAAAAACTCGCAAGATTCAAATTTTCTGATCAAAGGACTATTTATTATGAATTATTGAAGTTCCATAGTTCCGAAATAATTGATTTTTGGGAGTTTAAGTTAATTATTTTGAAAAAAACATTTTTTTGTGAGATGGTGGGGCCCACTGGTTGTTAAAATGTGCTGAATTCAGATCTTCAAAGGTGGGCTTGAAAATTTATATATATATATATAATATATTATATATATATATATATATTAATATTATATTAAATTTTCTGCTTTGGTGTTCTAAGCAATTTCCTATAAATAGGGTGTTTAGGTTAGAATTGAAAATCACACCAGAAACTGAAGTTTTCTCTCTATTTCTCTCTATATATTATCAAGTGTATTCTTGTGAGTATTTTGATATCTTGAGTGTTGCTATACGGTGCAAGTTCGTTCAGCGTTATTCCAGTCAGGAGTACTGCTCTTTTGAGGTAAGGGATAGTAAGGGATAGTAAGGGATATTATCGTAAGGGGTGTTATTTTTTTTTCAATGATATTATTTCTTTCAATATCATTATACCGGAATATTGGTAGGATTTTTCTTGTAAAATTCTTATCTTTTCATGTCGAGGTTACTATTCATGAGTTACTATTCACGAGTTATTATTCATGAGTTAGTATTCACGAGTTACTATTCACGAGTTACTATTCACGAGTTACTATTCATGAGTTACTATTCACGAGTTACTATTCATGGGTTACTATTCACGAGTTACTATTCATGACAAAATTAGTTTCTTTTTCTAACCAAATTATAGTTGATTTATGAATATTACTCTTGAGATTAAAACAATATGTTGATCATATTATTTTTTTATCATATATAACATTTTTATAACCCTAATGATGATATTTCTCGTTGACTTGAGTGTAAAGATGGGTAGATTTTTGGTACGATCATGACTATGGGTTCTCTTTGGCCAGTAGTACAAAGTTGAATTGTTGACTGGTATGATCATGACCATTGAATTTATAATTGAATATCTTTAGATTAAGTGCAAAGGTGAAATGATCAACGTGGTTAAAATTATTGGTTATATAAATTCTGAAATGATTATATATTTCTTTGAGATAATAATATAATTGGCTTGTAGTGCAAATATGAGCTGTTGAGGAATATATTTGGCATGTAGTGCAAAGATGAGTTGTTGATGAATATCTTTGGCCCGTACTGCAAAGATGAAATTATTAGTATGATTATGAACAGGAACTGTGATTTGGTATAACCATGATCTTTGATGTTTCAGGTAAAGACAAGTGATGAAAAATATCTTGTTCTGGATGAGAAGAGGAATTTAGAACTACAAATATGATTATGAGTTATACATGTGATTGTGGACAAAAATTATTGATTGAGGTTACAGGAATAAAACATTGTTGGTGGACTTTTAACAAGGAGAAGATAATAGACTTTATAGTCTATTTGACTCTTCTAATGGATTGCTCGTTCCGCTGCAACTATGGTTGAAAGTTTTATCATCTACCATATGTTCTAAATCTTTGATTTAAATTCTATTGAAGGCTATTGATAATTTAATTATCTTTAGTCATGATATTCTTACTGAGCTAGTTGTGATCACTCTTCTGTTTCATAATTCCTTTCAGGTAATAAGAGTGTAGTTGGGTTGAGCGGGGTAACAGGAGAATAGAACGGTGGTCATCATTTAGTAGATATATTTGGTGAATTATCTAGGGTGAGGCGAACCCAACGTTGGAAGGGTGTTTTGCCACTATCATACAAGATGTCTAATGATATACAATCTCGTGTCATCATAAGACAGGGATTGCTCATCCACTTGCTGAGTATATTTTACGAGCACTACCTAATATAATCTTGGTGTTTGTTTAAAGTATAATTCTCAATTAGAGACAGTGAGATAATGATTGTGACGCCCCCAAAATTAGGTATACATCACCCATCTTGGGTCGTCAGATACATAGTACAGAATACAAATACAACTGATTAATACATCTGTCGTGTACAATACGACAAAACATAAACTGTGAGTTTGAATACAAATATTATCTTCTAGAGAGTATTCATACTCAAAAGGAGTCCTCATTACATTTATTAACACACCATTACATAGAATAGTGAGGACTACTAACTAATACTATCATTCGGACCATCACTCCGTACCCCGACTTGTCCCAGCTACGTTCTCATTTCCTGAAGAGAACAGTGAAAGAAAGGGTGAGCTCAACTAGCCCAGTAAGAAATATTATGACTAAGATAATGCAGAATAAATTATCATTAGCCTTCAACAATGTTAAACTGATAAAATATAATAGACATCAAGTTTAACTGTAGCGGAACAAGCAATCCATTAAAAGAGTCAAGTAGAAAATAAACTCTACTATCTTTTATGATTTAAAAAGTTTTTCAACACTGTAATCGCTGAGACTCAGCTTAATAAAATAATCCACATCATCGAATCACCCCTGCACTACGGCCAAGGATATTCGTGTATTCATTAATGGTCATGATCATGCCAACAACTGTCCATCAATGCACTACGGGCCAATGAGGACTTTTACCACATCATTTGTAACATTACGGTCATGATTATACCGAATAATCCCTGGTCATAATCATACCAAGTCCATCTATGCACTACAGGCCACAGATGACTTTCAACATTTTATAAACATGAGGATGATGACAATGATATAAGAATTCAATAAAACAAGTTCAAGAATTAATTTATCCAGGAATTAACAACGTCCAAATTGTCAACATGATACTGCATTGTGGAGTAAAATTCAAGAATGCTTAGAAGAATATTTTCTTGAAAAGATACTGGATGAAACGCAACTATCAAGGATATTCCACAAATTTCATGGAGTATAGAAGTCAAAACTTAACCAACTGAGTACAATAAAGAATGGAATAACAAAAGAAATCACCATGCATGCGATAGACCGCACAGACAGGTTATTCCAATAGAATAATAAATAATGGAACCAGGTCGTAAACGCACAGACAGGATATTCCGACAGAATAATAAATAATGGAACCAGGTCCGGTGTAAAACACACAGACAGGATATTTCAACAGAATAATAATAAAACGGAACCAGGTCCGGTGTAAAACACACAGACAGGATGTTCCAACAGAATAATAAACGGAACCAGGTCCGGTGTAAAACACACAGACAGGATGTTCCAACAGAATAATAGAAGAATGTCACCAAGTATAGGGTAGACCGCGTATACTGGTTATTCCAACAGAATAATAACGAATGGAATAACAGAAGTTCTCTTCATGAATATAAAAGAAATAATATTCCCTACCTTAAAAGAACTGGATATTGGAAAAGTGATGTAGCAGAATACTTTTATTCTCTCTCTCTTATTCTCTCTATACTTTCTCTCTCTATAGCTTGAATGAATTCGTGAAAAATAATGAAGCCCTAGGCCTCTATTTATAGAAAAACTGAGGGTGGCTCTTGGTCTTAACGAAGGGTCAAATGACTCTTGGTCTTAACGAAGGGTCAAATGACTCTTGGTAATATTGAAGGGACAACTACTATTGACGAAAGTAATTACTATTGACCAAGGTAAATACTATTGACGAAGGTAATTACTATTGACCAAGGTAAATACTATTGACGAAGGTAATTACTATTGACCAAGGTAAATACTATTGACGAAGGTAATTACTATTGACCAAGGTAAATACTATTGACGAAGGTAATTACTATTGACGACGGTAATTACTATTGACGAAGAGACTCTTAGATGATGACATATGACCCCCCATAAAATAACCAAACTTACCACAACGTCTCAATTATTGATTTAATAATATAACATATTATACAGATGATACTATGACAATAATTTAAGAGATATGATGCAGCAATTACTGTAGCAATAATTGAGTATAGCTGAGTGACTTCTCACGTAAGCATCAATAATCAATACCGTGTGCTACTATGCAACCACGCGTATTACTGTACTTTTACTACCGAGTAGTTCAACAGTTTTAACGATTTTAACGTAATACCTCAGCTGTTATTTTTATAGAAAGATAATTTTGTCGTTTTCTCAATCCGACAATAATTCCGTTGTGGGGTCCACCAATGATTGTGCCGTCGTACGAATATTCCCCGACAAAAAGAATATTCCCCGACCAAACGAATATTTTATAACAACTTGCTTACTTTGCAAAATTTATAAATATTACCCACAACTATAACATTATATCAAATTAACTCCATAATATTCAAAAATGATATTTATAGAAAATTCATCTTTATTTATAAAAATTGGGGTCTTACAACCTCCCCTTCTTATGAAATTTCGCCCTCGAAATTAGGGTACGTACCTGGTATGTCGAAGAGGTAAGGATACCTTGATTTCATTTCTGATTCTAACTCCCAAGTCATTTCCTCAACATCGTGGTTTCTCCACAAAACTTTGACTTGAGGTATAACCTTGGAGCGTAGAATATGTTCCTTCTTATCCAAGATTTGAACAGGAACTTCTTCATACGTCAAATCCTCCGCTATTTCGTCCGGTTCTAACTCAATAATGTGGTTCGGGTCTTCCACATATTTGCGTAACATGGATATGTGGAAAACGTTATGAACACGAGACATACTTGGCGGTAAAGCGAGTCTATAAGCCACAGTTCCTACTCGATCGAGGATTAAAAATGGACCGATGAATCGAGGATTTAGCTTTCCTCTCTTTCCAAATCTCGTAACTCCTTTCCATGGAGCAACACGTAAGAACACATGATCTCCTACATCAAATTCCACGTCCTTTCGATGAAGATCAGCATAACTCTTTTGTCGATCTTGTGAGGTTTTTATACGTTGTCGGATCGTTTGAATCTTTTCTGTAGTCATACGTACCAACTCCGGTCCCAACAACGTTGCTTCGCCCACCTCATCCCAGCATACTGGAGAACGACATTTTCTTCCATACAATGCTTCGAATGGAGCCATGCCAATACTTGCTTGATAACTGTTGTTGTAGGAAAACTCCACCAATGGTAAGAACTTGTCCCAACTTCCCTTGAAGTCAAAGACACAGAGTCTTAATAGATCTTCAAGAGTTTGAATAGTCCTCTCTGATTGTCCGTCCGTCTGAGGATGATATGCTGAACTAAATCGTAACTCCGTGCCCATAGCTTTTTGTAAACTAACCCAAAATCGTGAAGTGAATCTTGGGTCTCGATCAGAAATTATGGATACTGGCATACCATGCAGTCTTACAATCTCGTTTATGTACATACGAGCAAGACGTTCAAGTGTATAAGTTTCTCGTATCGGTAAGAAATGAGCAGACTTGGTCAATCTATCAACAATGACCCAAATCGCATCAATACCTTGAGAAACCCTAGGAAGACCGGTAACGAAATCCATGGTAATGTGCTCCCACTTCCATTCTGGAATTTCAAGTGGTTGCAATGGACCTTTTGGTACTTGATGCTCCGCTTTGACTCGTTGACAAGTTAGACACCTTGAGATAAACAACGCTATCTCTCTCTTCATATTGCTCCACCAAAATGTATGACGAAGATCATGATACATTTTGGTACTTCCAGGATGGATTGCAAACGGTGTGTTGTGCGCCTCCATCATGATTTCATACTTTAAATCAGGGTTGTTAGGAACACAAAGTCTGGAGTTGACTCGAAGTATTCCTTCTTCATCGATTCTTGCTTCCGGCATAACACCTTCTTGCACTTTCTTCCTCATACGCATCAGCTCCAGGTCTGTAGCTTGAGCAGCTTTAACTTTATCGATTAAAGTCGGTTCTACTCGTATATTCGCCATCATCACATGGGTCCCTGGAGTCTTCAACTCTATCTCCATCCTTTGCAAGTCACACAAAATGGGCCTTTGCGTTGTTAATATTGCACTTGTACCCGCATATGATCTTCTACTCAATGCGTCAGCTACCACGTTCGCTTTTCCAGGATGGTATTGAATGGTATGATCATAATCTTTCAACAGTTCAAGCCAACGTCGTTGTCGCATGTTGAGTTCCTTTTGAGTGAAGAAATATTTGAGGCTTTTATGATCCGTAAAGATCTCCACTTTCTCCCCATACAAGTAATGCCTCCAAATTTTAAGTGCAAAGACAACAGCTGCCAACTCTAGATCATGAGTAGGATAATTCCTCTCATATTCCTTGAGTTGTCTTGATGCATAGGCTATGACTTTTCCATGTTGCATGAGAACGCATCCCAACCCTTTGCTCGAAGCATCACTGTAGATGACAAATCCCTCCGAGCCAGATGGTATTGTTAGAACAGGTGCTGAAATGAGTCTCCTCTTGAGTTCTTGAAAACTCTGCTCACATTCTTCGCTCCAACCAAACTTTGTATCTTTCCGAGTCAGCTGAGTTAATGGAGTAGCGATTCGAGAAAATCCTTCCACGAATCTCCGATAATAACCAGCTAAACCAAGAAAGCTACGTACCTCGGTCACTGATTTAGGTTGCTCCCAGCTTTGAATAGCTTCAATCTTTGCCGGGTCAACCGATATTCCACGACTTGATACTACGTGCCCAAGGAATGCTACCTCCTCCAGCCAGAACTCGCATTTCTTCAACTTGGCATAAAGCTTGTATTCACGAAGCTTTTGGAGTACCAGCCTCAAGTGTTGCTCATGATCTTCACGGCTTTTGGAATAAATAAGGATGTCATCAATAAAGACGACCACAAAGTGATCCAAATATTCCTTGAATACCCGGTTCATCATATCCATGAAGGCAGCAGGAGCATTAGTCAATCCAAAGGACATGACTAGGAATTCATAATGCCCGTACCGAGTTCTAAAAGCCGTCTTTGGAATATCCTCAGTTCTAACCTTCAGCTGATGATATCCAGAACGAAGATCGATCTTTGAAAAGAATTGTGCTCCTTGCAACTGGTCAAACAGGTCATCAATACGTGGCAATGGGTACCTGTTTTTGATGGTGACATGATTCAACTCCCGATAATCAATACAAAGTCGCATACTTCCATCTTTCTTCTTCACGAATAGAACAGGAGCTCCCCAAGGAGAAGTACTAGGACGAATAAAGCCAATGTCTAACAATTCCTGCAGTTGGATCTTTAACTCCTGAAGTTCAATAGGAGCCATTCGATATGGGGCTTTGGAAATGGGTTTTGTACCGGGTTCAAGATCGATACAAAATTCAATTTCACGCTCTGGGGGTAGGCCAGGAAGTTCTTCAGGGAATACGTCAGGGAATTTATTAACAATAGAAATATCATTCAAAACTGACGTATTTTTGTTTAGATCTGTGACATGAGCTAAGAAAGCTTGACATCCGTTTTTCAATAAACGAATAGTTTATGGCTTGAGATGACAGCGATTGATTTTAATGGTTTGGTTGCTTGAATTCGCATAATAGGTCGATTAGGAATATGAAAACTAACAACCTTACGAAAACAATCAATTTTTGCATAATGAGTAGTTAACCAATCAATCCCTAGAATCACGTCAAATGCAAGTATTTTTAATGAAATCAGATCGATAGGTAATGTGTGGGTACCAACTTGAACCAAACAAGACTTATAAACAGTGTGGTAATGAAGGTTTCTCCCAACGGAGTTTCCACAGATAAGTCAAAGTCTAATTTCTCCGGAATCAAATTTAATCGATGAGCGCAAGTAGGAGAAATAAAAGAATGGGTTGAACCGGTATCAAATAAAGTATAAACTTCTTTAGAGTTTATAATAAGCTTACCCGTGATGACCTCATTCGGGTTCCTTTGCTCTCTGGGAGTTCACAACAAACGCTCTCCCTTGCACAACCGGTTTTGACTTTTCTGGGACGGCTTTTGGTGCCTCCATCCTAGCTGAATTTGTCTTCGGTAAACGACAAAATCGGGCTAAATGACCTTCTCTTCCACAATTATAACATGCTTTGGACGGCATCGCGCAGTTTGGACTGATGTGCCCCTCCCCTCCGCATTTGAAACATATGATAGGTGGTCGTTCTCCTTCCTTAACGACAGGTGCTGGTGCTGACGTCTTTCCATCATTGTTGAATCTCCTCTTCTTGAAATGTCCATTCTTATTGTTTTGGCCCTGATTACCACCGAAGTGGTTACCATTTCTGGCCTGTTGATTCCCTCCACGCTTGTTGTCACCGCTTCGATGACTGCTCTCACTGGTATTATCATTTTGCCGGCTGCTCTCTTTTGGTTGCGTTGTCTCGTTATCGCGCTCCACCAACTGAGCCCTATTTACAACATCTGAATACAAACACAGTTTATGAGAAACAAGATGTTGACGTATCTCCGGCTTCAAACCTCTTAAAAACATCCGCGTCATTCTTTCTTCATTATCCACCAGGTGGGACGCAAACCGGGATAACTCCGCAAATTTTGCCTCGTACTGCGACACGGTCATATTATTCTGCTCCAATTTGATGAACTCCACCTCCTTCATGTGACGAATACTCTCGGGAAAGTATTTGTCGTTAAACAGCTCTTGGAACTTCTCCCAGGACATCTTCAGTGCGGCAGGTTGAGTACGCTTTATCGATTCCCACCAGTAATCTGCCTCTCCTCGCAACATAAAGGCGGCAAAGGGAACCTTTTGCTCCTCGGAGCAACCCAAGACATCAAATATCTTGGTGATCTGCTTTATCCATGTTTCAGCTACAAGTGGTTTGGGTTCTCCCTTAAACTCCGGTGGTCCCAGCTCCTTAAACTGTTTAGCGGTGACCGCCTGAGAGTTTCCAGTATTTCCACCTACGTTGTGGACAGGAGCCGCTTTCACCTGTTGTTGCATGAATTGCATAAAGCCTCTGAACATTTGATCATTCATCATTTGGTCAGTGTTGTTGTTTGCATGAGGATTGACACCTTCCTGATGCACATTATCCTGATTATTGATATGTGGTGAATCAACAGTCGTCTGTGCTCCATTGCTATTCTCAACGTTCTCAGATGCCATTTTCAGATACTGCCACAAAATAAAAATTAATTGATATGTCATATATTATCCTTATATTATGACCGACCAATTAAATACCATGCAAATAAACTTAGGTATGTCATACTAGCGAAGGAATTCCCCGTCTCTCCCCTCCTAGTTCTATTCTCACATCTTAGCCAGGGATCATATCCCTAAGCTCTGATACCAACTGTGACGCCCCCAAAATTAGGTATACATCACCCATCTTGGGTCGTCAGATACATAGTACAGAATACAAATACAACTGATTAATACATCTGTCGTGTACAATACGACAAAACATAAACTGTGAGTTTGAATACAAATATTATCTTCTAGAGAGTATTCATACTCAAAAGGAGTCCTCATTACATTTATTAACACACCATTACATAGAATAGTGAGGACTACTAACTAATACTATCATTCGGACCATCACTCCGTACCCCGACTTGTCCCAGCTACGTTCTCATTTCCTGAAGAGAACAGTGAAAGAAAGGGTGAGCTCAACTAGCCCAGTAAGAAATATTATGACTAAGATAATGCAGAATAAATTATCATTAGCCTTCAACAATGTTAAACTGATAAAATATAATAGACATCAAGTTTAACTGTAGCGGAACAAGCAATCCATTAAAAGAGTCAAGTAGAAAATAAACTCTACTATCTTTTATGATTTAAAAAGTTTTTCAACACTGTAATCGCTGAGACTCAGCTTAATAAAATAATCAACATCATCGAATCACCCCTGCACTACGGCCAAGGATATTCGTGTATTCATTAATGGTCATGATCATGCCAACAACTGTCCATCAATGCACTACGGGCCAATGAGGACTTTTACCACATCATTTGTAACATTACGGTCATGATTATACCGAATAATCCCTGGTCATAATCATACCAAGTCCATCTATGCACTACAGGCCACAGATGACTTTCAACATTTTATAAACATGAGGATGATGACAATGATATAAGAATTCAATAAAACAAGTTCAAGAATTAATTTATCCAGGAATTAACAACGTCCAAATTGTCAACATGATACTGCATTGTGGAGTAAAATTCAAGAATGCTTAGAAGAATATTTTCTTGAAAAGATACTGGATGAAACGCAACTATCAAGGATATTCCACAAATTTCATGGAGTATAGAAGTCAAAACTTAACCAACTGAGTACAATAAAGAATGGAATAACAAAAGAAATCACCATGCATGCGATAGACCGCACAGACAGGTTATTCCAATAGAATAATAAATAATGGAACCAGGTCCGGCGTAAACGCACAGACAGGATATTCCGACAGAATAATAAATAATGGAACCAGGTCCGGTGTAAAACACACAGACAGGATATTTCAACAGAATAATAATAAAACGGAACCAGGTCCGGTGTAAACACACACAGACAGGATGTTCCAACAGAATAATAAACGGAACCAGGTCCGGTGTAAAACACACAGACAGGATGTTCCAACAGAATAATAGAAGAATGTCACCAAGTATAGGGTAGACCGCGTATACTGGTTATTCCAACAGAATAATAACGAATGGAATAACAGAAGTTCTCTTCATGAATATAAAAGAAATAATATTCCCTACCTTAAAAGAACTGGATATTGGAAAAGTGATGTAGCAGAATACTTTTATTCTCTCTCTCTTATTCTCTCTATACTTTCTCTCTCTATAGCTTGAATGAATTCGTGAAAAATAATGAAGCCCTAGGCCTCTATTTATAGAAAAACTGAGGGTGGCTCTTGGTCTTAACGAAGGGTCAAATGACTCTTGGTCTTAACGAAGGGTCAAATGACTCTTGGTAATATTGAAGGGACAACTACTATTGACGAAAGTAATTACTATTGACCAAGGTAAATACTATTGACGAAGGTAATTACTATTGACCAAGGTAAATACTATTGACGAAGGTAATTACTATTGACCAAGGTAAATACTATTGACGAAGGTAATTACTATTGACCAAGGTAAATACTATTGACGAAGGTAATTACTATTGACGACGGTAATTACTATTGACGAAGAGACTCTTAGATGATGACATATGACCCCCCATAAAATAACCAAACTTACCACAACGTCTCAATTATTGATTTAATAATATAACATATTATACAGATGATACTATGACAATAATTTAAGAGATATGATGCAGCAATTACTGTAGCAATAATTGAGTATAGCTGAGTGACTTCTCACGTAAGCATCAATAATCAATACCGTGTGCTACTATGCAACCACGCGTATTACTGTACTTTTACTACCAAGTAGTTCAACAGTTTTAACGATTTTAACGTAACTACCTCAGCTGTTATTTTTATAGAAAGATAATTTTGTCGTTTTCTCAATCCGACAATAATTCCATTGTGGGGTCCACCAATGATTGTGCCGTCGTACGAATATTCCCCGACAAAAAGAATATTCCCCGACCAAACGAATATTTTATAACAACTTGCTTACTTTGTAAAATTTATAAATATTACCCACAACTATAACATTATATCAAATTAACTCCATAATATTCAAAAATGATATTTATAGAAAATTCATCTTTATTTATAAAAATTGGGGTCTTACAATGATAAGTCAAGAGAAGACTCACCATTGGGAAGAATATGATAGTAACCTTCTTGTTTTTCTTTGAGGTCTATTGGGTCAACCAAGGATAATTCTGTGGCCATATGATATCTATCATAACCTAGAAGCATGGCCTCCCATGTACGAGGGTTTCCTTGAGCACTTCCCAAAGATTCTAATTTCTAAAACAATTTTTTGACTATACCTTTATGTAATGTGTCATTGTGACTTGCTATCCAAGGTTGGGACATGAGTCACAGTTGGTATATATTTGTACCCAAACTCATAGCATATGTGTTGTTGTATTTTGCACGACAATTGTTGTAATAAAGTTGTAGTTGTTATTTGTACCATGTATTTGGTGACTCAAAATGGGTTGGATGGAATGGACCTGTTTTTGGGGCGTTACAATAGGTCTTACGAACGCAGATAACTATATTGTGTAGCAGTAATCAATGTAGAATGCAAGTTTTCTAACTCAACCCTGAGTTATATTTGTTCAACTATTTCATAGTTCTTAGAACTTTGGTATTCTATTAAATTACATAGTCTGTTAGTCTTGTTTCTTATACATTTATTGTATGTCTTAACTTGCGGGGCAAATCTGTTGCGCACCCTTGCTAAATAAAATATTTCAGCTATAGAAGAAAAGGCCAGCGGGTCTAAGAAGAACAAAGGCAAAGGCAAAATGCTGGAGTAGTTATAATGAACTTATTATTATGTTGTATTTGTAAACCCTTTTTGTATATGTAAGGGATATGTTTGTAATGTTAAGGTTATATGACATGGGACTAATGTATTAACAATCTTTGTTAATGACTTATGTAGTACTATTTCTATATGAATGAATAGTTAGATGTTTATATATTATGAATCGTGAGCACCAAACTCGGGGTCAGGTAACCCGGATTTGGGGGTGTCATAGGTTGGTATCAAAGTTATAGGTTATAAACCTTAAGTGGGGTGGGGAAAACCCTAGGATTATAACCATAAGCGAAATCTAGAATACTAATTTAGAGTACTAAGTGAGGGATTGTCGAAGCGCATCAATAGTGAGATATGTGGACACATAGTGTGAGAAGTTTGTACTAATGATGTACTAATCAAGTTATTTAAACTGATTGTAGGATGTCTGGAGAAGATAAAATGAGTGCCGAGATGCTAGCGGCTGTTGCACCAATGCCAGAGGCCGAGATGCCAACGCAAAGTGAATCAGTTTAGAAGGTGGGAGCAGATGAACTTATGGTCAATCTGGGGAGCGATCATGACGATTATCCCGAGATGTATCTGAGTGGTGATGAAGAGGCAGCGTCAGAAGAAGTTAAGGTGGAGAAAGAGAATAACACTAAAGTTGAAGAAACAAGATCAACTATCTGCAGAAGTTCAAGAACTCCAGAGCAAAGAGTTTCTCTTGGAGGATTTGTGGAAGACGCGCGCGCGCGTTACGCGAAATGACAGAAGAATGGAACGAGCTCAAGGCGCAGGTGGAAAGGATGAGACTGAAGGAATAATCAAGCAGCAGAAAGATAAGAAAAAGCGGAGGGAGACAACATCCCTAACCCAAATTCAAACTCGAAGAAGAAGCAAATCTGTAGCAAGTGTAGAAAGACTCACGCATGAGAATGCATGATGTGGAAGAACGTGTGCTTCAACTGTAAACAGGAAGGACATATTTCCTTACATTTTCCTAAGCCGAATTTGAGGAAGTGTTTTTCATGTGGGAGAACGGGTCATGGATTCAACAAGTTTCCCAGCAAGAAGAAGACTAGTGAAGGGAGAGGGCGATAGACAACCTAGATATAAGAAGTAGTAACTTTTGGAAGTAGGTTATGATATTAAAGATTGTAATATCAAGAACGATGTGTAAGCATATGTAAATATAAATATGTTTGTATGAATAAAATCTTTATTTTATATATGAATATAAGATTAAGATTAATTTGTGTGTTCTTAAAACTCATACTTATGGTAAGTTAATGACTCATAATTATATGAAATATTTTGAACCCCTCAGCGAGTGGACGCCAAATGTCTGACTAGGATAAGTTCATACACTTATATAATTGTGGCAAGTTCCTGAACTCATAAGTGTGGTAATTAAGTTTGATAAACTGGGATTAGTTATGTGTGAATGGAGAATTACAACTTTTTGTGTAAAGTTATGTTGTTAATCCTAATTTATTTAAAAAGGGATAGTAATATGTGTTAAGTACTAAATGTGCTATGTGCTATTTGAATAAATAAGCGATTATATGAGAATTATATGTTGAATTCTTATTGTGTTACGAATTTGTGTAGAGAAAGAGAATTAGTGTAATATTTTTTTTATTTAAATCAGATAATGCCGCCTAGACGACAAAATCAAAATCAAAGAGAGGAGCAATCAGTGAATAATGAAGGAGGTCAAGTTGACCCAATGCAAAACTTTGCAAATATGATAGCCGAAGCTATGAGAAATAGAGCTCCAGCAGCAAGAGGAAGAGCGAGAGAACAACCAGCAGATAGATTGGCCAATTTCAAAGATTTTAAAGTTGTAGGACTGCCAGAATTCAAGGGAACCACTGATTCGATTGAAGCCCAAACTTGGGTGAAAGAGATGGAGAAAGCATTCATTATTGTACTAGTGGCAGAAGAGCAAAAGACAGCTTTTGCAATATATCTGATGAAGGGAGAAGCTAATTACTGGTGGGAGACTAATCAAGCGAGAGTTGGTACAACGGTAGTAACTTGGAAAAGATTCAAGGAGTTGTTCTTTGAGAACTACTTTTCGCTAAGTATTCAGTATAGGATGGAAGTCAAATTTTTAGAACTGAAGCAGAGAATATGTCGGTTTCGGAGTATGCTACCAAATTCAACGAGTTGGCGAGATTTGTACCTCATCAGGTGGACATAGAGGCGAGAAAAGCGAGAAGATTTGAGAATGGACTGAAGCCGGAGATATTCAATAAGGTAGTAGTATTGCAGATCAATACGTTCGCGGCTTTGATGGAGAAAGCGTTAATTGCTAAAGGAGGGAGCGAAGCTGCATCTCAATTTCACCAAGAGAAGAAGAAGAAGACAAATGAAGAAGGAATCAGTGGTGGTAGTAATCCGAATAAGAGGAAATGGAGCGAGAATACCCAGTCGGGTAATAAGACAGAAGATAATAGGAAAGGAAGGGAGCCATGCGCAACTTGTGGGAAGAATCATGCTGGAGTTTGCCTAAAGAAGAAAAGAGTCTGTTACAGCTGCGGGCAATAGGGGCACATGTCGCCTAATTGTCCTAATCCGAAGAAGATAAAAGGTTGCTTTGCATGTGGATCGACTAATCATCTGGTTCGGAACTGTCCGAAGAGAAATACAGAGAAGGAAAGTAACAACAAGGGACCCGGTAGCGGAACCTTGGCAATTCGAGGACCTACACAGCCAGGAAGACCAACGACCCATACATTCAACATGACGGCGCAAGATGTAGGGGTTGTCCAGGAGGTGGCGACATGTAACAATTTCGCTTAATACTTAAATTACGCGAGTAATATTGAGTTAGATAATTACTGTGAATTGTTTTCTTTTATAGACCCAAGTCACATGTTAGATTATGAAACACAAATGAATATTGTGTTGATAAGAATGAATTGATGATACAACCTTAAAATAGTGTAGAGAATAAAAAAGCAGTGATTTCGAGGACAGAATCCTTTTAAGGAGGGTGAATGTAATAACCCGGGATTTCGAATAATCCGTATTTTTTTGAATAATTTTTTTTATTTAATATTAATATTAATTATCAATATTGTAATGTGTATCTGTGATACGAGCTATGAGAATTAGTCAATTTGTGTATTGACTGAGAAATAAGAGTAGAGTTGTGCTTAACTGAGAATTTCAAACCCTAACCCTAAGTTCGGATAGGGATTCGATAGAAAATATAATTAAAAAATTATATTAAAGAGTACGTGTTTGTACTGTTTAGAATTTTTGATCAATGATTGATCGGATAAGGTTTAAAATTAGTAAACCCTAATAAGGGATTAGAAGCCCTAATCTCCGAATTAAAAACCCTAACGTACCGTTAGAAACCCTAATCAAAAGCTGGAAAATCCTAATTTTAAATTCAGGAATCCTAAACCCTAATTAGGAAATTCTAATCCTAATTAGCAAGCCTAATGTGATTAGTAAATCTTAATATAATTAGGAAACCCTAATTATACTTTAGAAATATTAATTTCTATTTAAAACCCTAATTTTATTTTAGAAAGCTAAATTTTTCTTTTCAGATACCCTAATTAGAAAATTCTAGAATTAGAGATTTTAAAACCTAAGGGTTAAACCTTAAGGGTTTGGGCGATTGACAATCAAGCCATTAAAAATTCAAGATTAAAGACCGAAATGCCCTTTTTCATTTTTAATTATGTAACTTGTATAATTTGCCAAGACATTAGTAGGTGACCAACTATCTTGACTTTGTGACTACAAATCTCCAGCAATAGCAGTCCATTACTTCAGATCTGAGCAATGTGAGGCCCCGAATCCGGGCCCCGAATCACCACGGATCCGGTTTGATTACTATACAACTATTATTATATTTACGGAAGATATAAACATAAATTATTTATACAATAAACTTTACACACTATTTCGCAAGATAGAGTAACCTTAAGGAATCATACAACTCAGTTGCTCAGTTGCTGCCCATCCAAGGAATCATACAACTCAGTTGTTGACATGAGTCCTCAATTGAATCCCCACCTAATCTTAACTCCCTTCTCAATACGAATTTCATTCAACTCGTATTCATAATCCTTTCCTGAATTTGCACCAATTTATAGTACCACTGACACTCATCAATCTTGCTGTAAACTGTTCAATCATTCACTTGATCCTTCTCCACACTAAAACCTCATCTGATCAAGGGGTGATCTCATCGTATATATTACGATTCATTTCTATGTCTTGATCATTTTGTTTTACGCTCTCCTATCACTGCACGTTTAGTCTTTTAGACTCTATCTATTCACCACTACAGTTCAACTTTATTATCAGAGTTAGGGAACTCTGTATCTTATAACTCGCCGAGATTCGTCTTTGAAACTTACCGACCAACTAACTCTATTTGAGTTAGTCCTTATCCTAATTACTGCGGTTATTAGTCTCAGGTAACCCTAACTAAGGTTCATAACCAACAGCTTTGACACCAACTGTGAGAGCCCCGAATTCGGGTCCCGAATCACAGCGGATCCAGGTCGATCACTATACAACTACTACTATATTTGCGGAAGATATAAACATAAATTATTTATACAATAAACTTTACACACTATTTTCCAAGGTCGAGTAACCTTAACTTAATACACACTTCATAAACTATTACCATCTAACATCATCACAAGAGAGAAATATGAGCTGGTCAAAGTCTGACAAAAAAACGGATTATGAACAATCTGGGTTTTCCATATTGTTTTTCCGGCTGATGGTCAACGGTTGTTTGACCGGCCACATCTTTAATTCTGTTATGGATCTAGGTATTTTTAAAGCATGAATCGATATCCAATATGTCAGTCTACAGGTCTATTACAACAACATGGCCTAAACATCAACGATCAGTAAACTCAGAAGCCTCAAATACCTTGTCAGACCATTTCTGGAAAATATGGGTTGCCCAGATTCTAAGTTTTGTGCTCGGTCAACGGTCTTTGACCGATCATATCTTGTAATCTAAACATGATATGATGTTGATTCAAGTCTCATATTAAAGCCCTAACATCAAAGAACAGATCTATGACATAAAATACACCAAACATCAAACACACACAGATCTAAGGCCTTTGACATATGACTGTGAAACCACTATTTGAAATTTTTCCAAATTTTTCAAAACATCAAAATTGTGCATCTAGATATTATAGATCCTTGATCTAACAACCCAGATCACTTATTAACACCCTAATACATAACTTTAACCAATAACTTACAACATCTAACATCAAATACAAAGATTTCACGATTTAGGGTTCTTATACCTTTTAGGCTTTGATTCATGAATCTGATCCTTTGCTGCTGATCATATAGAGTTAGGGTTTGATATTGTTTCATCTCGTCACTCCATATCACACTTAATCCCGAATTTTAGAGAGAGACAAGAGGTTGGCTAATATGAGTGATAATGTGAACTTTCATCTCTCTCTTAATCTTATATAATGCATGATACAATGTATGATGTCTAGCAAATTGGCTGAGATATAATAGATATAAGTCACATGCCTAGGGTTTAGGGTTGGTCACCAACCCAAACTAGAACATAACTTATAAGTAACCTAATAAATAATGCAAGAAGGCTAGTTTAGTCATTTAACATTTAATTTTAATGGCATAAAGGTCAATTGATACAACTCTTAGGGTTTAGGGTTTAACCCTTTAGGTTTTGGTAATTTGGTTTCTAAAATTTCTAATTTAGGTTTTAAAAATAGAAAATTTAATATTTTCTAAATGGTAATTAAGATTTTTAATTATAATAAGATTCCTAATCACGAAATTCAATATTGTTAATTAGGATTATTATTTTCTAATTAAAATTGCTAATTTAATAATTAGGGTCAAAATTATACATTAGGATTTATAACCCAAAAATTAGGGTTTCTAATAGAAAAATAATTTTCTAATTTAGAAATTAGATTTCGTAAATAGATTAAGATTTTCTAATTAATTATAACTTGAAAATTAGGATTAATGTTTCCTAATTAACATTAAAATTATTAAATTAACACTTAGGTTTTCCCTAATTATAAATTAGGGTTTCTAATCTAGAAATTAGTGTTTAAAAAAATTGAAATTAGGGTTTGCTAAATAATTAAGCTTTACCCTAATTAATATTATAATTAGTAACACTAGAGCATTATAGTTATCCTTTAAGTTCCCGGATTAGGGTTTTAAAATTTTAAATTAGGGTTTCGGATTTCCAAAATAGAAATTAGGGTTTTCAAAACCAATTTTAGGGTTTCTTATAATTCGCTAGCTAGGGTTTTCTTACCGAACATTGACGTTCTTATAATATATACCTAGTGTTTGTTACAGATATCGTTTATCTGGTCAACCCATGATCCTTAACCACATACTGTACACATATACACAGAACATATTCACGTATTCCCTTAATCATAAATAATTCACCTAAATCCTTCACAGATTTTTGAAATCCTCAAAATTCCTTCTCAAAAATATCAAACGCATACACTTATTTTATGTCTAGGTTCTAATATTGAACCTTAAATCAATTAATTAAAATTATAAAACTATTAAAATTTTCGGGTTGTCACATTCACCCCTTCTTCTAAAAATTACGTCCCCGAAATTTACCTTACACCTTACACCATACACCATACACCGTACACCGTTCATTCTCATCATCACATGTTATGCGATACCTTCCTCACCAGAATTAAAATTTTGAAGTTGTGTTAAGGAGTTATATAGACTATTGTCTATCGTTTTCGCAAAGGTTTTATGGAAATTCATCCGCAAACCGTCATAACTTACGGATATAGTGGGTAATTAGCCCAGTATGCCCTGTACTTATTAAGTACTGCTGGTCAAATCTGTTTCTCGTCACTGCCATATGCACAAAAATTTTACCTCAGCTTTATCAGATTCTGCACCAAAACAATTTGGTTCAGGAAATTTCTTTCAATGAACATTTAGAGTTTTCATAACATTAGTCTAGCTGAATCAAATAGCGTAGACTCATATCAATAATTCAATTCAATCGAATTATTTATGTGTAGCCAAACCCCGTTGGCAAATTAAATTTTTTGAAAATAGTATTGAGAATGATGTCATGATGACGTACTGTATTAACAGTCCGTTTGAGGATGTCGTCATCGTATGACTTTGTCATAACACATCATACAATGAATAGCGACTTTAGATCAAATTCACATTAAGTATTTCTGTATTTACAACTCCATCAACTTTTTATCATCTCTGCACCAGGTTACATGGTACATGAGTAATAAATAAAATAAATTTTGATATTTCAAATCATCTTCGTCTAGCTGAAATAAGTAGCATAGACTATACTTTAAACCGTTTCAAAAATGATTACGAGTCTACATTTTTTTAAAGCACATAGTTCGTATTTAGCTTAATGTCAAAATTTTGAAGTCTAGCATAGCTAGGAGTTTTGGAAAACTTATGTCTTCAGTAATAATCATTTTCTTAAACAGTCTATCTATTATTATTATCCTCAATACTCCATTTATACACAACTATACCCAGTTCGTCAAACCACACTTATGAGTTCATGAACTTGCCACAATCATATGAGTTTAAGAACGTGTCCTAATCAGACCTTTGGTGTCTATTCACTGAGGGGTTCATAAACATTTCATATAACTATGAATCAAGAATGTCACATAAGTATGAGTTTTAAGAACTCGTACTTAACCTTATATTATCTACCTATAACCTATCTATATGTTAAACACATGAGAAAGGAATCACTCTCTTAACATGTATATAACAAATAGCGCAACACAAACATTTCAATGATTATCATTGCCAGGAACTAAATGGTTTTTACACCAATTCCCCGCTCATACAAGGAATCATACAACTCAGTTGCTGACATAAGTCCTCAATTGAATCCCTACCTAATCTTAACTCCCTTCTCAATACGAATTTCATTCAACTCGTATTCATAATCCTTTCCTGAATCTGTACCAATTTATAGTACCACTGACACTCAGCAATCTTGCTGTAAATTGTTCAATCATTCGCTTGATCATTATCCACACTAAAACCTTATCTGATCACGGGGTGATCTCATCGTATATATTACGATTCATTTCTATGTCTTGATCGTTTTGTTTTACGATCTCCTATCACTGCACTTTTAGTCTTTTAAACTCTATCTATTCACCACTACTGTTCAACTTTATTATCAGAGTTAGGGAACTCTATATCTTATAAACTCGCCGAGATTCGTCTTTGAATCTTACCGACCAACTAACTCTATTTGAGTTAGTCCTTATCCTAATTACTGCGGTTATTAGTCTCAGGTAACCCTACCTAAGGTTCATAACCAGCAACTTTGATACCAACTGTGAGGGCCCCGAATCCGGGTCCCAAATCACCGCGGATCCGGTTTGATCACTATACAACTATTAATATATTTGCGGAAGATATAAACATAAATTATTTATACAATAAACTTTACACACTATTTTCCAAGGTCGAGTAACCTTAACTTAATACACACTTCATATACTATTACAATCTAACATCATCATAAAAGAGAAACATGAGCTGGTCAAAGTCTGACAAAAAAAACGGATTATGAACAATCTGGGTTTTCTAGATTGCACTCTCCCGCGTGAGTCTTCCCACACTTGCTACATGCTTGCTTCTTCTTCGGTTTTGACTTTTCCGAATTAGGGCTGTCGTTGTCCCTCTTTCTCTTTTTCTTATTTTTCTGCGGCTTGATTGTTTCTTCCGACGATCCACCACCTTCTGTCTTCATCCTTTCCACATGCGCCTTCAGCTCATTCCGTTCTTCAGTCATTTCGCGTAACGCTCGCTCTGTCTTCCAAAGTTCCTCCAAGAGAAATGCCTTACTCCGGAGTTCTTGAACTTCTGCAGATTTGTGACTTGTTCTACAACTTTGACCTTATTCTTTTTCTCAACCCTAGCTGGCTTAGATTCTGCCTCCTCATCTCCACTCAAATACAGCTATGGTTAATCGTCATAACCGCTCCCCAGATTGACCATGGGTTCATCTTCTCCCACCTTCTCAACTGATTCGCTTTGTGCTGGCACCTCGGCTTCTGGCACTAGTGCAACAGCTGCTAGCATCTCCGCATTCATTTGATCTTCTCCAGACATCCTATAATCAGTTTAAACAACTTGATTAGTACTTCACCAGTACAACATCCTCACACTATGTGTCCACATATCTCACTATTGATGCACTTCGACAATCCCTCACTTAGAACTCTAAATGAGTTTTCTCTATCTCGCGTATGATTATAATCCTAGGGTTTTCCCCCACCCCACTTAAGGTTTATATCCTACAGCTCTTCTACCAACTTGTGACACCTTGGTCACTACAGGTTTGATACCAATCTGTGACGCCCCTAAATTCGGGTTACCTGACCCCTGAGTTTGGTGTTCACGATCCACAATATAATAACATCTAACTACTCATTTATATATAAATAGGAATACATAACTCATTAACATAAGTTGTTAATACATAAGTCCCAGGTTCTCTAACCTTAACATAACAAACATACCCTTTAGATATACCAAAAAGGGTTTACAATACAACATAATAATAATGTTTAGTAAAAACTAATCCATCATTTTGCCTTTGTCTTTGTTCTTCTTCGATCCACTGGCCCCTTTGTTCCTAGCTGAAATGTTTTATTTATAGCACGGGTGAGCAACAAGTTTGTCTTGCAAGTTGAGACATACAATAAATGAATACGAATCAATAAGAACATACTATCTATTTTGATAGAATGAAACCAAAGTTCAGGAAACTTTGAAATTGTGACAACCCAAGAATTTAGATAATTATTAAAATCCTAAAGTGATGGATTAAAGGTTATACGATGAACCTAGATAGAAAATAAGCGTATGGATTTGACGTTTCTGTAAAGAAATTTCAAGGATTTCAAAATTTTTGGAGAAGAACTTGAATGTTTTGATAGACTATAAGTGATAGTCTGATAATGAGGTATATGTTTAGCTCATAAGATTATGTGTATGTGGTTCTAGCATTTTAATTATATACTAGTGACCTAATCTAAGAGATTTGTGGACCATGCCACAATTTACTAATTTATTTTGTATGAATATGTGAGTAAGTTGAATTAAGGATTAAATTATGTAACCTAGTATATATGTATTAGGTGTAATAATTAAATAACCTAAGAGGTTATGATACGGGAGAATATTAGTATATAAATTATATACTAATTTTAAGATATTTATTTTATACATCTCAATTAATTAATTTTATAACCTAATTATAGAAAGTCTAATTGAGTTAAGAAATTAAATGTGCATGAGTAAGGATTTATATTATAATTGAGAAAATGAAAACCCTAATTAAGTAATTAGGGAATGGTAATGTTAGATGTATTGGATTATGTTATTTACATGGCCCAAACATGTACTAAGTAGAAAACCCAAATATTTTAATTTAGAAGCCCAAAAGAATTAATTAGGAGCCCAAAACTTAGCCGAATGGAGAGGGACTTTTTGGACATTTAGTATGCTAAATAAAGTAATAAAAATCAAAGTAAGACTTGGTAGAATAAGGCCAAGTGGCCGGACATGGAGAAGAAAGAAAAGCAGAGAGGAATGTTGTTTATCCACTTTAGTTGGTGACCAACTCATACCAACTCATCTTATGTGTCAACATTTTAATTGGCCAACACTTTGTTCTTTCTTGTAAGTAACCTCTTGGTAAGTATGAGAGAGAGAAAATTAGTGGGAGAAATTGAGAGCCACATGGCCGGATGGCATGGAGGAGAATAAGAGTGGAGCATGTGATCAAGTTTTAAAAAAATAAAATAAAGCTATATTAACTTTCTCTTTCATCCCTTCCAATTAGCTAACATAAGAACTAAATAGAGAGAGAGAAAAGAGAGGATTTGGCAGCCATAGAGGGGGAGGAGAGAGAGTTTTCTTCAAATTCTCCTAACTCCATGGCCATCTTGGGAAGAAGAAGAAGAAAGGGAGCATGAAAAAGCAAAGGTATAAACTCTATTTAGTTTATATAATTTTATTTTGATTACTCTTAATCAAACCTTGAATCTATGTTTCTAAAATTCAAAAACTATGTATATACATGTTAATGAGTGTTTATTGTTTAGATATACCCATATTGGTTGTTGTTTTAGTTGAAATCAAAGGTAAAGAAAAAGTGATTTTTTTAGTTTATGAGCCCTAAATTTCTATATACTTTGGATTTCCACCGTTTTTGATCTACACCTTATTTTTGTGATCCGTCAAAGAAAGGTGCTAGATATGTAAGTTATCTACTAAACTCAAGTGGTAGCACTCCAAAATTGTAACTACACAAGTTGTAGTGACTATTTTACCAAAAATAGTTTCGTTGTTAAAACTGAAAAACAGACTGTTTTGGACAGTCAAATATTAGGGGCAGTTTAGTCTTTTTCGGGCATTCAAAATTCTGGAAAAATTTGGGAGGATAATTTGATAAGTTTTCTAACATCTCCAAGTGGAATCACTGAAAAAGGAGTTGTAGATTTCCGTATGGAATATTTTTAGCAAAGCACAAAAAATTATAAAATGCCAATTTAGCTACTGCCCAAAATTTTTAAATGGCAGTTTCATCCACCTAATTTGTGAGAAAACTTCTGGCCTTTTGGGACATGAAAATATATGGTATTAAGTACCTCCTGTCCAAAAAGGAGTTCATTCCGACTTCAAATGACCAAGTAATGACCATTTCAAGTTTTGTAATTTTTCGACGAAAATCACTATAACCGGAGTTCTATAACTCCGATGGCCACAAAATTTAAACTGGAGTGTTACGTTAACATGTATAAGATTGTGTCAAGAGATGAAAATTTTTGGAGTTAAGCACGAGGTAGCTAATTTCTTAAGAAATTAACTAAACATGATTTTTGAAAAATACCAAAGGAAGTTGGGAAGTTTTGAAAAAATACTTGTTGTGTATGAAAATATGGGTATATATGTTTGGACAAAGGATAGAAAAATAATAAGTTGTTTTTGTATTTTCGTGAAAAGGATATGGAATCCAGCTTGCTGGATTGGAAAATCTGATGAATTCAATTTGCTGGATTGAAAAATAATTTATGGAATTGAAAATTTGTTGAATCCAGCTTGCTGAATTGCAATCTAGTTGCTGGATTTGGAATCTAATTTCCTGGATTGCAATCTAGCAATCTAGTTACTGGATTTGGAATCCAATTTGCTGGATTGCAGTTGAGTTTGTAGTTTGACCATCCAGGTTGTTGAATTAGTATTTGACTTATTAAATGTTAATGAATAACTTATGAAATGAAAAAGCGAGTGTTAAATCATAATGAATATGATATAATGATTAAAGAATTGTCAAAAGATGATAATATACTAATGTTGTAAGGAATTATTTAATATTTAATTATGTGATTAAATGTTAGATAATTTATTGATAAAGTAATTGTGTTATGATACAAGTAGAATATGCTGATTAAAAGACCAATATTATTAATGATAGGTCTTACAAAAGAAGTTAACTTAAATTGCGTAGAAGTAGTCAACAAAACATGCAAGTTTCCTAACTCAACCTTGAGTTGTATTTTCAAAGCATGTTAGTGAATAATTATTGTTGATTATTCACATCTATACTGATTATTGATTCGCACTTAGTGCATGTTGCATATGTTCATCAGGTATGAAAGGCTGATCACCTTCATTATCATCTGCTCCAGTTGAATTATTCATATTCATTATTGACATTTATTCATGTCGTCCTGATTGTTCAATTATGAAATTTGACTCCTACTAGTTCACAATTATATTGTTGAACGTAGCTAGCCTTTTATTCATATTCTTTCAATCATGATATATCCTCAAATAAATTTAACTTTCTAGGCAAATTTGATGCTCACCCTTGCTATTTCATGATAAAAATTTTCAGATTAAGATAAAAGCTCGAGAAAAGGCAGAAGCAAAGACAAAGTGCAAGATTAAATTATGGTGCAGTTAGATATATTAAATTTTTTGACGAAAATAGCATTGTAAACCTTTTAGATATTGAATGTATGTATTAAGTTAAGGTTTTAGACCTTGGGGTTTATGTTGTAAAAGTTTAATGTATAAACAATTTATGTTTATATCTTCCGCAATAGTTATAAAAATAGTATACCAGATCCTAGGTGATTAGGACCGGGATTTGAGGATGCTACAGTTGGTATCAGAGCCGTAGGTTATAAACCTTAGGTAGGTGTACCTTAGGATATAACCGTGGAGTGGATGATAAGCAATAAACTTGGATCAATTTAAGGGATAAGAGATGAATTTAAGAATTTCATCATTAAAATAAAGAGAACGATAAATATGATTCAAAGAAGAATCTTGAAGAGCTATAAGGATAAGAATCCGGAGTTACCTGACTCCAGTAATAGAGATGAAAAGTGATAATAAATAGACTATGTCTATAAGATGAGAAATGTTAATAAAAATCATAATATAATATGATTAAAGAGAAGAATAAGGAGATCGTAAAATAAAGCGATCGTAGGTCTAATGAGAAATGATTACCAAATAAGATCACGACGTGATCAGATTAAATCATTGAATAACATATGATATGTTAAGTGATTGAAATGAATAGCTTGACGCTGTAAAGGGAAGGTACTATGAAATGGTACAATGTAAACTTAGAAAAGAGTGGTAAATGTTAAGATGCGGATTAAAGAAAATCGTATTAAGAAAGAGATAGTTAGAATTGTGTAGGATTTCAATTGAGGACTCATGTCAGCAGCTGAGTTGTATGATTCCTTATCTGGGTGGGGAATTTGTACTTGATTTTAGAATCACTTAGCTTCCTGGTCGATTAGTGGCTAGGTTGACCAATTCTTTGTATGGGCGGGGAATTGTTCGCTTAGCTTCCTATATTGATTAGTGGCCGAGTTTGGTTTGACAACCACTTAGTTTCTTACATTGATAATCATTGAGAAGGTGATTCTTTTCTCAGGTGTATAACAGATAGGTAGATATAGTTAGAGAATATAAGGTTAAGTACGAGTTCTTAAAACTCATACTTATGGTAAGTTCATGACTCATAATCATATGGTATGTTTTGAACCCCTCAACGAATGGACGCCTATGGTCTGACTAGAATAAGTTCTTAAACCCATATGATTGTGGCAAGTTACTGAACTCATAATGTGTGGAAAGTTTGATGAACTGGGTATAGGAAAGTGGTGAATAGAGCATTGAGGATTATAGGAATAGATAGATTTATTAAGCAATGGATGATTAGAGAAAGTGGAGTTGATGGTGGAGACATAGGTTTTTCCAGATCTTCTAGTTATGCTAGACTTCAAAGTTTTTGACATCAAGCTAAATTCGCACTAATGTGCCTTTCGAAATAAAATAAATTTTGTTATCCTCAAACACATGAGGACAAGTGTGTAGGTGTGGACTTTGGGCCACTAA